>JAVQMG010000133.1:19347500-19877500 GCA_032878915.1 Castanopsis chinensis | reverse complement strand
GTTTATGCTATTTTGAATATGATGATTGTTTTTGTAATATCTCCTATTTGAGGTTCTAATTTTCTTTTTCTCATACAGGTGGTGTGTACGTGGGAAAAAGGGACTTTGACTCTGATATAGAATGCTTCAGGTTCTTTCTATTTCTGGTGTTATTAATGACAAGGGACTGTTGACAGGCTTAATTATTCTATTTCTGTACATAATAATAGTTGTTTGTTTAGGAGGCATTCTATACTGGTTGGTATTGGAGTTTGGATAAGGTATGCAATTGATGTCTGTTCTTCTTAAATGGCACTCTGTTTTTTGTTAGAGAGGTTTTGAGGGTCCCGTGGTCTAGATTTTTGACGATTATGTGGAAATGCGATATTGTTTTCTCTGCAAGATTCCATAAATTAACATGTAGCTTTCTATTTCTGTTGTTGCACTTGATGTGATTAATTAGTGCTTACCTTTGGAATCCTAATGAGTGTTGTTGCATTGTTATCCTTCATCTCTATATTTTGTATACACACACACACACACACACACACACACACACACACACACACACACACACATATAGTTTTTTTTTGTTGATTGTAATTTCAACACTCTTTTTGCTATAATATGCAGCTATTTAGTCAATTAAATCATTTGGTTTCCTTACATGTTCTGTGTTGATTTCTCAGTTTATGTAGTTACTTCTTTTCATTTGTAACATGACTTAATAATGCAGTCACAAGAGCAAGCCTATTCAAGTCCTTACTCATGTGATCATTGCTACTTTGTTGTTGCTTTCCTATTTCTTAATGTTGCATATTGAAAACAAATTTGGGAACGTTGATTGAACTTCAATTGTAACTTCCATTATAGAAAGAAGAAATTATAAAAAAAAAAGGAAGAAAAATTAAACAAAAGGGAGATCCAGAAGAAGTGGATGAACCTTATAAATGTTGGCTAATTTTGTTTTAATTAGATTTTTTTTTTTTTTTTTTTTTTGGGTTAGGGAGCTGTATTTGCGATTGGGTTCTAGAGAGTTATTAAAATGAGTACTAGGTGTTGGATGAAATCCTACAAAGAACTTAGGATAGAAAAAGGTTGTGTTTGGGTTATTCTAAATGTTAGGAAATTTAGACCCCGGTTGATGCAATTAACAAGTTTTAAATCCAAGTTATTAATTAGATTTATTATGAATAAAACTTGTTAAAACAAACAATCATCAATATCATGTCAAATATAAGTGTAGCAAAAAAGTAAATAAGACAAGATATGATGACCCAGGAAAACCAATGAAACCAACCAGTTTTACAGTAAACAACCTAGGGGGAAGCCTTCCTGAAAAGCAATCCACTATAGTAAAGAGAAGTTTCAGATCTAGTACAAAACCTTTGTCCCTAGACTCTATAGTCCTCGTAGATAAACTTACAACAGAAACCTTCTACCGCTTCAAAACCTCTGAACTCTTCAATATATGAACGCCACCCTTTGATGCACGGATCTCAGTACGTGACTAACTCCTTTGCACGAATCCCAGTACGTGACTAACTCCTTTGCACGAATCCCAGTACGTGACTCACTCACCAACTTGAGAAAGAAGAATGTTAGCCGCAAAGTTCTTCACTTCATCAACAATGAAGATCAAGAAGATGCTTGGTTACAAAACCCTAAGGCGCAAAAGACGCAGTAGCTTCTTTTAGAGAGAATAAGGCTTTGGTCACCTTTTTCATATGTTCTCCTTTTATTCTCTTATGTGACGGCCTCTAAAATAAACTTTATATATGTCTAGGGTTGTGAGAAAAGAAACCCGTATACAAATATGATAGGCCACAAACACGTTAACCCCTTGTGATTAATTAAATTGATTAATTAGCCGAGTTATTAATTAATCAAGTTAATGTGCAAATTCACGTGGCAGCACAAACAAATCACCAATAACTAAAGTATGTAGCGGAAAATAAATGACACGGTGATTTGTTTACGAATGGGGAAAACTTGACGGCAAAAACTCCAACGGGTGATTTAAGGTCACCACTTCCGTAACTCCACTATTATCACAACAAGCGGTTACAAGTAAGGAATCCGAGTACCTTACCAACCTACAGTTGAACCCTTACCCCAATACCCAATTGGACTTGTTTTGTAGTAACAGTTTCTTCTCTTGATGCACGGCTCCAAGTACGTGACTAACCAATTGCGTGGATCCGAGTACGCGACTTCATTGTACCAACTCTAGAGAGAGTTATTGGCTGCAAAGTTCTTCAAATCATCCACATGATGAAGCTCAAGAAGATGCTTGGTTACAAAACCTTACGGTGCACATTACACAGCAACTTCTTCACAAAAGATGAACTAGGGCATGAACTTTGTCTAAGGTCACAAATTGCATGAACAAGGATTACTCAAAGCTTGTGCAACTTGCGTCGCTTTGACGGCCCTTAAAACAATCCTTTTATATGTCTAGGGTTAGGAGAAAAGAAGTCCTAAAGACACATTCACGGATTGGAATTAAAACAGAACTTGGAATTTGTTTTCCTTAAATCTCGATAGATAGAGGTGTCGAGGATCTATCGAGAAACTGTCGAGCCTCGGGGCTGAAACAGCTTCTAAAGCTCGATAGATGCATGTGTCGAGACCAGGTGTCGAGCTTTAGTAACTTGTACTTTCGAGCTTGTTTCTTGGACAGACTTGATGACTTCAACACTTGATCTTGAAACACAGTTTCTTGAAGCGTTTAAACACATTCTAAATCTACCCAATTACAAGTAAAGTGCGCTTTGTCAGAGGATAAGCCAATTATATAAAATAGTGACATATGTTTAACATTACTTGAACTACATATGTCCTAACAAAATACAAAAGCATGGACCAAAAATCAGATCTAGAAATCTGAATTCCTGTAACCTCGGTAGATACCTCGATCGATCGATCGAGAAGCTATCGAGCTTTATTCATTAAATTTCGATAGATAGCTATCTGTCGAGCAGCTATCCGCAGGTGTCCAGCTATTTGTCCAGCTATCTGTCCAGCTTTAGTGAACACCTTTTCTTCACTTGTTTCTTGGTCTAATTTTCATGGCTTTAAATATTACACTTGAACAACATGTTCTTTGAAGTATTAAACACATCCTAAATCTACCTAAATATAAGTGAAGTGCGTTTTGTCAAAGGATGAGCCAACTATATAAAATATGTTCTTAACACTAAAACAAAATTAGAGGAACTGGATTGAGTTTATTAAGCATTATAGTTGAGGAAACTATAGGAAGAAGCTGATAAGATTAAGTCAGTGCCTATAGTTTTCAATAACTTTTTTTTAATTGAAAAAAGTAAGCTCTTCATATGAGCATTGAAGTTTGCGTAATAATAGTAATAAAACTATAATCATTTTGTAGTGAAAAGAATTGATTGAAGATAGGTCTGTTGAAAATATTAAAATCAAAGAACTTGAAATAATAATGAAAAGAATTAATAGAACTAATAAATCTGTTAGGAAATGCAATGGTTTACTTTTTATAATTCAAATGGTTGATATTTTTACATATGCTTTTTGAAAGGTGAATAACATTGTGTACACACACATACTAGTAAAAAAAAAGGAAAGAAGCACCAAGTTCCTATTTTGATGATTTTGTTACTTACATATAACATCCATAGCCTATTGAATAATTTATGTTGTCAGAGAAACCAATTGAAGTTGGTAAGAATGTATGATTTTCCTATCAATTTAGCCTATTGAATAATTTGAGTTTTTCCCCCTCAAACCATCAAGGTGCTTGAAGAATTACTTTGGCTTTGGAATTTTTATTTCTGTTATTGACAGGCCACAAACGCGTTGACCCCTAGTAATAAATTAAATTGATTAATTAGCCAAGTTATTAATTAATCAAGTTAACATGCAATATCACGTGGCAGCACAAATAAATCACCAGAACTAAAGTATGCAGTGGAAAAATAAAAGATACGGTAATTTGTTTACGAATGGGAAAAACCTGACGGCAAAAACCCCACTGGGTGATTTAAGGTCACCACTCCCGAAACTCCACTATTATCACAGCAAGCGATTACAAGCAAGGAATCCCAAGTACCTTACCAACCTACAGTTGAACCCTTACCTCAATACCCAATTAGACTTGCACTATAGTGACAGTTTCTCCTTTCAATGCACGGCTCCTAAGTACGTGACTAACCAATTACGCGGATCCCAGTACGCGACTTCAATTCACCAACTAGAGAGAGAGTTGTTGGCTGCAAAGTTTTTCAAATCATTCACACGATGAAGATCAGGAAAATGCTTGGTTATAAAACCCTACGATGCACATTACACAGCAACTTCTTCACAAAAGATGAACTAGGACATGAACTTTGTCTTTTTGATCACAAATTGCATGAACAAGAATTACTCAATACTTGTGCAACTTGCATCTGTTTGACGGCCTTTAAAACAATCATTTTATATGTCTAGGGTTAGGACAAAAGAAGTCCCAAAGACACATTCACAGATTGGAATTAAAACAGAACTGAAAATCTGTTTTCTTTAAATCTCGATAGATAGAGGTGTCGAGGATCTGTCGAGAAGTTTTCGAGGCTCGGGCTAAAATAGCTTCTTAAAGCTCGATAGATGCATGTGTCGAGACAGATGTCGAGCTTTAGTAACTTGCACTTTCCAACTTGTTTCCTGGACAGACTTGTTGACTTCAACACTTAATCTTAAAACACTGTTTCTTAAAGCGTTAAACACATCCTAAATCTACCCAATTATAAGTAAAGTGCGTTTTGTTAAAGGATAAGCCAATTACATAAAATAGTGACATATGTCAACAAATTGAATTATATATGTCCTAACAATCTCCCCCTTTGGTAATCCGTGACAAAACCACAACAAACAAATGAAGATATGAGAGAAGTCATAAAACACTTTAACTCATATTCACTTGTTACATACAATAAAATCTGTCCTAACACAAACTCTTGAAAAACTTTGCAAGAAGAGAGTTTATGGCAAGTAGACTTTGACAACCTGTATTTCTGAAACACTTATAAATAAAACACATCAAGGCATCTTTGTGTGAAGCAGAAATAATAGATTGCATACAAGTAAAAGAAACATGTGTATAAAGACAGAAAAGAAACAACACATGGAAAGATAGGTGAAAGAAACATACATCAACATATATATCAAGAAATAAGTACAATGTATGTCAATACATGATCAATGTATCTCTAAAAAGATAGAAAAGAAAAGAAATACATGTAATCCTCACTACATCCCTCATATCAACACTCCCCCTATCAAAAATGTCCTATACTAGCTCTCCCCCTAAGTATGACTACTCTCATATACCAAAACTACTCCCCCTTTTTGTCACGAGTGACAAAGGGTAGAATGTCAAGTAAACATCTCATCAGAAGAGCTCGCATCTCCATCATCATCATCCGAAGCATTATTGTCATCACCGTCATCATCATCCTCAGTTTCAGAAGTGACATGAGGAGGCGAAGGAGAAGCATCTGGAGTAAAACCACCTAAAGTCGCCTGTCGCCTAGTAATGCGACCAACACGAACGTTCACCTGATACAACTCCGTGGAGAGAGTATCGAGGCGAGCATCCATGCACTGAAACTACGCCATGATGTCTCCTAGAGTGACGTCGCTCAAAGAAGAAGGAGCAGATGTTGCTCGAGCAGATCTGGATGTAGTTGGACGGGAGGAAGGAGCAGCAGCATTCGACTGTCTCAATCTGAACTATGCCTCGCTATGTTTTATGGTAGCGACGTCTATGGTAGACATGACATGAAACAGATCGGACGAAGGAAAGGGGATGGAAAAACGGTGAAGTATCCTCGTGATAGCGGAAGGGAAAATGAGCTTATCACGGGTGGCCGTATCTCTATAGACTTCTATGATAGAGAAGATAAAGTGTGAAGGGAAGTCTATAATGAGATGCTCAAGAAGAGACAACAAAAATCGAGCACGAGGCTCTATGATAGAGTTGTAATGAGAGAGTGGGTGTAACACAAAAGTTATCACCATGTTAAGGAAACGAGGACCTTTAGCAAAACGCCGACATGGTGTGTACTGATGATCTCCCCAAGAGGAAGGACGCTCACAAAACGCCGAGATCATCTCGTCTTTGGACACAGTCTATAGACGTTCACATCTGGGATAATCAGGATGATCCACCCTCAGAACATGAAGAACCTCGGAGACTAACTTCGGAGTGACAGCAAAGCGCATACCTCGAACGCTAGAATAGGAGAGAGGTACTGAAGAATTAATCCCGTGAATGTTGGAGTAAAACTCCTGTATCAACACGAGAGGACAGGTGACCGGGACGTCACACAGTGACTCCCAAGCCCGACTGTGAATGACATCGGGTAGGTCAGTGTCGGCAAAGTCTGCTAGGACAACGTGGCGTTCCGAATGAACACCTCGTTTAGAGAAGTTCTCCGAGAAGTCCTTATGGGCTTTCTCATCACGGAACCTGATAGACAAAGGAGTAGAATCCGAAGAAGAAGATCCCTTAGAACGCAAAGGGTTCTGGGATGGAATAGACTTACGTTTAGGTGCCATAGACATTACTAACGCAAACATAGAGAGAGGGAGAAGAGGAGAAACACACAGAAAAGTCCCAAACAGTTCAATATAGGAAGAGAAATATTGAAAAGATAGAACGTATGCATGGGAAATGCATGAACATGTGACATGAAAAAATAAAAACATCATGGGCTTAGCCCAATCCAAACCTAACAGCACACAACCAGTTTGCACACATCTAAATGCATGAAAATACACTTAGAATGCTAATGTGATGCAATGCATGTAGTTTTAAAGATTAAATCTATAAAACCAACCCAAAAATTTCATGAAACTCTCAATAATTTTGAAAAACCCAAAAATTTTCAAAAACCTCAAAACCTAGGTTTGTAAAACATGAAATGCATGAAGAATGAGAGGATAGATGCTTACCAAGTGCGGAAAAACAAGTAAAACACTTGAAGAATCCTTAGGAAGAGGTTTGGAGAGAGTGAGAAAGGTTTTGGGAGAGAAAACACTAGCTATCGAGAGAGAGAGAGAGATTGAGTGAAATGAGAGAAATCATGACAGAACCTTATATATAGCCCTTCAGTAATTCTCAACAGATGCAAGTATCGAGAGGTGTCGAGACAGTTAACGAGGTAGGTGTCGAGAAAATGCACTTCGGCAGATACAGCTATCAAGAACATGTGTCGAGAAAGAAGGATCAAGCATTTAAGAATCTCGATCGATCCAAAAGATGTTGAGAATCTATCGAGCAGACAGAAAGTTTCTCGATCGATCCACTAGGTGTCGAGAATGTGTCGAGACTACGTTTAGAAAAAGTCTAAGAAGCTCGATAGACAGCTAAGTGTCGAGAAGGTGTCGAGGAGGTGTCGAGATGCCTAAAAAAACAGTTCTTCAAGAGAGGAAAAACACAGACATGAATGCAATCACGCATGCAACTCAACCAAAAATCCAAACAACACATTTAGCTCTCAATAACATCTTTCATTAAGAATTTTAAAGCACATGGATCCCAAAACATGCACACTCACACTAAACAAGTCTAACCAATTTTATATTTCAAAAATGAGTTAAGACAGTTTAGAAAGCATACATTAACACATGTAAACCTTGTGATGGACAAATCACATTGTACCTGCATATGTATCAAGAATAGTAAAGAATATTGCGTGTTTTGTGTGAAAACATCGCAAGATTGCATAAGTGTCTCAATGTTATGACGATTTGAGATATGAGAAAATCACTTTAACTCACACACAATCATAACTGTTTGATGGGAACTATCACCTTCGAGGTACATCCTATAACTCCCACATCTCCTAGAAAACACGCTTGCAACCATATTTTAAAGCATTTTTAATCTTTTTGCTTTTATTTCTTTACATATTTTATTTTATTAAGCATATCATGCATGGGCATACAAGAGAGAGAAAAGAAATACCCAATTGTGAAAATTTTTTGACATTGAACTTTTGCTATGCCGAAGCATACGGAAGTCATTGACATTGCACTTTTGCTATGCCGAAGCATACAGATGTCATATCATGATTAGCGAGTAACAGTGATGAGATGGTTATTTATGCCTTTCTCTTAGGATTTTCTAGTCCTACCCGTCAAAAAGAGTGATACGAGTGTTAAGTAGAAGAAATCGCTTAACCTTACTCATCACAAACAAAGAGCTACAAAGCTCACTTGCTTAGTTGTGCAGAAGAATGCTTATCTAAGCTACAGGTGATACAAAGTTTAGAAAATTCTGTTTCAATGGCCATTTTAAAGGTTCACGAGAACCAATGCACACAAACACACACTGTTTTTGTATTTTTCAATTTTTTTTTTGATTTTATTTTATTAGAAAAGTAAAAATAAAACACAAAACTGAAAACACACAAACAAAAACAAGTTAAAGAAAGCAAAAACAATATATAAAACTAGACAAACTCAAAACAGTAAAGCAATACACAAGTAATGCAAAACGGTAAAACGGGGAGAGAGAAGAAGAAGTGAACAGAATCACTTAGGACCCTTTTCCTTCCACACCTTGGAAGAACCTTTCCTTTTAGCCAACCCTTGAACCGGTGATGAGGGAGAAGAATATGAACCATTCAAGTTCGAAAGGAACATGAGGGCTTTAAGAATGTCTCCAAGAGGAGCAAGAGAGGTCTGAAGCTAATTCTGGTTCTCAGATGCTATCATGCCATTGCTTTGTTGAGTGGCTAGCCACTTGTAGCAATTTGGTCGAGGATGACCGGCAACACCACAATGATAACAAAGATGCTGCTTCTTTTGTTTGGGCTTTTGAGAGATAGCCTTCTTAGTCCTAGGGTTTCTAGTTTTCCTTTTCTCAACTTTAGGGGGTGCTCCTAGGATAGACTTGCCCTTGTTTACGTTCTCACTTGCTAATTCAGTTTTAACATTTTTATCCTCAGTTTTAATGTTATTAGCAGGTGGAACAAAAACAGTAGTACTAGCAGAAGGAGTATTAGAGAGAGAGAATTTATACCCCAATCCAGTACGATCTGAAGAAGATTTCTGAACACTTAGTATCTCGTCCAGCTTTGCACTTGATGTTCTTTCCAATTGTGCTCTGACTTGAAACAGCTCTGCTTCAAGCTTCTTGGTCTTCTCAGCCAAGAAATTGTTCTCAAACCTCAGTGCTCCAATTGTCTGATTTGCTTCATCAACCTTAGTGGAAAGCTCCTCAAGGTCAAGTTCCACATCACTGAGCTTCTTGGTGGCCAGCCTATAGAGTTTCTCATGCTTCTCAGAAAGCTTGTACAGTATCTCATAGGCGGTATGGATATCATCTTGATCATCCATAGTCTCAAACTTGGCATCCACCAATTCTTTTTCTTTATCTACTTCTTCAGTAACCCCATCAGTAGGATTAACAGTGGCAATGAAGGCATTCAAGATTCCGTCATCTTTATTTTCGGAATCATCCTCGGGCTCCGTGTCGCTTAAGGTAACAGCAAGTGCCTTGCTCTTCCCAATACTCTTAAGGTACGTTGGACACTCTTGTTTCATGTGTCTGAAGCCTTGACAACCAAAGCATTTTGGTCCAGCAGGAACAGTGTACTGACCGCCATCCTTGACATCCTTCTTCCCTTTATCTGAATTCTTGAATTGAGAAGAACTGGATTGCCTACGGTCTTTGTTGAAGCCTTTTCCATTGGCATTCTTCATGAATTTCTTGAATTGCCTTGTAATATAGGACTTCATTTTAGAATCTTCATCATCTGAAGAATCATCTGTATCACTGCTCTTGGCTTTTAGTGCCATGCTCTTGCCCTTGCTTGACTTGCCTATCCTAGTCAGCCCTAACTCGTAGGTTTGCAAGTTTCCAACCAGCTCAGTCAGAGGAATTCTGTCAATATCCTTCGATTCCTCTATCGCCGTGATCTTAGCATGGAATCTCTCGGGCAGCGATCTGAGCACTTTCCTTACTATCTTGGGTTTAGGAATGGTTTCCCCAAGATTGAAAGCTGAGTTCACTATGTCTTTGAGCTTTGCATAGAACTCATCAAATGACTCATCCTCCTCCATCTTAATTTCTTCAAAGCTTGTGGTGAGCCTCTGTAGCTTTGAATCCTTGACAGCCTTAGTTCCCTCATAGGTTGTCTGGAGAATGGTCCATGCTTCCTTAGTAGTTTCTGTTGAGGAAATTTTCTTGAACTCCTCATTGGTGACTACACTGAATAGGGCATTCAATGCTCTGCTGTTGAAATTTGCCGCCTTGATCTTGGCACTATCCCAATCGAGCGGCGCTTTTATAGGCTTGGTCCAGCCTATCTCCACAGTTTGCCACACTTTCTCATCTAAAGACTGCAAGAAAACTCTCATGCGCACTTTCTAGTATGCATAGTTAGTGCCATCAAATAATTGAGGTATAATAAGAGATTGACCTTTATCCATGACAGCAGGGGTTAATGGATCACACATAAGGATTAAACCCTAATCAGAGTGTGCTTGCTCTAATACCACTTAACAGGCCATAAACGCGTTGACCCCTAGTGATAAATTAAATTAATTAATTAGCTAAGTTATTAATTAATCAAGTTAACATGCAATATCACGTGGTAGCACAAACAAATCACCAAAACTAAAGTATGCAGCGAAAAAATAAAAGACACGGTAATTTGTTTACGAATGGAGAAAACCTGACGGTAAAAACCCTACTAGGTGATTTAAGGTTACCACTCCCGAAACTCTACTATTATCACAGCAAGCGATTACAAGTAAGGAATCCCAAGTACCTTGCCAACCTACAGTTGAACCCTTACCCCAATACCCAATTGGACTTGCTCTGTAGTAATAGTTTCTCCTTTCAATGCACGGCTCCCAAGTACGTGACTAACCAATTGCGTGGATCCTAGTACGCAACTTCAATTCACCAACTAGAGAGAGAGTTGTTGGCTGCAAAGTTCTTCAAATCATCCACACGATGAAGATCAGGAAGATGCTTAGTTACAAAACCCTACGGTGCACATTACACAGCAACTTCTTCACAAGAGATGAACTAGGGCATGAACTTTGTCTTTTTGATCACAAATTGCATGAACAAGAATTACTCAATGCTTGTACAACTTGCATCTGTTTGACGGCCCTTAAAACAATCCTTTTATATGTTTAGGGTTAGGAGAAAAGAAGTCCCAAAGACACATTCACGGATTGGAATTAAAACAGAACTGAAAATCTGTTTTCTTTAAATCTCGACAGATAGAGGTGTCGAGGATCTATCGAGAAGCTGTCGAGGCTCGGGATAAAACAGCTTCTTAAAGCTCGATAGATGCATGTGTCGAGACAGGTGTCGAGCTTTAGTAACTTGCACTTTCCAGCTTGTTTCTTGGACAGACTTAATGACTTCAACACTTAATCTTGAAACACTGTTTCTTGAAGCGTTAAACACATCCTAAATCTACCCAATTACAAGTAAAGTGCGTTTCGTCAAAGGATAAGCCAATTACATAAAATAGTGACATATGTCAACAAATTGAACTACCTATGTCCTAACAATTATTAAAGCAAAGTTACACTCAGAATTATATATGATGATCATTGTACATTATTTTTGTCAAACCGATCATTAATGTAGCTTCTAGCACCTCATTTATGTTGACTATTCTTAAGAATTTTGTATTTCAAGAAAACTTAATTTTCCCTTTGTATCTATTATTTAATTTGTAACTCTTGAAGCATATGGGAATTCTAAGTGTTTTTGTGCTCTCAACCGACAAATAGCTTGAGAAAAAAACAGCCAAATTTAGGACTGGGTAAGTGCAGGTGCTATTGATGACCTTCAAAGTCTATTAACCAATATAAGAAGTGTTGGCTCTAATAGGATTGATCCCAAAATTCTTTGTCAAGTCGGGTACCATGCAAATATGACATCATACTACTATGTGAATATCTTTTGGTATTCTGCTAGTAGGCAGGGGCTCTGTTTTGGTCCTATCTACATCAAACCTTCTGTTGTGTTTGTATCCTATCTCCTTTGTATCTAACTTATGTTTTGTTTTGTGCCGTATCAAAGTTACTAGTTTACCGTGTATAGTAAGGGATGTGGTGGACGTGCAACCAGTTTGACCAATGTGTTGGAATATTGTTTTTCGAAACTTTAGTTTCAAGCTCAGTAATTAGACAATCTTGGCTTCAAAAATCATTCAAACAACATTACACATTTTGCTTGAAATTTCAGCTTTACGATCAACCACTATCGTGAGCATGGTAATTTAATATATAGTTAGACCATCAATATAAATTTTTTTCCTTCTAAATTTTTCTTGATAGTGTTAGTATAGAAATTTCAACCTTTGGGTTGAGTAATTAAAAAAAAAAAAAGAACTAAAATAGTTTTGAAGATTATCAAATATAGACTCTAGTTCTAAAAATAAATGCTAAAATTTATTTCTCTCCTTTAGCATGATATGATAGCAAAAAAAGAAAAAAGAAAAAAAGAAATTGCAATTGTGGTTCCTAAGAATAGCAGATTTGGTATTTGAAATTGTCAAGTAAGTTTTAGATTGGCGTGTTTCAAGCTTATATGTGGATTTTAATTTTTTTTTACTTACTTTAGTTTGTTCCTGTCTTTTTTAATTCTTTAAGGGGTAATAACTTGGGCTTAATCACAAACATTAAGAAAGATCTCTTTGATTTCAACTTTGAATATGTTCCATCATACCCTTGCACGAATTACCCCTGGCTTTTTAGTTTGTTTTCGTGAATCTCCTTATTTTTGTAGGTTCTTACTTTAAGCAAATTAGTAAATGCTTTAAATATATGTACTTTTACAAATTATTAGAGAGATTAGTAAGCGGTGGGTAATTAAGCCAAAAATGCATAGCTCCACACCCCAAAGTGTACTTACCCAACACATAGTTCAAGCACAATTTTTATATTTACATTTAAATTTATTTACGACTTCACTAGGATGAACTTTCACTTTATATTATATTTACATTTGAATTTTAAAGGTACTTCTATAGTAGTCTGTGCTAGGTTAGGAAAGGACTACATACTTTTTCTTAGTATCATGCATCTTGAAAATGTTTATTTTGTTACTGAAAAAGTGGGCTTAGATGAGTAGTTGGGTAGTTTCAAGGTAGAGTTTAATATGACATATCAAGTCTTATGTCATTATGGAATCATTAGTCTTTCACTATTGCATAAACTAAAGATTTTGTCATCCACTATCATGCACATTAAATTAAGCAAGTTTTATTTAGATTGGGAGATGATGAGATATTCTTGAGTTTGGTTTGTATTTTTATAATTAAAATTGTCTTATCAAAGTTAGTGCTAAATTTAATGTCTAAATCTCTTTGATTTTATTTTTCCTGTTTAAACTTAGGTTCATGGGTTCAATTTCTTTTTGAAGAAGTATTAAGGTGAAGAATGTGAACCAGACAACAATCTTGCTTCTCCACCAATTTGCTTCCAAGGAAGGATGATCACACCATTCTCTTTAGTTCGATTTTTTTTTTTCAATTGCTAGAAATATTTCTCTCTATCGTAGCAGATGTTACAGTTTTAGTTGTTTAGAACAGGCTTAAAAGGAAATCTATTTGTAAGACAACACATATTTTTATGGATAGCATACTGAGTGTTATATACATTTTGAATATGAAATTCATACCAAGTGTTATTTTTCAAAATTTATAAATTCAATTGCATTAGCTACATACTTATTTAATTAAATTTATTTAAGACTTTTGAAACAAAATGCCTCTCCAAATATTTGCCTAAAATTATTTGAATTATATTTGCTTTCCTAGATTCTAATTATTTTTATGTACTAAAATTTATTTGTGGACTCTTACAAAATTTTCATTATTTTTATTTTTATTTTGTTGAAAATAGATGTATTTTTTTTATCTGAGAACCCGAAAATACATGTACTTATGTAATTCCCATGCATTTGCACGGGTTTAAAAGCTAGTTTTATGTAATTGCCTAATCCTTTAACAAAACACATTTTACTTTTAATTAGGTAAATCTAGGACGTGTTTAATACCTCAAGAAACAAGTTGTTCAAGCCAAGTATTAAAGCCATGAAGATTGGACCAAGAAACAAGTGAAGAAGGGTTGTTCATTAAAGCTGGACAGAATCCAGATAGCTTTCGACAGATAGCTATCTATCAAGGTTTAATGAGTCTCAACAGCTCTTGACATATTCAATCTATCGAGGTCTCGATAGCTCTCGACAGATTCAATCTATCGAGAATTACGAAAATCATTTTTTCAAATCTAATTTTTGGCTCATACTTATGTATTTGTGTAGGGTTTCTTTTCTTACAACCCTAGACATATATAAGGCTTATTTTAAAAGCCGTCACATAAAAGAATACAAGGAGAACACATGCAAAAAGTGACCGATGCCTTATTCTTTCTAAAAGAAGTTACTACGTCTTTGCGTCTTAGGGTTTTGTAACCAAGTGCTTCTTGATCTTCATTGTTGATGAAGTGAAGAACTTTGCAGCCAACAATATCTTCTTCAAGTTGGTGTGTTAGTCACGTACTAGAAGTCGTGCATCTTTGATTAGTCAAGTACTGGGATCCGTGCAAAAGGATGTCGTTCATATATTGAAGAGCTCAAAGATTCTAAAGCGGTAGAAGGTTTCTGCTTTAAGTTCATCTACAGGGATTGTAGAGTCTATGGACAAATGTTTTATACTAGATCTGAAACTCCTTTTTTATATAGTGGATTGCTTATTAGGAAGGTTTTCCCCCAAATTTTTTACTGTGAAATTAGTTTGTCTTATTTAATTTTCCGTTGTGCATGATATTGACATAATATTGATATTTATTTGTTTTAACAAGTTTTGTACCAAAAAAAAAAAATCTAATTAACAACTTGGGTTTAAAACTTATTAATTCTATCAACCGAGGTCTAAATTTCCCAACAAGTGGTATCAGAGCAAGTACACTCTGATTGGATTAATTTCCTGAGTGTGATCCTTGACCCCTGTTGTCATAGAAACTCTTGATTTTTTTGATTTTCAAGATCTTATGTTGAATGATGATGATGCTATTCAAGATACCTATTGCAAACTTTATAATTTTTGTATGAAATCTCTTGAATGTTCTACAAAATTAAAAGCTAATTTTAAAAAAGTCAAACTTGAAAGAGATGAATTGATTGCAAAATTGGATGAAGAAAATAATTTGAATGAGAAATTAGAAAATCAAATTTCATCTCAAGTGGACAAAATTAAGAGTTTGGAAGAGCAACTGTTGAATTTAAGCCAAACTTGTTGTTGAGCCTAACTCAAAAGAAAAAGATTTTTAAATTCCTCAATTTAAAAGGAATAATCAAGAGTTGAAGGCTAATATTGTTAGGATAGACAAAGGTAAACAATCTGATGTTAATGTTGAAGTTTCTAAACCTATGTCTAAAACTCATCCTAGGTTGAATGAAAAATCTAAATTTGTCTCCATTTGTCATTATTGTCATATTGTTGGCCATATTAGACCAAATTGTTCTAAGTTGAGGTCTCTGTCAACCTCTAAGGTTGGACTTCCTTCTAAGAAGCATAGTAGTACAAAAACTACTCATATTTATCACCATTGTGGTGCTTCCGGTCACACTCGGCCTAATTGTTTCAAGTTGTTTCCTCATAAGCGAGTGTCAAATAGGTCTCATCTTTTAACTAAGGTCTTGTTTGGGAGGAGGGAATGGAAATGAATAAAAAGAATAATTTTAGAATATTCTTCCCTTCTCTTGTTTAGGAGTTTTAATGGAGGGAATGGAAAGTCCATTCCCTTGTTTAGGAGTTTAAGTGGGAGGGAATGGAATGAGTAGGAGGGAACACTCATTCCTCTCTATTCCCTTAAAATCTCAAATTTTCATCCCCCTGAAATTAGGAGGAATGGGAGGGAATAGAATTAGATTTAATGAATTTTTTACTAAAACTCTCAAAATACCCCTATATATTCAACTCTTTATTTTAAAATAGGGGTCTAATAGTAATATTGTCAAAAAATGATTCCATTCCATTCCCTCCATGTTACTCCCAAATAAGATTACTTATATTCCATTCATTTTCATTCATTTCCATTCTTTTATTTTAAAACATCCAATCAAGGTTACTTAATTTCATTCTTTTCCCTTACTTAAATCAACTCCATTCCTTTCCATTTCCTTATGATCATTCCATTCCATTCCCCTATGAACTCCCAAACGAAGCCTAAAGGCTCCGTACTTGGTGAGTTATTAAAAGTTTTGAGCTTTTTAACTCAATTTCAGGGAAATTCTAATTCTTCTATGTCCTTTAGTAGACATACTATGAAATGTGCCTTTTCATCTTCACGGCCAAAGACTCGTGCTTTGTGGGTGAGAAAGGAGTCTAAGACTTAATTGTATTTTCTATTTGTAATTTACTTTAATTCTTTCTATCTAAAGTAGGACTCTCTTTGCTTGATTTCTTATTTGCTTTTAAAATCATGCTTTCATGCATTCGCATCTTTCTTTCATGCTTTCGTAATTGTTTGTCTGTTTTTGTTTGATTGTTTAGTTTTTATTTTGTTTTGTTTTCAAAAAAAAAAAAGGGAACAATCAAAAAAATACAAAAACAGTGTGTGTTTGTGTACATTGGTACTTGTATACCTTTAATGACCATTGAAACAAAATTTTCTAAACTTTGTATCTCTTATAGCTTAGATGAGTATCTCTATGTACAACTAAGCAAATGAGCTTTGTGGCTTGTATTTGTGATGAGTAAGATTAAGTTATCTCTTGTACATAACACTCGTATCACTCTTTTTGACGGGAAGAACTAGAAAATCCTAAGAGAAAGGCAAAAATAATCATCTCACCATTGTTGCCCGCCAATCATGAAATGACATCTGTATGCTTTGACATAGCAAAAGTGCAATGTTAGTGACATTTGTATGCTTCGGCATAGCAAAAATGCAATGTCAAAAGCTTAAAATCATTGGGTGTTTCTTATCTCTTTCTTATATGCCCGTGCATGATTTGCTTAAAAAGAAAATATGCAAAGAAAAATAAAAAGCAAAAATAATCAAAATGCTCTATATATGATTGCAAGCATGTCTTCTAGGAGATGTGGGAGTTATAGGATGTACCTCGAAGGTGATAGTCCCCATCAAGCAGTTATGATTGCGTGTGAGTTAAAGTAATTTTCTCATATCTCAAATCGTCATAACATGAAGATGCATATGCAATCTTGTGATGTTATTTACACAGAACACACAATATTCTTTGCTATTTTTGATACATGTGCAGGTACAATGTGATTTAGCCATCACAAGGTTTATATGTGTTAATGTATGCTCACTAAACTGTCTTGACTTGTTACTGATATATAAAATTGGTTAGATTTGTTTAATGTGTGTGTGTGTGTGTGTGTGTGTTTTGGATCTAAGTGCTTAACATTTTTCTTGTTGAGAGACGTTTTTGAGAGCTTAAAATGTTGCTTAGATCCTTGTTTGTGTAGCATGCTTGATTGCATTCATATCTGTGTTTTTCTATTCTTGAAAAACTATTTTTAAGCAATCTCGACAGCTGCTAGACACCTCTCAACAGCTAGGCTATCTATCGAGCTCTTCAACTTCTTTTTATCGCATCCTCGATAGTTTCTCGACAGATCCTCGATCCATCGAGAAACTTTTTGTCTACTCAATAGCTAGTCGATCCATCAAGGTTGTCTTCTACTCGATAGCTGCTTGATAGCTTCTCGATCTGTCGAGATCCTCTTGCATGCATTGTTTTTCATATGTTTTGCATCTTTATATTATATTGTCATTCATAGCATCTTGTTTCATTACATTTATGCTTTTATATGGATTCCTTGTTTCCCCTCGATCATCCTTAATCATCTTTATGTTTTTCAGGTGAAACTTTCTAACTTCTTATACCCTTTGTCAATCATGACAAAAATGGGGAGAAATTGTGGAGACAATGTGGTTTCTTTTTAAGATTCTAGATGTTAGGGGAAGAAATACATACCCTTGTAAGGGGAAATGTGTTTCATCTTGTTAGGGGGAATGTTTACCTCCTTCTTCTTGTACAACGGTTTTGTGACCATATTTACATACGTTGTGCTTATCTTTGATATATATAAATATATATATATATATATATATATATGATGTATGTCTTCTTCACCTATCTCTACATGTATTGTTTCTTTTCTCTCTTTATACATATGTTTTTTTTTTTTTGCATGCAATTTTTTATTTCTGTTTCACACTAAGATGCCGTGATGAGTTTTGTTTAAAGTATTTCAGAAATACAGGTTGTCAAGGTCTTCCATGCCATGAACTCTCTTCTTGCAAATTTTTTCAAGAGTTTGTGTTAGGGTAGATTTTATTGTATTCAACAATTGATTATGAGTTTAGTGATTTATGGCTTCTCTCATACTTCATTTGTTTGTTGTGGTTTTGTCACGAATAGCCAAAGGGGGAGATTGTTAAGGACATATTTTATGTAATTGGTTTATCCTTTAACAAAACGCACTTTACTTGTAATTGAGTAGATCTAGGATGTGTTTAATACTTCAAGAAACATGTTGTTCAAGCCAAGTATTAAAGCCATGAAGACTGGATCAAGCAACAAGTGAAGAAAGGTTGTTCATTAAAGCTGGACAGGTTCTCGACAGTTCACGACAGATAGCTATTTATCGAGGTTTAATGAGTCTCTACAGCTCTCGAAAGATTTTGTCTATCGAGGTCTCGACAGCTCTCGACAGATTCTATCTATCGAGAATTATGAAAATCAGTTTTTCAAATCTGATTTTCGGCCCATGCTTATGTATCTGTGTAGGGTTTCTTTTCTCACAACCCTAGACATATATAAGGCTTATTTTAAAGGTCGTCACATAAGAGAATACAAGGAGAATATATGCAAAAAGTGTCTGATGTCTTATTCTCTCTAAAAGAAGCTACTGCGTCTTTACTCCTTAAGGTTTTGTAACCGAGTGCTTCTTGATCTTCATTATTGATGAAGTGAAGAATTTTGCAGCCAACAATATCTTCTTCAAGTTGGTGTGTTAGTAATGTACTAGGAGCCGTGCATCTTTGGTTTGTCACGTACTGAGATCCGTGCAAAAGGGTGGCGTTCATATATTGAAGAGTTTAGAGGTTCTGAAGTGGTATAAGGTTTCTACTGTAAGTTCATCTACGGGGATTGTAGAGTCTAGAGACAAATATTTTGTACTAGATATGAAACTTCTCTTTATTATAGTAGATTGTTTTCCAGGAAGATTTCTTCCCAAGTTTTTTACTGTGAAACTAGTTTGTTTCATTAGTTTTCCTAGGTCATCATATCTTGTCTTATTTAATTTTTCGTTGTGAATGATATTAACATGATATTGATGTTTGTTTGTTTTAACAAGTTTTATACATAATAAATCTAATTAACAACTTGGGTTTAAAACTTGTTAATTCTATCAACCGGGGTCTAAATTTTCCAACAACCTCGAAGGTGATAGTCCTCATCAAGCAGTTATGATCATGTGTGAGTTAAATTGATTTGCTCATATCTTAAATCATCATAACATGTAAATACTTATGCAATCTTGCAATGTTTTTTACACACAACAAGTAAAATTCTTTACTACTTTTGATACATGTGCATGTACAACTTGATTTGGCCATCACAAGATTTACAATTTTACATGTGTAAATGAATGCTCACTAAACTGTCTTGACTTATTTTTGAAATATAAAATTGGTTAGACTTGTTTAGTGTGTGTATGTGTATGTGTATGTGTATGTGTATGTGTGTGTTTTGGATCTATGTGCTTAACATTTTTTTGTTGAGAGATGATTTTAAGAGCTTAAAATGTTGTTTGGATCTTTGGTTGTGTAGCTTGCTTGATTGCATTCTTGTCTGTGTTTTTTCTCTTCTATGAAAAACCTTTTTAAAGCAATCTCAACAGTTGCTTGACACCTCTAGACAGCTAGGCCATCTATCGAGCTCTTTAGCTTCTTTTTATTGCAATTTCAATAATTTCTCGATAGCTTCTTAATCCATTAAGAAAGTTTATGTCTCCTCAATAACTGCTCAATCCATTGAGCCCCTTTTACTATGGACGCCTTTGGATAGCTTCTCAATAGATGTATCTATTGAACTTTAAACCTCGACACCTCTTGATACCTCTCGATCTGTTGAGAATTATGGATTTCTATATAAAGGGTAAGTACGATTTCTCCTTCATTTTTCTCGATCTCTCTTGATCCTTTCTGACTTCTCACCTTCCCAAAAACGTCTCTCTCACTCCAAACTTCATCCCCAAAAGATTTTTGGCTAGATCAAGCTTTTCTTCTCTGGTAGGGTCTTTAATCCTTCATTCTTCATGCATTTCATGAATTAGACCTAGGTTTTTGGGTTTTTGAAAATTTTTTGGGGTTTTTCCAAATTGATGAGGTTTTTGCAAAATTTTTGGGATGTGTTTTGTTTAAATGATCCTAAATGATCATGCATTGCATCACATTTGCATTTTAACAATGGTTCATGCATTTTAGATGTGTGTTTACTTTATTGCAAACTTGTGTGCTGGTAGGTTTGGGTTAGGCTGAGCCTATGATGCTTTTAAGTTAGCATGCCACATGTTCATGCATTTTTCATGCATACATACCTTCATTTCTTTATATTCTTATATTGAATTGTTTGGTGCTCTTCTACTTGTCTCCCTCTCTCTCCTTCTTTCAAATTACATCATGACACCTAAGCGTAAATCCACTCCATCTCGGAATCCTCTTCATTTTGAGGCATCTTCCTTTGATTATACTCCTTCTCATCTTCAGTTCCATGATGAGAAAGCCCATAAGGACTTCTCAGAGAATTTTTCTTGACGAGGCATTCATTCAAAACGCCAAGTCATTTTATCGGATTTCTCCTATGTTGACCTTCCCACTGTCATCTACAGTAAGGGTTAGGAGTCACTGTGTGGAGTCTCCGTCACCTGTCCTTCCGTGATCATACAGGAGTTTTACTCCAATATACACAGATTCGATTATTCAATACCTTATTTTTCTACTCGCGTTCGAGGTACGTGCATTGTGCTCACTCCGGATATTGTATCCAAGGTGCTTTATGTTTTGAGGGTAGCACTTCCTGACTACCCCAGTTGTGATCGTCTTAGGACTGTGTCCAAAGACAACCTAATGTCTTTGTTTTGTGAAACTCCTTCTACTTGGGGTGATCGTCATAACACCCGTTACTCAACCTTTGCTAAAGGTTTGAGGTTTCTTAACATGGTGATGACATTCTTTCTCCACCCATTGTCTCACTATAACTCTGTCACGAAGCCTCATGCTCGAGTTTTGTTATCTCTCCTAGAGCATCTCTCTATTGACTTCTTTTCTCATTTCATCCTCTCCATTATAAATGTTTATAAGGATACGGCGACCCTTGATAATCTCATCTTTACTGTAGCTATCACGAGAATCCTTTGCCATTTTTCTGTCTTCTTTCCTGTTTTCAATCATTTCCCTATCATGTGTGCCATTGATGAGGCGACTGTAAGACAAAGTAAGGCCCAACTTCAATCGAAACGGCCACAGACTGAGACTACGACACATCCAGCTTCCTCAGCTCCATCCACATCCGCTCCTTCTTCTTCCGCAGATGGTGTGACTCTCGAGGTGATTATGGCGCAGTTTCAGAGCATGGATGCTCGCCTTGACATTCTCGGTGATGAGTTGTGTCAGGTGAACACCCCGTCAGTCATATTGCATGACAACAGGCTCGCATTGGTGGCTTTGTTGAGTCTCCTACTCCTTCTCTAAAGACTTCTGAGGATGAAGATGATGATGGTAGCTTTGATGGCGGTGGTGATGATGATAATGGTGCTAGCTCTTCTAGCGATGATGAGATATCTGCTTGAGTTACTTGCCCTTTGTCATTCGTGACAAAAAGGAGAAGTAGTTTTGGGATATGTGAGTAGTCTCGGGATATGAGAGTAGTCATGTATTTAGGGGGAGAGTTAGTGTAGGAGATTTTTGTTATATGGAGTGTCTATACTTTTTGAGAGATGCAGTAAGGACTTATGTATCTTTTCTTTTCTTTATCTTTTAGATACTTAGTTCATGTACCTTTGGTCTTCTAACCACTTTGTGATAGCAAACTTTGTACTCTTTATTGATACATATATTTGCGGTTGTTATTACATTTTCTCCTATCTATTCATGTGTTGTTTCTTTTCTCTTTTTATGCACATGCTTCTTATTACTTGTATGCAATCTTTTATTTCTATTTTACACTAAGATGCTGTGATGAGCTTGTCAAAGTCTTCCTTGCCATGAACTCACTTCTTGCAAAGTTTTTCAAGAGTTTGTGTTAGGATAGATTTTATTGTATTCAACAAGTGAGTATGAGTTAAGTAATTTATGACTTCTCTCATATGTTCATTTGTTTGTTGTGGTTTTATCAGGATTGCCAAAGGGGGAGATTGTTAGGACATATATAATTCATGTTAAGAACATATGTCAATTTAGAATTGGCTAATTTTTTGACAAAACGTACTTTACTTGTAATTGAATAGATTTAGGATGTGTTTAATACTTCAAGGAACAAGGTTTTAAGTTCAAGTGTTAAACCTATGCAAATCTGTCCAAGAAACCAGTGAAGAAGTGTTGGATTTTAAAACTTGATAGTTAGTATCTATTGAGGTTTAAAAAGCTATTTTAGCCTGAAGCTCAATAGCTTCTCGATAGATAAGCTCTCTATCGAGATTTATGAAAAACAGATTTTCAGTTCTGATTTTCATCCAATCCGTGAATAGATGCTTGGGCTTTCTTTTCTCATAACCTTAAACATATATAAAGATTATTTTAAGGGTCGTAAAAGGTTGCACAGTTGCACGAGGGTGAAGCAAAGTTGTGTTCATGCAAATTGTGACCGAAAACCTAATTTACACTAGTTCATCTTTCTCTTGAAGAAGTTACTGTGTTTGTAAGTCGTTGGGTTTTATGACCAAGCAGCTTCGTGATCTTCATCGTGTTGATGAACTGATGAACTTTGCAGCCAACATCTTTCTCAATTTGGTGATTGAGTCGTGTACTAGGATCTGCGCATCTATTAGTTAGTCACGTACTAGGAGTTGTGCATTAAAAGAAGAGATTGTCACTACAGAACAAGTCCAATTGTATATTGAGGTAAGGGTTTAACTGTAGATTGGTATAAGGTACTGAAGTTATGTGGGAGTTGTGACCTTAAAATCACTTGATGAGGTTTTGACCTTGGAGGTTTTCTCCATTTGTAAACAAATCACCGTGTTAACTTTAATGTTCACTACATATTTAATTAGTTGGTGATTTGTTTGTGCTGCCACCCATATTGTATGTTAATCTGATTAATTAATCAACTTGGCTAATTAATTGGTTAATTCATCACAAGGAGTCAATATATTCTTGGCCTATCATTGCTATTTGGCTTCGTCAGTAACTTACATCCATCTAGGCGGAATTTTGTTACTTAGCCAATTTTTTGTTCTTAGGCTCCTAGATTTACACGCATCACGTTGGCTAAATAGTTCTTTTATTGATTTATTTCAAACATGAATACAATAGTCCATGGTCGATATTCCATGGTCGTGGCAGTTTCCTCCCGTCCAACTTTTCCAGGTGATAGCTGCCTTACCTAGAATAGTAGGTGACTTTGTAAGGTCATTCCCAGGTTGGGCCAAGCTTCCCTTGGGTTAGGTCCTTAGTAGCAGGTGTAACTTTGCGCAAGACGAGATCTCCTATGTTAAGCCATCTAAGCTCCACTCTTTTGTTGTAGTACTCGGCCATCTTCTGCTAGTGTTTTGCCATCTTACGTGATGCTCCATCTCTAGATTCGTCCAAGCAATCCAAGTTGACTCTTAGTTGATCGTCATTGCTGCCTTCATGGAAGACTTCTCGTCTCATGCTGGTGATTCCCACTTCGACTAGGATTATTGCCTCAGTGCCATAGGTGAGCCTAAAGGGAGTCTCTCCCGTTAGGGTTCTTGCTGTAGTCCTGTACGCCCACAGGATGTTGGGCAACTCTTCCGACCATGAGCCCTTTGCCTCGTCTAACCAAGCTTTAATGATCTTAAGCAGTGTTCAGTTCGTCACTTCTGTCTGGCTATTAGCTTGGGGGTGACATGGTGACGAGAATTGGCTCTTGATCCCTAACCCCAAGCAGAAGTCCTTGAAGCCTTGACTGTTAAACTACCGCTCGTTGTCTGATATGATTGTTCATGGTATCCTAAATCGACAAACTATATGATTGTCCTGGATCTTCGCTTTAGTTATGGTTGATAATGCTTCTACTTCAACCCATTTTGTAAAATAGTCAATAGCAACCAGTAAAAAATTTACTTGTCTTTTACCTTTGGGTAACGGGCCGATGATGTCAAATCCCCACTAGGCAAACGGCCAAAGGGAGATTATTGGCATTAGTTTCTCTCCTAGGATGCGTTGGACGTTCCCAAACTTTTGTCATTTGTCACATTTCTTGACGAACTCCCTTGCATCCTTCTGCAAAGTAGGCCAAAAGTAACTTGTTTTGATAACTTAGCTTACTAGGGATCTCGGGCCTGCATGGTCTCTACAAATTCCTTCATAGATCTCCTCTAGAATATATTTAGCTTCTTCCTTGTTGACACACTTTAGGTAAGGCATAAAAAAGCCTCTTTTGTACAGGGTGTCATTCAGGAACGTGAATCTGGCTGCCCTTTTCTTGACCTTCCTAGCCTCTTCGACGTTTGGTGGAAGATGTCCATCTTAAAGGAAGGGCAGGATTAGGGTCATCCAGCTGCTTTCACATTAGATTGCGAAGGTGAGGACCTCTTTGATGCTAGGACACTTCTAGACTTCAATCTTCAGGTCTGTATTCGTTGGTCTTGCTTCTGACGACACTTGCTTTTCTAGCTCATCTGCCTCTATATTCTGGCTTCTAGGGGCCTATGTGAACTCCACCCGATCAAACTCCTGTGTCAAAAGTTTTGTCAGCCTTAGGTATTATTGCATTCTTTCCTCTTTTGCTTCATACTCCCCATTTATCTGTCCTACAACGAGCTTTGAATCACTTTGCAGGAATAGGTTTTTGACTCCTAGCACCTTCCCGACCCTTAGTCCTGTCAATACTCCTTCGTACTCAATTTCATTGTTGAACTCCATATTTGAGTCTCTCCTTCTGGAGTGATGATAATGACCCCTACTCCACCCCTCTTTCGAGCTAGCGAACTGTCAATCTAACTCGTCCATCTTTCTGCTTCGTCTGGTGCCTCCTCATCGTCTAGGATTGTAAATTCAACGATGAAGTCTGCCAATTCCTTCACCTTAATAGCTGTCCTAAGGTGGTACTCAATGTCAAATTGGCTAAGTTTAATAGCCCACTGGATCATCCTTCATGTAGCCTCAGGCTTGTTCATTGACTTCTTTGTGGGTTGGTCTGTCATCACTAAGATAGGATTCGTCTTGAAGTAGGGGTGCAACTTGCGTGAAGCTACAATTAAAATGAATGCAATCTTTTTGATCTGTGGGTATTTGGCTTCTACCCCTTAGAAGGCCAAACTAACGTAGCAAACTGGGAGCTGTCTTTTATCCTCTCCTCGAATCAAAGTTGTGCTTACAGTTGTAACTGATATTGCTAAGTATAAATGCAGGTTTTCTCCCTCCTTGGATGGGCTCACGAAGGGTGGATTGCTCAGGTAGCGCTTGAGCTCCTGGAAAGCTCTCTCACACTCATCCATCCAGGTGAAGGCCTGTTTCAAGATCTTGAAGAAAGACAAGCATTTGTCCGTTGCTCTAGAGACGAACCTGTTGAGCGCTGCTATCATTCCTGTGAGTTTTTAGATTTCCTTCATGGTCTTAGGTGACGTCATCTCTAGTGTGGCTTGTACCTTTCCTGAGTTTGCTTCTATCCCTCTTTGGGACATCATAAACCCTAAGAACTTTCATGACGCCACTCCAAAAGTGCACTTGCTAGGGTTCAACTTCATTTGATATTGCCTGAAAGTTATGAACATCTCTTAGTGGTTGTCCAAGTGATCAGACTCCTCTTTGCTCTTGACAAGCATGTCATCCATGTACACTTCCATGTTCCTCTTTATCTGTTTATTAAACATTTTGTTTACTAACCTCTGGTAGGTTGCTCCTGCATTTTTCAGTCCAAAGGGCATCATCTTGTAGCAGTAGAGCCCTTGGCTTGTGATGAAGGTAGTTTTCTCCTGGTCTTCCTCTACCATTTTTATCTGATTGTACCCTGAGAATGCATCCATGAAAGTCAGGAGCTTATGTCCTACCATTGAATCCACCAGCTAATCTATTCTTGGCAGAGGAAATCTATCTTTTGGGCAAGCCTTGTTTAGGTCTGTGAAGTATACGCACATCCTTCATTTCCCATTTGCCTTCTTTACCAGGACAACATTGGTAAGCCAGTCTAGGTAATAGACCTCCTGGATGAAGTCTGCCGCTAGGAGTTTCTTGACCTCATTGATGACTGCCTAGTTTTGTTTTGGAGCAAAGACTTGTCGTCTTTGTTGGACGGTCATTTCCTAAGGATCCACATTTAGCTTGTGTTGGATGATTTTTGTGGATATGCCTAGCATGTCCTCGTGGCTCCATGCGAAAATATCCAGGTTCTTCTTGAGAAATTGGATTAATTTCTTCTTCATTTCTGTACTCATGGTCGTCCCTACTCTTATAGTCTACGTTGGTTCTCCGTCTACCAACTCCACAGTTTCCAGGGCTTCCACCTTCTTTTCTTCTTTCTCCTTTATCATCCATGTATGGTTTTCCTTCATGGCTAACACTACTTAGTAGCATTCCCTAGCCAGCACTTGATCTCCTTTTACTTCACGTACACAATTTTTTGTTAGGAATTTTACCTTCAAGCAATAGGTGGATGTGGCTGCCTTCTAACGATTGAGTGTAGGCCTCCCAATGATCATATTATATGAAGATGGACAATCTACCACCAGGAAGTCCAGCTGATGAGTCAATTGTTGCGGATAAGATCCCACTGTGACCGTTAATGTCACTATGCCTTTGGGATACACTCTGTCCCCACTAAAGCTAACGAGAGGGGACTTAAAAGGACGCAACCTACGTGGATCCAACTTCAACTGTTGAAAAGCAAAGATAGATGATGTCTGCGAAGCTACCATTGTCCACGAGGATTCTCCTTGTATTGAACCCGTCTATCATGAGCATTATAACCAATGGTTATCATGTGGCTGCTTCACTCTTCTAGCGTCTTCTTCTGAGAAAAACATGTCCTTGTCCATCCGTCTCTGCTTCAAGGGTGATATCCCATGGATGCTGTTCACCTACCTTTGGTGTGATTTCTTGAGGGATCTGAACAATCCTCCTATGGATGGTCCTCCTATGATAATCTTGATCTCCTCGATTGTGCTTTGTGGACGATGGGATGCGTGATCTTCGTCACTTGGTGAGGCTTCATGCTTGTCTTTATTATTATCCCTGGATTTGCTGGGATCTCCCTTTTTTACAAATCTCTACAACTTCCCTTTTTGTATGAGTTCCTCTATTTGCTCCTTCAGGTCCCTGCAATCTTTTGTGTAATGGTTGTGGATCCTTGTGGAAATGGCAATATTTCTTTTTGTCACGCATATTAGGTGACGAGTGTAATGGCCTTGGACATTTAAGGTAGTGCTTATCTTTGATCTGCGCCAAAATTTTATCAACAGGCATAACTAAAGGAATGAATTTTATCGTATTTCCATTTGTTCCCATCAGCATTCTGAAGATCTGTTCGTTCCCTTTTTCATCCTCTCCGACTGTCTTCCTTTCTTTCCCTCTCATTGGACTTCTCGACATCTTTTATCCCTGCTAGGGCGTCTTCAGCATTCATGTACTTCTGCGCCTTTAAGAGCATCTTTGCCATCGTCTTTGGGGGATTCTTCGTAAGTGAGACCACGAACTGCCTGAACTTCAATCTTCAATCCAGCTTTAAAGGTTGTTAATTGCACCTTGTCGACCTTTAAAGTTTCTCAAGTGAAATGCTTCGCGTACAACCTCAAGGTCTCCTTTTCTCCTTGCCTGATGGTAAGTAAATGGTCTGCTACCTTCTCGGCATTGTCCCCCGACGAAGTGGCGTAAGAAGGAATTCCCCAACTGCTCAAAGCTACCAATGGACGATGTTGGTAACTTCGTGAACCACTCCCTCGCAGCTCCTTTGAGAGTAGTGGGGAAAGATCAACACAATATTTCATCCGAAGGTTGTTGAAGGCCCAGAGTCATCTTGAAAGTGTTGAGGTGATCTAAAGGGTCTTTCAATCCGTTGAACAGTTCAAGCTGAGGTAGGCGAAATTTCGATGGCACTGGGCATTCTAGGACCACCGCCGTGAAGGGTGAATCCATTATCCTAACCATTCTATCCAGGATTTGGTCTATTTTTCCCTTAATGGCACTTCTTGGCTTGTCCATCTCCTTTCTCATTTCCCAAAAAAGGTCTGAGCTTGGTCCTTCTGAAGTAGCCGCTCACCGGTGGTCACTTCTTCATTGGCTGTCTCCCTCGTCATCCTAGTTGGTTCCAGAACGGTTGTCTTCTTGTTGAAGTTGTAGCCACATCTCTTGGTTCTGTCTAGTAAGCTCTTCCATACTAGTTGTAAGTGCCTGGATTTGCAGAGCCAATGCTGTAGAATCTTGGTTGGACTCCATCTGAACTTGGGAATTGAGTGGAACTACACTCTCGAACCTAAGTGCAAAAATGTCGTCCCCACAGATGGCGCCAAGCTAGTGATGCGAGAATCGACAGTAATGTAGGTTCGTCCAGATGCTCGTCGCTGTACTTGCAAATGTGGTGAAAAGCCTTCTTCAGGTGGTCACCGATGTGTTGCTTGCCACAGAGTTTCCAATGATAAAGTTAGTGTATAGAAATTTTTTTAGGAAGTAAGAAAACTCGGAATATCAGAGTTACGTGTGATAGTAAATTTCTGGTTGTGTGTCTTTGTACCTTGTCAGGTTCTAATGAGTGTGTATATATAGCTTCATAGTTTCTAGCCGTTGGGGCCTTAATTTTGGCTTTAGTGCTCCTTTCGTAATGCCTCAAGGCTTATTAATGTGGGTTTTAATGAGCTACTAATGGTCTTGATAACTAATTGGTAACTGTCTGAGGCATTGAAACTTCTCATAAATGGCTTGTCTTCCCTCGTCCATGTCGTGGCCAGGTGGACAAAGGTATTTGATGAGGTCGTCTGGGCAAGAGAGTTCGTTGGTCCCATCATGTATTATTCCAAAAAAAAAAAAAGTTTGTAAATTATAAACTATCTTTTTGTTCGAACAAAACTATGAACTATCTTATTAATCATATATGTCACAATTAATAATATTTTTTAAACATTCTAGATCGAGATTTTTAATTAATTAAATTAGAGATTACATAAGTAGTGTATACTTATAGGTTTAAAATTTATGAAACATATAAAAATTTAATCAATTTTTTCATAGTTAATAAATTTTAAATAACATAAATAATAAAATATTTTTACATATCTAAACAGATACAAGTCAATATAAGAAAAATATAACAACAATATAAACTAAAGAAAAACTTTATTTTTCATAAATGACAAAGGAAAATTATTAGGTACTCCCAAAATACTATAAATGCGTACTTCCTCCTCTCATATGAATGGTAGGTTTCACCATGAATTTAATTACTGGGACCCACCATTCATGTGAGAGGAGGAAATACGTGTTTATGGTACTCCGGGAGTACACAATAATTTCCCAATGACAAATGCAATAAGGATCTTTAACTCTTTACCACGAAATCTACAATAATATATTTTTTCTAAAAAGAAAATAACATAAACATAGTATCCATATCTCTAATTCCCAAATTCAAAAAAAAAAAAGGTTATCTTTTATTTCTTTAAAACAAACCTTCCATTTAAGAGATTTGCTTATCTAGTTTAAAAAAAAAAATATATATATATATATATATATATTAACCACGAAGTCTGCAATAATATCTTTTTTCTAAATAGTAAATAATATAAACATAGTATCCATATCTCTAATTTCCAAATTCAAGACAACCTAAGGTTATCTTTGATTTTTTTTTTTTTTAAAACAAAGATTCAATTAAAGAGATTTGCTGTGACACTAACTACCGCATGTAGTTTTGGAGTTGGCGTGTGAGTGTATTCCCTTATCTCATCCCCTTTCCCTATATATATGTGTGTGTGTGTGTTTCTCCAAAAATATATATTAAAGAGATTTGCTTATCTAGTTTTAATAATATATATATATATATATATATATATTGAGTATACTTTTTTTTTTTTGGATGAAGATATTGAGTATACTTAAGTTTAATAAGAGGAGCATTAGTCATTTTCATAAATTTATACATTTTTAGGAACATAGATCTACAATACGGTTTGGTTTAATGAATTAAGTATGGTATAAAATTTGTTAAAGGGAAAAAAAATAGGGCACCTTTAGTTAAAAAACATATAAAAAATTATTTTTTATTTAATAAAATATATTAGAGGTAAAGGAGATTTTCAAAACCCAAGAAGGCCGGACCATGCCTCCCTTCGCCTTTGCCCATAAATATGAATTTTTTAAAGGATGTTATTAACGTGTGCTCGAAACACACACAATAATATACTATCTTTTAGAAAAAAAAATTTATCAGGAATTGAAAAACTTTTACAGCTTTTTTAATTTCACATAAAATGATTCCAAAAATAGATGGCTTAATATATGCTCACATTAACCGAACCTTTTTTTAAAATCACCTATATATATATATATATATATCACCTTAAGTATCCATTTGGATACTGTTGAAACGTAGTGCATCTACGTTTCATTTTTTTCATTGAGAAGCGCATTTCAGTGCTATTTAGTGGGTCTCGTGTACCATTCACGAGATTCACAAAACTCTTTTTTCAACAACTTTTTTCATTAAAAATGGTCTCACAGCGCTATTCATATATTTAAAAATTATTTTGTTACAATATTTTCAGTTTTCAACGGTATCTTAATGGACCCTAAAAGTTAAGAGGCTGTTTGGTAGATTTGTTTAAACACATGTTTTTAGTTTTTAAATAATATTACACTCATTTTCATATATTTTTTCACCCACACATATTTTTACACATATTTTTAAGGGATAATTACACTTTACCCACTTGTGGTTTGCCTCTAATTCTAAGTGCCTACCCGTGGTTTAAGTTTTGACACTTTACCCACCTGAGGTTACTTCCGTTTATGCTCCGTAACCCACCTCTATTTTTTCCGTTACTCTAACAAGTTTCATCAAAAAATCAAAAAGAAATCAGATCAAACACACCTCTCCACGCACTCTCAATTGAATCAAACAAAAACTACACCCAGAAAATTAATACAAATCAAATCAAGCAATACCATCCAACTTGCTCACCAAACTAAGATCCTAAATCCAAGACAGTAAATCTACAAAAACAAAGTAGACTGCAACAGCTCAAACTGCATTGTAGCATCTAGGATTTGTTTTTGATCTATTTTGTGGATATTCAAATTTTTCCCAAGAAATCAAGATTTTCTTTCCAAATAAAGACTAAAAAATGAAAAATCAAAACAAAAATCCAAATGAAGCCAAGCACATGGAAACAAGCACAGAAATAAAGAAAAAAATTCAGATAGAAATTTCTTTCCACTATTTTTTTCTCAATATCCAAACTAAAATCCACCAGTTTTTTAATCATGAAAATCAATCCCAACTATGAAAACCCAGCCAAGAAAGTACCATGAAAAACCCAGCCATGAAGCACCATGAAAAACCCAGTTATGAAAACCCAGCTCATGTACAGCATGCCCCGATCGCGCCTCATCAGGACGTAGTCGTGGCTAAGCGCGAGGAGGAATCCGGCGACGGAGGCATGGTCGGGGATGGCAGCGATTATGGGCATTGGGAGGGAGAGGAGAGCAGAGACGATTGGTTTGAAGGAAGCGACCAAGTGTTGGAGTCGATCTACGGCACGAAACGACGCAACACCGACCCAAGGCCTTAACATCGCCGATCCTATTGAAGATCAGGAGGAGGATAGAGTCGGGAAGACGGTCGAAGTGGTCGATGTGGGATTGCGGCTTCGAAAGCGTCAAATCTGACATTGTGAAAAAACATAGGCTGGTTTGTGATCTAAATTTGTTACTACAGGAACTGGCTTTGGTGTAGATCAGGGAATTGGATTGGCAGAAATTTGGAGTTTGAGAGATGTGAGCTGGGAATTGGAAATGGCGGTGGAGAATGAAGATATCGATAGATCCACAGTTTTTTTTTGTCTTTGTTCATATGTGAAGAAGAGGAGTGGTGATGTATAGAAAGAGAGAGATTGTATTAGTTAGGCTGAAACGGTATTGTTTGATTTGATTTGTATTAATTTTTGGGTGTATGATCTTCGTGTTTATGTATGTTCTTCATGTTTGTTTTGATTTGATTTGTATTAATTTTTTGGGTGTATGATCTTCCTGTTTATGCATGTTCTTCATGTTTGTTTTGATTTGATTTGTATTAATTTTTTGGGTGTATGATCTTCCTGTTTATGTATGTTCTTCATGTTTATGAATGGTGAGAAACTAATTCTATATTTTAATCTTGTTTTTCTTTTGTTTTTTTTTTTTTCTTGTTATGGGAGGAGAGAGATATAAAATGGGAGAAAAAAGACTTATTTACCCTTCAAATTAACAGAGGTGGGTTACGGAGCATAAACGGAGATAACCTCAGGTGGGTAAAGTGTCAAAACTTAAACCATGGGTAGGCACTTAGAATTAGAGGCAAACCACAGGTGGGTAAAGTGTAATTATCCCTATTTTTAAATACATATACCAAATACTCCCTAAAATACTCATTTTAAAATAAGTTTAGGGTTTATATGTAGCTCCCTAAATTATTTTATATAGCTCCCTAAATTATATTATATTCTAAAAGCAACTTTCACTACGCAGTTTGATCATCGGTTGAAGCGAGGAATAACGGTTAATTCTCAAAAGCAGGACCCACTCTTTTCGGCCGGAGGGCCCAAGGAATCGTAGAAATAAAGAGGCAAAAACATCATTATCATCACGTCATGTCATTGTTGCCTTTTAGGTGAATTAAGGTCGACTGAACTGTTCAGAATAAGCATATGAAAGCATATTAGTCAAAAAATAAAAAAAAGCATATGAACACGTCACATATATATATATATATATGCATCTTTTACCCATTAGAATTTTGAAACAAATGGATATGCATAACAAAAAAGTCTTTTGATTATCTCGAAAAAAAAAAAAAAGTCTATAGATTATGATGGATTAGCACTAAGCAACATTAATTCATTTCATTGATTAAACATCTAACAGTCTTAGATATATTGATGCAGTTGTCGAGGGCCGGCCATTTTGTCACACAGTACCTAGCTATATGAACACACAGTATTAAAAAAATAAAATAAAAAATAAAGAATGGACCCATGCACACCTCATCATATATAATCATTATTCATTAAATATATTATGAGGGCTTTGATTGTTTTCATGTAGCCACGCTCATGCCACATTTTTTATGTCTAATATTTATTTATTTTCTTGTGAGATAGTTAGAATACATTAATAACTTCTTCTTCTTCTTTTTTGAACATTTTATTTTTTTTGGACCTCAAATGCATACGTGTCCAATTGTAGATATATATCTGAATCTTAATGTATTATTGTACTAGACACAAACCTTGTTCCGGAAATACCATTCTGCCTACAAATATTGGATAAAAATGTACACACTTAATATGAAAGTATAGTAAAATCTCATATATTTAGCAAAGAAAAAAAAATCCCATATTATAAACAAACTCATATTTTAGGTTACAGCACCCAAAAAAACCAAAAGACAAAATTTTGAGTTAAAAAATGACAATAAAAAAAGAAATGAAATAGAAAATCAAGCTTATTAGATCACTGTTTTTTTCCTGAAGACAACCTCAGTATCCAATCCGAAACCGTCAACTTTTCGTACGTGAACAACCTCCGAGACCTTGAACATCTCCACCAATGGTTTCACGCTATACAAATCGTTAGCCGAGTACTTATCGGACCGTCTAGACAGGGCCACGTGTAAAACGCAGACCCCATTAGGCTTCAACGTCCGTTCGATCTCTCCAATGAACTTGTCCGGATACAGCGCGTGATCGAACACGTTGGAGAACTCGAAGTCGAAGGTTTCGTTCCCAAACGGCTGGTTGTGGAAGTCACCTTTGATCACAAGCGGAGGATACGGCACCAAGTCGATCCCAACAGAGTCGGAAACGCCGACACGTCTCAGAGCCTCCACTTCTTGCCCGACACGGGCCCCAATAGAAAGAGCTTTGGACTCGTTGAACAGAAGCTCTTTTCGCTTCAAATCTTGGAAGAACTGAACAAAGACTTGGATTTTTCTGTCCCAATCCCTTGTTGTCCATACCTGCCTGAGTTTAGGGTTAAGGGTCTTGTGGAGTTGGCGTTGTATGTACGATTCATAAGAGGCGTATCCGGGTCGGATTTTGAGGTCTCCGATGCTGTGAATTTGGGTTTTGGATGTTGGGTGTGTGGTGGTGTTTTGGTGGTGTTTGGGTTTGAGAGAAAATAAGAGAAGAAAGAAAGGGAGAAAGAGGAAAAGAGAGAGAATCAAGTATTTGAGTATTGGTGGTTTGGTTTGGTTGTTTTTCATGTCTGCATGAAACAAAGCTTGCTTGCTTGTTTGTTCTTCTTTCTTTGTATTCTTATTCTTCTCTCTCTATAAATCCAGTGATAGACCGGGTTTGTTGCATGAGAAAAAGATGAAAGATGGGAGGGAAAATAGGGTTGGAATACATTGGAAAAGAAAAGAGTGGATGAAAATTTGAGTGTGGGTTTTGTAATGATCACGAACAGACCAATGAGGATGGTGCATGTGTATATGAATGGTGGCGTAAACTGTTACGCGTGGGCATTGTTTTTGCTTGATCAGCCGTTTTTATTTACAACCTGATTGATACATACCACAAAGTGGGCTAAACGCGGTTGGCTAAGGGCAGCAATCTACTAGTGCAATATTTTTTTGGGGACGGCCGATATTTCTTTTAAGTTAAGGCTAAGACCATTATCACTAAGTGGGCCAAATGGGTTTTTTTTTTTTTTCTTCCTATATTTGCATTTGTTGTTGGTTTTTTTTTTTTTTTTTTTTTTTTAGAGTTTTAACTCATGAAGTCTGCTCTTGATGATAGATCTTTATTTTCAGACCAAGACATTAATCAATTATTGGTATAGGCGGAAATTGAATCACAGATCTCTTATATTTGTATTTGTTGTTAATCAATATATAATGTACAAGAAAATTTGACAAAAATACACAAACATATATATTAGTATAAATAATAAAAATCTAATCATATTGTAAAAATGAGCTTTCCTATTTTATTAATCCGAATTTGTTTAGTGTTTTGTAACTCTATCCAAAAAGACGATGAGTTCTAATTAATCTAAACCAATATACTTTAGCACTATTTGTAACTCTAAAAATTAAAAATAAATATTGTAATGATCTCTTAAAAAAAAAATTTGAGTTTTCAAAAGTTTTGTGGTAATATTAGAAGAATGTATCATAAAGTCAAAGGTTTTCATTATATATATATATATATAAAGAGAGAGAGAGAGAGAGAGAGAGAGAGAGAGAGAGATTATTTGGTGTGTGAATGTTAGAAATAGGGTAACTAATATTGACAATTTACCTTGTGCAAGACTGATTTGCAAAAATTGAAGCCTTAAGCCATTATGAGAAATTGATCGTTAATGATAATTTGTCACACATACTCATAACATTTTTTCGATTAAAATAATTTAAGATCACACTTAGGTTGAATTAGGGATGGCAATTTATATCCGACTCGCGGATACCCGACCTGGCCCGACCCTAATAGGCCGAATTTTACCTGGGCTGATAAAGAATAGGATTAGGTATGGGTAATAAAAAAAATACCCGAAGCGGGTCCAGGTTTTATCAAAAACTCAACTTGAAACCCGCCCCGAACCTGGACTCCGAATATGACCTAGTTACCCTTAAATTACTAAAAATCCCCTTATATATATAGTTGTAAACCCTAAGTCCCTAACGCACCCGCCTCTCATAATCTCATTTCAGCTCATGCCTCACGCCCTTACCTTAACCCTCAATCTCTCTGTCACTCACGCAGCCATGCATAAGAGCACACCTTTGCCTTACTCTGATTGTCACTCACACTCAACCTCACAGCTCACACAGTCACTCACTCACTCTCAAGCATCGCCGGCCAAGCCCACTGCCTCTCACTATCAATCAAGCTCTCTGCACTGCCGATCCCGTCCCCAGCTGTCACTGTTGGTCTATTCTCTACTTCTCTTCAAATTTTTTTTTTTTTTTTTTAAGTATTTCATTATCACATTCCCTTGTAAATCCAAAAACCAATGAAAACCATAGTTTTCTTAAGTATTGCATGAAATGTTTTTTTTTTTCTTTTTCTTTTTCTTTTTTGGATGGGCTCAAATAAGGTTGCTATCTAAAATTGCAAATGTAGTTTGGTTTCTTAATGATTTTGTTGCAACTGTGACAGGGTGGCAACCATATTTGGAGAGTAGTTCGTTTTTGTTACATACTTAAATTTGTTGAGTGTTTGGTTGGATTTTATTCTTATGTGAATTTGAGTTCGTGTGTGTGTGTGTGTGTGTGTGTGAGAGGACTATTTTGGTACTGTCATTATGTTTTGTTAAATAATGGTTACACGAGAGAAACCATATGCAGAGTATTTTTTTTTTTAAAATTGGGTGCGGAGGTTAATTGCAATAGTAATGTTGAGACATGTATTTTCAGTTAATGTTGAGACATGTGTTTACTTTTAGATCCTTATTATTGCTGCGTTGATTTAACCAGGATATTTCATTAAATTGAAAAACTAAAAATTCAACCATTTTGTGCCAATGGAAGAAATTTTGTTTTTTGTTTTCTGCACTTGTTGGGAATGCAGAGCCTAATATGGAAATGGGAGACGCAAACAAATCTGGTTTTTTTGTCTAATTTCTATTTATAAAATCAAATTTGTATTTTTATATTTCCAAGTTACAATTTGATGAGGTTTATTCCATTTTTTAATTCATATTGTTGTTGTAGATTCTTCAACTACGTCTGGAGATTATACACTACAATCAATTCTTGATGATGGAGAGCCTAATGAAGAGGATGGGAGTTATGTCACAGTTGTGGAGAATTAAACATTTTGTATTAATTTAGTAGCCTTTTTAATTTCTTAGACTTGTTGGATTAATTTGTTGGTTTGTAATTATTCTAAATTTGTGGGATTTATTTTGTAACTTTTTAATTTCTTGGACTTGTTGGACTTGTGATACTTATTTCTTGGACTTGTTGGATATATTTTATTTTTATGTTTAGCGGGTGATTTTAGCTATGATTTTGTTAGATTTATAGATTTATAATTAACAGGTGATTTATTGATTTATTAATTTATGATTAACCTATGATTTGGATTGATTTGGCTACCATATAACGTGGCCCAAATGCCAAATTTTGGCATTTAGGCCACAATATATGGCTTAAATCTAGGCAAAAAATCTTAATGGGCTTCAACTTTTTTTTTTGGTTGGACCATGATTTGGGTAGCTGCTTGGGCCCAAATCTGGTTGGGCTAAATAGGCCTTGGCAGGGTGGGTCTGGGCCACGAAAAGAAAAATCCGTTTAATAATCTAGCCGGGTCCAGGCCCGTTGGTTAGGTTTGGGTATGCAAAAACCTAGCCCGTTGCCATTCCTAGGTTGAATTTCTATTGGTTTACAATTTTAAAGCTTCCTTTAAAGGGGGCGGGGGTGAGAGAATGAAAAATTTACCCTTTTTTTGTAAGACTTACTATCCCCATACCTAAATAAGATTTTTAAATAAAGGCAAAATCACAATCCATCTCCACCAATCACAACAACCCACCATCACAATCACAACCCATCGTCATAGCCAAAACCAACTGCCACTATAGCCACCAAACCCATAGAACACACAAAATTAAAGAGTAAAGAGAAGAGAGAGAACAGGGGGGAGAGAATAGACCAGCAACAAAGAGGGGTGAAAATAGGAGGAGAAAAGAGGGGGGTGAGACAGATAGAGTTGGAGAGATAGAGTCATAGAGGCGAGGAGATAGAATAGAGAGAAGGGACTAAGGTGAGGTAGAGCCACGATAGAGGAGAAACAAAGAAATTGTAAAGTTGTGATTTCCAACTATATTATGTTAGCTTTAATTCCGTTTCAAATTTAATTATAATTTCTTCAATCATTTTTCCTGTATGTATTTGGGTTTATTTTTAAGAGATGAGTGTGAAAGATCGGTGAAAAATCAAGCTTCAAAAGTTGAATTAGTGGATTTTGCGACTAGCTCGCGAGTAACTTGTGAGATGTAGCTCGCAAATAGCTCGTAAGAAGCAACCCGCAAAAAGGCCACGTGTGGAGTACATGACTGGAAGATGAAAAGTCATGCCACGAATTATAAGGAGTGCATTTCAAAGAGAAAACCCTAGAAAATACACTTGAGAGTTAAAAATTGTTATACCCACAATCATTTACACATTTCTTTGTGATTTTCCTCAACTCCTACCTCTCCATCTCTAAATCCTTGAGAGATTATTAGTCCAAACACTTACCACATCTATTTTGAGTATAAAGTGAGATTTTAGTGCTGTTGGGAAGTATTAGAAGGAGCCATTCATTGGCAGGAGCCATTCATGGAGAAATGCAATTAGACTGAACTGCGGGATCCAGAAAGTTAGAGAAGACAAGACTCTAAGAAGTCCGTTGGTAGTAGGAGCTTGAAGGGCTCAAGTACATGGGTTAAACTAGGCTTGGAGGGTCTTTTGTTATTCATGTACTCCAACTTAATTCTCTAGTGGATCGATTTCGACTTGGAGGGTCGTAGAGAGGTTTTTCGCCGAGTTCTTTAATTTTCTTTTCGATAACATGTCACTATGTTATCTTGTATTTGTATCTCTCTTCCATACTCTTTAAGCTTTCATTTTATTGTTGATGATGGATGAATATGACTAAGGTTAGTTTTATCGATTCATTGCGCTTATTTACTCTAGTTCCACACTTATCTTAAGTTAGAATAAAAGCAATCTAACCGTAATCTTTAATTGAGGATCTGAACAAGCTCTTGGATTTTTGTGCAAATCCGAACTTTTAGAAATTAATAAATAAAAAAAAACCACGACACTAACTAATTATTGGTATAGGCAGAAATTGAATTACAAATCTCTTATATTTGTAGCAACTTGCTGCACTGACCTATTACTAGCAATAGGGTAGAGTAAGATATAATTTAGCATTTGTAGTAAAGCTCTTATAATGCTAAAAAATTCATTTTTTACCATTTACACCACAAAAAATGCCCTTTAGCACCACTAATAAGTCATTGTAGCAAGTTACTAAGAGCTTTACTGTAAATACTCTAAATCATATCTTACTCTACTATATTCTCATGAATGACTAAGAAGCCATTGTAGCAAGTTATTAAAAAAATTTGGTTTTAGCGCCACTAATAAAGAACATTTTTTGTGTGGTTAAAGTTGTAAAAAATAAATTATTAGCATCATAAGAGTTTTAATGTAGGTGCTTTAAATTATACTTGCTCTGTGGATTCTAGTTAGCTCACTGATAAAGTCTCTGATGGTTGTATAAGAGATCTGGAATTCAATCTTTGTTTAGACCAAAAAATGATTGGTGTCTTAGTCTGATGATAAGATAAAAAGCTATCATTAGAAGCGGATGTCATAGGTTGAAACTTTATCCAAAAAAAAAAAAAATACTTGCTCTACTATATTCTCATGAATCTCATCCGTGGTCCGGCCTACAAGCATATCTTAATTCATAAAAATAAATAAAAACATTATGTTCATCAAAGAAAAGTAAAAACATTCTTTGATCTTTTGATTACAAATACTAGCATGTCTAAGATCATAGCTTGAGTTTGTGAATGCGAGTGTCCATATTTTGCGGCGTTAATCCCAATTCCCAAGGCATGATGTACATATCATGTTTTACAATGTTGGTAAGTGAACGACACTTCATCCCGTAATATGTGGCAATTAAATTTAAGGCAAATAGGGATGTGTAATAAAAAAATTCAGGATCATTATTATTTGGGTCCGGCTTCTGTCCAGCGGCTAGTGCCACTGGACACGTTAGATGCATTACACATGTCGCCAATCCAACGGGTCCAGAGTGGCCACTGAACAGAAGCTGAACCCTTATTATTTTGTGTTACAATTCTGATACAATTCTGATGTGACAAAACTGTAAATAATTTTAAAAAAATTATAAATTTATATGAAAATAATAGACAACTATAAGTGCTTGTGGGAGGTGAAGAGTAAGAATTGGGGTTCAAGTCTTTAGAATGGAGCTTTACACACATATACACTTAAATTAGGTCAAAGTAGAAATTCTATCTTGTAAAAAAAAAAAATAATAAATAACAAAAACAAAAACAACAACAAGAACTAATCATAACCTATTATAAAAGATAATTGTAAAAAATAATATGATCCTAAAATTATTAAGATAGTACGTCACTTTCCCACCCAATTACAGCATAATACATCTTTATCACTTAGGACCCATGCTCCGTCCAAGCTGCGGAGCCAATGACATGACATCTCCAGAGCACTTTAATTAATTTATCCCACTAATCTAACAGTCTAATATTGTTTTTGATTTCTCCTAAATAATTATTTTTGTTAATTAAATTAAAAACCTTAAAATTCAACATAGTCTCTTAATTTTACTTTAACTATCAAATTAGCCCTTAAATGTTAATTTTTTTAATCAATTTAATCCCTTAATGTCCAAACTATAAAATCTATTAAATCGTATGGTGTATCTCGAAAATGTTTTAATGGGCCGTTTAACATGTGTGTGAGTTAAGTAGAAAGTGATGCATGAACAACAATGTTTAAACTCATCTGAGTTGGCCATTTATTCATAGGTTAAATTATCGTGCATGAACAATTTATTCATTGATTTTGAGACAGGCATTTCTGAATTAAGCTGTTAGCTAGTTTACACTGAATATCTTGTCAGCTAAATTGGAGCCAGCTTCTTTGAATTACTATGTGATCACAAGTCACAACATCTTTCGGTGGAAAGTTATGCCTTAAAAAAAAAAAAGAAGGGTTATACACTTGTACTTATCCCAGACCAGATGAAGAAGGAAATTATTCGATCAGGGATCAGCCATATTTTAAATTTGCTAATTTTAATCAATTTTAAAAATTGCATCACTATCTTAAGTTCCTTAGGTGGTCTATCCATGTTTGTTACATTGAAGTGTAAACTAAAGATCTGGTCAACATGTGACTGAAAGGTATTGGTTTCGATTAAATTTCTTCTTTTGTTGATCAATTTTTTTGGTGCAGTTGCACATTAATCAGTTAAAGAATTTTTTTTTTTTTTACTTCCTAATGCAATGAGATTTGTTAAATTCTTACTTAGTGGATGCACAAATGCATTCATTAACAAAAGCTTTAAACTAACATTCAAAGCACTCAGTAAGAGCCTTGTAACATAATTAATTGACATCTTATAATTTTTTCATAGAAAATATTTAGGGTTCAAATCTCTCACCTCCAACTATTGAATTATATATTAATAAAAAAAAATTCAAAGCACTCAAAAAAAAATGGAGATGATGCCATGCTATGGATTAACATGTGCTATTTGAATGAAAAACATGTAGACCCCAATAAGAATTAATAAAATGAAACATGATTATCAACAAGCCCACCGTTTTAGTTGTTGACCTTTTGCTTTTTAATTTTTTTATCTTAATTTTTTTGAGCTGTGCTTAATAGTTCGTCAAAAACAAATGTATAAAAAGAAATCAAGCTCTGATTTTTTTTTCCATTTTCAATACTTTTGTATCCAGAATGCTCCACTTTATTTTTTTTGTTGCATCGTTCTGCTCCACTTTTCTTTGGTATGCATCAATATGCTATTGCTCCACTAAACAAACCCCCTACCCTCTTAAGAAATAAAGAAAAACAAAAAGATAGGGATAAGTGCATGTCCAATAATACGCTCCATACGCACCAATTTTATAAAATAATGAGTAGAGTGGTGGCTGGCGTACACTACGAGTCAAACCTACATCTCATCAATTTTTAAGGTTTAAAATCGAATAAAGCTTATGGGTCGGTGTCCGTATGGTATTTATGTATATCTTGAAATGGTGGAAATGAGGGGTTTTTATCACGGTGTATTATATGGAGAAATTCACCATACTCTTGACATTCAGATTTTTAAAAATGTGATTCCTTACAATTTGGATGCTAAGGAATATAATTATTTCTATGTTTGATTTCATTGGTAATCTAATAAAATTCATAGGAATGTGAGATGATAATATTTGATTTATTTCAGGAATCTTAAATGAATTATTTATTTTTTCCATTCTATCCTTAGATTTGAATGTGAACTACCAAATTCTTTTAAAAAAAAAATCCCCTAAACAAATAACGAAAAACAAAATATAAATTATAAATTATGACAAATTCACTAAAACTGTAGTATAACATTTCAAAATGAAAAGTACAATACAAAAACACTTATTTAAATTCTCAAATGCTATATTCATAATAATAATCTTTAAAAGAGCTTAATCCATGACAAAACAATCTGACAACATTTAGGTCTATAAGACTATAGAAGTAGCAATAAAAATAAAAGTAGTTCATCAACAATAAAACAAATATGATCTATTACATATATAATGCATTCACCCCTGCATCTGTGAGTAGGGGTGTCCACTCAGACCCAAACCCATTCAAACCGACCAAACCCGACCGAAACAGACCCACCCGCGACCGATCCATGAGCTCCGGTGGTTGTCAGAGGGTTACGAAGCCTAGAAACCGAATCTGGTGAGTTGGTTGGCAAGTTCTCTCCTCTAAAACCTGCCTCAATTGACCCGACCGGAGACTTACAAAAAAATTCAGCGATTCAAGCTTTTTCCAGCGAGTTTTTGGTCAAATTACTTGAGATTTAACGAGATTTATGCCGGATTTGGAGAGATCTTAGCCAAATCTGATGGAAATCTCACCAGATCTAGCGAGATCTCACTAGATCTGATGAGATGTTCGTTAGATTTGGAGATTTTTCACCTTAAAAAAATTATGTTAATAGTTTTTTCCACTGTGGACGAGTCGACCATGCCCGACCGCTTTTCGATGCTGATCTGACTCTCTCGCTAGTCGGCAGCAGGTCTGAACTTTCACCACCCGATTCTGTCGAGTCGGTCGTGAGTTGGGCACAAACCCAACCCGGATCAACTCATGGACACCCTATCTGTGAGCACTTGATCTGAGATACAAATGCTTCCACTGTGTTCCAAAATCCAAAAACGCGCATACAAATATGATGGGTTGTTAAAAATTAAAAATCTACACATTCTGTATCATTGTAGAACAAACGTCAAAATCACCAGATAGGATACAAATTATTGACATTGTACTATAACATATGAATCTAGAAACAAAACCATTAATCTAAAAAAAAACTAGATGAAGCCACTAATCCAAATCTATATTTCTAGCAACTAAACAAAACCAAGATCTAAGACACAAATAAATACATTAACAAATTTCTATGAAAATAAATCTATTAATAATTTGTTGAACAGCACACACACAACAGTAAAAGTGAAAAACCTGGCAATAATGGAGGGTCCCCTTCAAAAAAAAAATTTCCCACACGTGAAACCTAAATAAAACTTTGTTAAAGAATATATCAACAAAGTTGTCTATCCTGTTTATATTGTTTTAACGGGAAAAAATAAATATAAGGGAAAAGGTATTGATGATTTGTTTTATATTTTATCTTAATTGTTTAAAAGATAAAGAAAAAAATAGTTAAAATTGTCAATTTATAAAAAATACAATTTTCTTTAAGCTTAGGAATCTAGATACCCACCTATTTTAAAAGGGATCCATATTCCTACTAAAAGGGTTTAGAGAGGGAATCTAGATTCCCCTAGCATCTGATTTCTTCGAATGATTTGGAACCAATTATGAGAATCTTTAAACATTCCTAGAAATTCTAAAATATTACCTCGTACCAAACGCCACATAAGGGTTGTTAGTGATCATGCTGGCCAATTGAGAGTGGTATAGTCCCTGCCTCTCTCTCTTGGGCCATGTATAATGGACCTCTCCTCTACTGGACCTGCTCCTCCACTGGATACACCACTTAACTCTTAACTATTCCTACAACCCACAACCCAGCCCACACCCGTTCAACCCTCTACATCTATTCTCCCTTCTTCTTCACCGTTACAAACTTCTCACCCCCTCACATCTAGATGCACCTACTCACCCAACTCACCCCTTGGCCACTCAATCCAAGAACAAAATCACCAAACCAAAAACCTTCACTGATGGTACTATCCGTTATCCAATCCCTCGTGCTCTTCTTCTTAAGGGTGTTTTCTCCTCTAAACCCACTTGCTATAGTTCCGTTGTTAAAGATTCCAAGTGGTGTGAAGCTATAAATTTGGAATTTGATGCTTTGCTCAAAAATCGGACATGGACTCTTGTTCCTTCTCAAGTTGCTTGCAATATTATTAGTTGTAAATGGGTTTTTCAAATCAAGTGTCATGCTAATGGTTCAATTGAGAGATACAAAGCTCGCCTCGTCGCGAAAGGTTTTCATCAACAACTTGGAGTTGATTTTGGCGAGACTTTCAAGCATGTTGTTAAACCCACTACAATATGTATTGTTCTCTTCATTGTTATGTCTCTTGGTTGAATTATGTTGCAAATTGATGTTCAAAATGCCTTTCTCCATGGACATTTATCTGAGGATGAATATATATGTCCCAACCATTAGGATTCACCCACCCTCAATATCCACATCACATTTCTAGATTGACCAAAGCTCTTTATAGGTTAAAACAAGCACCACAGGCTTGGTTTTCACGGCTCACTAGTCATTTACTAGCTTTTGGGTTCAGAAGTTCTACGTTTGGCTCATCCTTATTTATTTATTATCATTAGGGAGTAACTATTTACTTTCTCATTTATGTGGATGACATTATAACCACTGGTTCTAGTCCTTCAGCAATTTATACACTTATTCAGTTTTTGAAGATTGACTTTACTGTTAAGGAATTAGGTGATTTAGAATGCTTTCTTGGTGTTAAGGTTATAAAAAATACCTTTGGTATTTTACTCTCCCAGAATCATTATATTGTTGATCTTCTTCGCCGAACCAATATGTTAGAAGCTGAACCTGTTAGCTCTCTCATGGCCACATCCACAAATCTTTCTACTTTTAAGGGTGATCGTATTTAAGATGTCACATTATATAGAAGCACTGTTAGAGCCTTGCAATACTTAGCTCCTACATGTCCTGATATATCATTTACGGTCAACAAGCTTGCTCAATATATGCATAGCCCCAAAATTGAACATTGGCAATCTGTCAAGCGCCTTCTCTGCTATCTGAAACATACCATTTTTTTTGGTCTTCTAATATATTGCTCTCGCACTCATTCTCTTCAAGCCTTCTTGGATGCAGATTGAGCTGGCTGTAGTGATGATTGTCACTCTACTGGTGGTTTTTGCATTTTTTTCGTTGCTAATATAATTTCTTGGTGTTGTAAAAAGCAAGCCACTGTGGCTTGATCTAGTACAGAGGCTGAGGACAAGGCACTTGCCAATGTAGCTGCTGAAGTCAAGCGATTATGCTATCTTTTATCTGAACTTGGCGCCTCTGTTTCTACCTGTCCTATTTTGTGGTGTGATAACATTGGAGCCACTTATCATTCCTCCAATCCTGTTTTCCATGCTCGCACGAAGCATATAGAAACTGATATTCATTTTGTTTGGGATATAGTTGCTGTCAAATCTGTTACCATTCAATTCCTCTCTAGTAAAGATCAATTGGCAAACATCTTCACCGAGCCCCTATCTTCCTCTAGGTTTGCCTTGCTCCGTTCCAAGCTTAATTTTGTCCCTATACAGTTGAGCTTGAGGAGGCGTGTTAAGGATAAGATCAACAACAACTCCAAAATACTAATCCAAGCTAGCTGTGATAAAGAGGAGTCTTTGAATTTCAAAATTCAAAAGAGTTGTTCAGATCACAATCAGCCCAATGATAAGAATAGCTATCAAAGATAGACTTTCTTTGTATTTTAAGATACAAACTTCTTCTATCTGTAATTTTATCCTCTTGTAATTTGTAACTCAAACACGTATTATAAATATACAGCACGGCCACTGAATTTGATAGGTTGGTAAATTCAATCATTATCTTGTACTTATTTGATTTTACAATCCACAACCAAAAACATTTTTTTTTTCAAAAATGTGGTGTGTGTCTACATATATATATATATATATATATATATATATTTTTTTTTTTTTGTCATGCCAATTTAAATCCAGTGGACTGAATGAGTTGTTTGGATCATGCGATACTGTATGGTATTTTTTTTTTACTTGAATGTTAGAAAACTATACTAATATAAAAGAGGTATACATTTGTATCACGAAACTCTTGAGGTGTGATAACTCTAACCTTGAATACATCTCGATACCTAGTAAGAAGAGTTAGAGTAGCAGCAATATTTACGTTGTGTCTAAACTAGAATCATCTTATGTTTTCATAAAATGAGACGTTTAATAATAATTGATAGGAGTAGTTTTGACTAAGGTTCAACGAATCCATGTAACACCCCACAAGAAAACTAACGGCGCACACGGATCTATCAATCCCACAGGAGTAGACGGATGATCTAGAGCAACCGCGTGAAAAGCGACAAGCCCACGTTAAAATCCGACGCGAAGAAAGGTAGACAGGGTGAGCAAGAGGCCAACGAGGTAAATGAAAAAGCCAACGGGGCCAGCATGACCTTACTTGGTCCTCACGAATGTTCATATAAGGAAACATCTTGCATATCACGCAAGATGAACTTGCTATTGATTCAGATCTCCCTCATATGGAAAGACACCCTACAATCTCAAAACCCCTAGTACCAAATCTTCTCCATAAAGAAAAATCCCTACTCTCAAGAGATCTTAGTTCACCACTCACTACTATATAAGCACTAGACCCCTCCTTTTCTATGGTACGCAAAAAATCCCTAACTCTATCACTATAGAGTCCTTAGAGATTTTCCATTCACTGACTTGAATTTTGGAGGGTTGTTGGCTGGTACTACATCGGTGCCTTTTATTTGGTCAATTTGTTCTTATTCCACAGATATCCATTAGAGTGATTTGGAGCCTACAACTCACTAATGATTTCAGCACATCATAAATAATGTTTTTGTAAAATAATTATGTTATATTAATTCCTTATAAGTTTCTCTCATATAAGGTTACCTTCTTTCCATTCTTTTATTATAAAACATCCACACAAAATTATTTAATTCAATTTCATTCTTCTTCTCTTTACTTTTTCTTTTTTCCCCCATTTCTTTTCATTCTGTAATGATATACTCATTCCATTTCAATTGGACCCAAAGTAAGAAAGTTATAATATCTTTTCTAAGGACAATTTAATTTAACGTAACTATTTAATTTAAATTTGATTAAAGAACCTAAAATATTGCATGCACTGACCTGAGGCATTATTCTTAAGTTTTGCCTAGTAGCAAATGTGGCAATCCCTAGCAATGTTACTGATACCGTATCGTACCAGTCGGTAAATATCGTACCGACCAGTGCACCGGTACAGGTACACTCTTATTTCGTACCGGAAAAAATACCGGCCGTACAAAATGTTGTGTTTTTGTTTTTTTTTTTTTTTTTTGTAATTGTGACAGTTTTTTAAGGGCAGGATGGTAATTTCAAGTCCTAATCTAACCCTAAACACTACCCAATCCACACCCTAAACACTGCTGATATTATTTATTTTCTTTGTATGTAATGAACAATTAAGTTTTTTGTTTTTTATATTGTGTTTCTTTTTCTTTGTATGCAATGAACAATTGAAGTAATGTTTTATAGTAAACAGGAATTTTTGAGGTAATGTTTTATGGTAAATAGAAATTTTGTGTGTGTATATTAAATATATAAATAACAGTAAATTCGAAATGGTACACCGGTATTGACCAGTATCCGAAATATATCGTACCAGTAGCCAAACCGGTACAACCTCTACTATAGCATTGACTTCCTTTATCCAGATCAATTGTATTCTATCCCAGTAGCAATAAGCTGTATATGATCTTAGTTGAATCAGTAATTTTTTATTTTTATATTTTGGTACTCCAAATTAAAGAATTAGAAATTAGAATCCACCCAATAAAAGTAAAACCCAACTTGACTTAAGCTTGTTCCAGCTCCAATTCAGGCCCAATAACCCATTTTTTATTAGTCCTTTTTTTTGGAAGCCCATTTCTAGCCCAATGCACTTTCGGCATTTCGGACTTCTCTTTATTGTTGTGTACATGGGCTTATTTATTTATTTTCAAACCAAAGTACTAATTAGTTTTTAATGTAAGATATATATAGGCTTAATAATTCACCTAAAATTGGTGGATAAGGAATGATGTGGATGAACTTCTTCTTCTTCTTACCTCTTTTTTTTTTTTTTTTAACAAATGAACTTCTGTTAACATAGGGAGTATGAGTATGAGTAACTTCTTTTCTTTTTCTGGGTGAACAACGTGAAAATTTGCTGCGAAATCTGCAAACTGAGCATGTTTTCCTTCATAAATACATAGGGTGTTCTATGGAAGGGATTGACCAAGTTGTTTAATTTGGCACAGATACAAATAAAATTACACAAACACAATTTTTTTTTAATTTATTTTCCCTGAATCATACACATAAAATCTATGTCAAGTAAATAAAATGGTTAGCAATTGTCACCTCATGTTCATGGTTACTTGTCTAGGGTTTCTGGCAGCTCATATGAGACACCAAAAGTAAACTTGAAAATTACACACAAAAGAATATGTAGTAGTTTTTAATTGCTTTAGGCTTATGAGCTATATATACAGTAGATCTACTAACACGAGCGAAAAATCAAAACCCAGTAGGGTTATGACAGAAATATCATCTCAGCACTTTCAAACCATCCGAATAAGGAAAAAAAAAAAGTTCATTGACAACATACAAGGAACAGGTACAAGTTACTTTTGTGCCATTTTACTCCCACAAAATCCTTATTATAAAAACTCAATCAGACCTCATCCTGTTGATCTGGTTCAAGGCTGGTTGCAGAATATTGAAGAGGACCCAACCAATAGCTGGAGCAACAACAATCAGAAGAAGCTGTCCCCTGTTATCACTAGAGGAGGCATCAGCAGCAATGGTAGCAAATTCACTAGCTGATGCATGGGGTGCTGACATGAACCCTGATGCAGCCAAACCTCCGAGCCCAAGCCCAATGATCACTCCCTTGATGCTACGCATACGGTCTATTTGGTTAAGAGCTGGTTGGAGAATGTTGAAGAGGACCCAAGCTATGGCTGGAATAATGGGAAGCAACAGTGCTATGCCACGGTTGTCACCTTCAGCTATCTCAGCAATTTGTTGGGCAGCTAAGGCTGCATCACAAGAGCTCAAGGTTGAAAAGATGGCTCCAGCAATGGCAGTACCGGTTAGGGAAGATGACAGGTTGAGATTTTCAACAGGTTTTGAGGAGGTAAGGCCTTTTGGGAGGTTGTGAATGGAGAGAAGGGATATAGGCTTGGTGGTTGGCTTGATGGGGTTGAGCATTTTTGTGGAGCTGGTGCTCAAGCACTTGGCATTGAGCATGGCCATTGTGGTTATTGTTGCTGCCATTGGTGTTGATTTGCTTTTGCTGGTCTTAGTTTTCCTGACCTTTAGGCAGTGGATAGATGGGGAGAGTGAAGTTTGTGAGAAGCTCCAAGATCAGAAGGAAAGTGGTGGGTTTCAGTGATTGGATGTAAGATGAAATTGGAATATAGATGGGAAGCTAAGTTAGGATGTGAGGACCAATAGAGTTGTGCCTTTTAGATTCTTTCCTTATCCAAAGAGTCTAATTGAGGAGATATGGACCGCATATTTCATACCCTACCGCATTTTCTTATCACTTACCTGTTACTAAATTGTATGGGTATTGGGTAGCTAAGGCCATGTAATGAGTTTTGACTGAGATGGATTGAGAGCCTAGAATGATAATCTTGGTTATATTAATCAATAATTATCTTAAGTATAATGATTATATATATATATATATATATATATATGCATCTCCCTTTTTACAATGTATACATTTTATAATTGTGTGAGACTCATACATTATGAAGATGCATATATCTAATACATAAGATTTATTCTTCATGTTAATTTTGGTTCAACATAACACATTATCATTCTTGCTACAATTTGATAATTAATGTGTTGATTTGATTTTAAAAGTTGAAGGATTAAATAGACATAATTATTAATTAAAAATCAAATTAAGCTCTACCTAATAATTGAAGGACCAAATTTGTAATTTTTTTACCTTTGCTAAGCAAATGAATGAAAGAAACTAATTACTCACTATTTTCTTGAGATATATAGGTAGATAGTGTGAGAGGGGAGCTAGGGTTCGAGCAACAATTATATAGCACTATAAAGAATATTATTATCATCGAGTTTTTATTTGAATCCCTGATTACTTACTATTGAAAACATTTTATCTATGATACCATTTTATACATGTTTACATTTATTTGTTTGTAAAATGTGTAATATGACTTGAACAAAAAATTATTTGTTTTTTTTTTATTATCAAAAATAAGGATTTGCACTTATGGCGTTTACCTAATGTAATTACTTTATATCATTATACTAAGACACCAATTTGTTTCTTTTTTGTGTACTCATGTTCAAATCTAGGTTTTTTATTTCACAATAAAAAACTATATTAGTTGAACTAATCGAAACTCACAACTTATTCATTCAACTTAAATATAAGTGTATGTTAGAAGAAACTACAAAAGTTGGCATACACAAAATAATTTGTTCGTCATCTAGTTCAAGCACTCATCACTCTCATAACATAAAAAAGGTATCTCATGTGACATACATAATATAAGAAAAAATATATATATTTGATAAATGAGATAATTATTATCACATATGACATTATTTTAATCGGCGTAATCAAAGATGGTCAATAAGTTTTTTTTTCCATCTTTGAGCCGAAATAAGGATCTGTAATGGATGCCCATTAGCCCCAGCCCAATCATTACCTCCACTAGGCCCAATAGCAAAAAGCCCATAAAAATTAAGTCCTCCAGTTCCTTAAGTTGGGTTGGCCCAAATTCTTTACATTTCATCTTTTATGTGACACACAAACACAAATATCAAGAGATTTTTTTTTCTTCAATTTTGAAAAAAAACATATCAAGTTCACTTTGACACGTATCTATGTATGGTACCATCACGTGAAAACAAAAAATCTTCCTATTTTTATTATCAATCTAGTCCTTTTCTCTTTCCTCAAAAAGTTAATAAAAAAAAAAACCCACACTTTGCTCCACCGAATCTCGTATCTCCCTCTTCTCTCTCAACATCATTAGCAAGAACACTCAAGACAGTTCACAACGTGTGAAAAAATCAAAAACCAAAACCCTTCTGCAACTCTTACTAGGGTTTCGTAAAAATACCAAACTCAATTTCCCATTTATCAAACACGCACACACATAAATTTAATTAATGGGCACGGCCATTTCACCGTACCTAGTCCTAGCTCCCTTTCCGGTCCGGACCACCACAACCTCAAACCCTCTTTTTCATCGTACCCACTTTTACACCAATCCTCTTTCAGTGTCCCTTCCCAAACCTTATCTTCGGGGCTCCACCGCCGTTGCCCGGTTCGGGTTCAAGCCCGGGCTATTCCCCGACCCGGATAGCAACGCGATTGCCGAGCTGCTCGGTCGAGCCGAGAGTATCCTTTACACGCTCGCGGATGCCGCTGTTTCGAGCTCGGATACGGTTAGCTCCACTACCAAACAGGGCAATGATTGGCTCTCTGGAATCACGAATTACATGGAGACTGTCCTCAAGGTATGTTTTTTTGTTTTCTCCAAGAATTTCGGATTTCATTTAACGACAACGTGTTTTTATGTCTGTGTTTGTGTGTGTGTTTTTTATAAGGTTTTGAAGGATGGGCTATCGACTTTGAATGTTCCGTACTCATATGGGTTCGCTATAATACTACTCACTGTTCTTGTAAAAGCTGTTACATTTCCTTTGACTAAGAAACAGGTACTAAAATGCTAATTCTATTATTAGTTACTCCAAAAATATCTTCTTCTTTTTTTTCTTTTTTTAATTTTTTAATGTTGTTGAGTGAAGGTGGAATCAGCAATGTCGATGCGGTCTTTGCAACCTCAAGTAAAGGCAATTCAGCAACGGTATGCCGGGGATCAGGTTGAAAATTTTGTCTTCTCTATCATGAATATGCTAACTACTATTGGTTCTGTTAATTTAGTCGCATCGATTTCAATGTTACTTGCTGTCAAAGTTAATAATTTTGCATAGGACTTGGGATTAAAATTAACTGTATTGGCATTAAACCATTTTTGACATTTTATGGATTAGTTTGGTATAATTGATGTAGTTGACCTTTCATGTGTAGTTTTTTTTTTTCTTTTTGGGTTTAATTCAAAAATGTAATTTGACTAATTTTAGGGATCGAAGATTTCTTGATCGACAAGCGATGACTTTTTGAATGACCAGCACTGATGCTTCTGTTTACCTGCAGGAAAGAATTCAACTAGAAACGGCCCGATTGTATAAACTAGCTGGTATAAACCCACTAGCAGGTACTGATGTTGCATCTTGCTTTAGCTTGAATATACTAATGTTCAGCATTTTTAATAATTTGTTGTTGATGGGTGGTAAAGTTTTGGAATGTTTATGTTCAAGAAATTCAACATTTGGACCTTTGGTCTGGTTACAGAAATTTGTATACAAGAATGGGTTCTAAATTATGATTTACCAAAACCACATTGCCACGTTGGCACTTTGAATGATCTTTTGATGAAATTCTAGCAACTTTTGGCTCCAAATCTATTATGGTCATAGTGAAGAAGTAGTTGTGTTGGCAATTGTTGGCGCATCTGTTTTGTAAAATATTCTTATCATCACTAGCGGAAGGAGAATATTTTTGGGGGGTTGAGGTTAATTTAAATAAATGAAGGCTTTAAAGGTTTCAATCCTGACTACAATTGTAACACCTGTAATTCAATCTCTGGTTCTTGTGACGTATCTCTTCCTTCAGCTTCTTGATTGCTAATTTGGTGGTTATTTCCTTTGTGCCAGGGTGCTTTCCTACGCTGGCCACAATACCAGTATGGATTGGACTCTATAGGGCCCTTTCAAATGTGGCAGATGAGGTAAAACGTTCTTTCAGTTGGTTCTTGATAGGTAACCTTTGGTAGCTTTTGCTTCCTCATACATCTAATTGAATGCTTGTGCCTAATATTAAAGGGACTCCTTACAGAAGGCTTCTTCTGGATACCCTCCCTGGCTGGTCCCACTACCGTCGCTGCTCGACAAAATGGCAGTGGCATCTCTTGGCTTTTCCCTTTTGTAGTAAGTCTCTTCATTCCAAATCCAGAAACCCCAATCGTTTTTCAAAAATTTTGTTAGAAATTGTATTATGTACAATCCTTGCAAGTTTTCCACTGAAACCAAGCTGCTATTTGGTTTACAAGCTGGATGATAATGCAAGTTTCACCACATAAAGACTCAATCGGTGACATATGTTTTTCATGCTCATGCTCATCCATTTCAAATCTTTTATGTGCAGTTAATAATTTGATTGTTGTATCATTTTGTGTTAAGTTGATATTTCTGACAGCTTGTATGAGATACTTAATTGCTATCTATCTTAAATGCTGTGAATTAATTTCCTTTATTGGTTACTTTTTGTTTTCTTAGGATGGTCATCCACCCCTTGGATGGTCGAATACCTTGGCTTATCTTGTCTTGCCCATGTTGCTGGTTGTCTCACAGTACATTTCTGTCCTAATTATGCAGGCATCACAGCCACAGGTCAGTCACTTTCCAGGTTTTATTAGCACAATTAAATTCAAACATAACTAGTTGTACGCGTTTCTACATGGTTGTATAAACAGTGTATTTTCCTCTTTGCTCTAAATAGGGCTCAGTCATATGTTAAACACTGGCTATCATTTCTTGTCTTTTTAGTAATTGGTCTTTGATGTGCATGGCCTAGCTATTTCAGTCAGTTGCTTCATATTACCCTCTTTTAATGCTGCCTCTATCTAGCATTTTATAATTTACTAATACTGCAATAAATATATATACTTGTAAAGAAATCCAATAAAGCAAGAGGACTGTTAGCCAGATTCAATAATTTTTGTCTTTAGATGTGCGTCCAAGATGGTTAAACTTGCAAAAACATCATATTTGGTATTATCATATGCCTATGTGCACTGCCTTTTTATTTTGCGGATATGGTTTTCTTCAGTCACTTGAAAGAAGGAAATCATGATGCTATGTGGTGTGATATACATATGTATAATACCTTGTTATTGTAAGTTATAACTATAGTTTCATTGTAAATGCTACTCATTGATTTTACTGCTCATTTTATTTGTATGACATTGTAAGCTTTCACCTTTTTTACATACCTTTAACCTCCCTCTCTGAGGTTATTATTTATTCATCATCTAACATGTGTTAGTAAATTTCAGAGTAATGATCCCAACATGAAGACTTCTCAAGCAATAACAAAATTCCTTCCTTTATTGATTGGTTATTTTTCACTCTCAGTTCCTTCTGGTTTAAGCCTTTATTGGTGAGTATACCTGAAAACCCTTTTTTTTCAAGAAAAAACTTATTTATCTATGTATATTTTTGTTTTTCACATCATAGTGTTGCCTATGTTCTCTCAAATATTTCAGTTATACTTATGCAGGTTTACAAATAATATATTGAGCACCGCACAACAAGTATGGCTACAACAGTTAGGGGGCGCAAAAAATCCGGTGGGGACATTTTCTGAAGATGTCATCAAGGAAGGGCAAATCCAGAATCAGAAGTCAATTTCTGAATTACAAGTACTTGCCACCAAAACAGAGGAGAGACAGGAAGAGAAGTTGCCATCAGCGGGGCCTCGTCCTGGTGAAAGGTCAATAATGAAACCTGTTATTCTTCATAAACATTTTGCGGTTAGTGTTTGTAGTCTTAATCTGCCTTTATATTCCAGATTTAAACAGCTAAAGGAGCAAGAGGCAAAAAGAAGACAACAAATAGAAGAAGAAAAGAAGAAAGCTGAAGAGGCGGCGGCTAAAGCAACTCAAATAGCCAATGAGGGACATGAGAGAGAAGCCGAATCACTTGAAAGAGAAAATGGGGCTGCAGCTGACTCGGTTGTTGAAAATAATGAAAAGGTTCACTCTGTGACTACCTTTCATAAGTCTTCCAATGTTGAAGTTGTTGTAAATGGTGATTCATCTGGTCAGGACTCGGAGGAAGATCAGAACATGACTTCCACGTTTAGGATGGAAAATGAAGTTTCTGCCAATTCCAAGGTTGATGGGAGTGATGAGCAACAATCTTATGAAAATGTGGAGAAGGTATTCTAGTAAGCTTTGAGATATACAGTGTGAATCATGTTTATTATAGGTTGCGCAATGCCTAAAGAAATGTTCACTGCATGCTGGTTTTATTCTAGAATGTCCCATTAACCTTTTTCTATTCCTGCTACTTGTGCTTAATAGTTTTACTGTTTGTAACTGTGGGCTGTTTCTTCTTTTCAGAGAAAGTAGCCAGTGTTGTCTGTATTAACTGAGTTCATATAAGTGTATTTAAGGGGGAAAAGAGGGAGGGAAGGGGCAAGTCATGATTTTTCATATGTCCCAATTAGATATGACTTGATGTTGTTCACTGCCTGCTGCATTTATTTTACTGCGCCCCATTAACCATTGTCTATTACTGCTACTTGTGCTTTTAGTCTTACTGTCGGGAACTGTGGGTTGCTAGTTCTTCTTCTCAGAACAGTAGTCGGTGTAGTCTGAATTAATTTAGTTCATTAATGTGTTTAAGAGGGAAAAGAAGGGGCTCATGAATTGTCATATATCTCATTGCATGTGACTAGAGTTTTTTTAAGAAAATCAAAGGGCAACCCAACTAAAGTTAGACTAGAGTTGAACTTCACCAGTGAAATACATCAATATATATAAAATATTTTTGATGACGAGGAACCTCAGAGACCATGCAGTGCACTGCGTCTTTTTACTGAGTTAAACCCTGGACCCAGGTACATCACACGGATCAGGTAAGCCACTGGCTTCGCCAAGGGGACGTGGCCCCTAGAAATTGTTTGCACCCAAGGGGATTTGAACCTTAGACTTGGAGGGAGCATACCACCAAGACCAAGGCCTTGATCACTTGAGCCAACTCCTAGGGGTTAATATATATTATAACACCTAATAACTATTTTTGGAAGAAGTTTTTTGATACATCCATTGTTGGATCACATTGTCTTCTAATCCCTCTATATCTGCCAAATGTCAAGATGATTGGGAGAACAATCACAATTTCATTTATAAATTTGTTAAATTTCAAGTTTGTTGTATTTTAAGATTATATGCAAAATATGAGTTTATGGATGGAATAATAAATGACATCTGATCGATACAAAATTTGAGGTGTGTTAAGACTTAAGAGCAAGGATACCGTGTAATGACACGCTGTATTAGAGTTTGGAACATGCTACTGGCTTGCATCTGTGCATGGTAAACAATCTTGTAGTTACACTTCATCAGCTTCTTGGACTTGATTCTTCTCTGAAGGCTAGGTCAAGTTTCGGGTCTCATGAAAATGGGTTGGGGGGGGGGGGGGGGGGGGGGGGGGGGGGTTTAACAAATTGAATCTGATTAGTTGTATGACTATATCTGTTATTGGCTATCAGTTTTTAACCTATTTTCTTATTATGCCATTGGCAAATTGTCAATATTCCAGGAAACAGCTGAATTATTCAGTACTACGACTAAAGATAACAAGCTCTCTGGAGAAGACACGCATCAAGCTAGGAGGGAATGATCAATCAAAAGAGGGAGGGGACTTTTGTTATGATGGTTTCAGTATAACAAGATTTGGCAAGCTTAGTTATTTATAAGCTAGAGTATAATAGGGACAGCAGCTTGTGATACAGTTCTTGCCCTGGCAGAAGCACACAGCTTATCAATTATCTATTCTGCATCCATGGTGGAGGTCTGTGATTAATCAGAGGTATATAATTCTCTGGGAGATGAATGCCTGGATCAGTGGGATTTTGGGGGTTCTGTGTTGCTGTAACCTGAGCTTTAAAGTAGTAGTAGTCTGCATCAGTGCTTTTTCGTCCTCTCAGCATTTCTGTGGCATTATGTATTATCTGTAACAACAGGAAAGTGAAACACAGGTCCTCTCTCTTTTTCCTTTTTTGGTTCTCTCTTTGGAAAAGGAAAAGGAATACAGTTTTCAGTGGGGCAGATGCCATAATTTCAGTGGCCCTCACATTGAGCTTGCTACTCTATTTGTTCTTTGATCCTTTTTTCCCCGTTAAATCACACATTAGTTACTTAGAAGATACTTAGTCGGAAATGATTGGTGGTGATAATTCTCTCCAGGTTCAATATATTTGAATGAGTGCCTAAATGTTTGCCTTTTTATATGATGCTGGAACTATTTCAGTATTTTTTTCTAACTGAATATTCAACAACAGTTACAGTTGAGATGTTAATTTATGGTTATAGGTGACCATTGAAATGGAAACTTTACCAACTTATTGTTCTCTTGAATGCCTGCTTGGATGAATTACATGATGTAAACGTGTGCGCGCACCCGCTTGTGTGTTGCTCATGTCATTTAGCTATGGTCAGAATATTCCAATTGACAGGCAATTCGGTCTATGCTGTTTAATCGATGGCCAACAATTTCACCATTATTACTTTATAAGCGAGTGTTCTTTTTACCCTGCAAAATTCCAAATTAAGTTCTGGTTTTTTTAACTAGTGAAAACAAAAAATTGCTACAAAGATGGTTCAAGTTGGATTTGATGACTGCAACTCTAGTAACAATTACCTTAAAGTAATGATATTTCTATGTTTATTTAATTGAGTCATCAACTTTGCTAAATTCTTCTTCTTCATTTATTTATTTATTTCATTTTTGGATAAGTGCAATATTTGAAGATAAGTATGATGCATTATGCATAAGAGCATCTCCAACAAAAGTTGAATGCCATTTTTTTCTCCAAACTTTGGCAGTTGGGTCCCAAATCCTGCTCCAACAAACAAGTTAACAAGAGTGTTGAGAGACTTGCTAACAATAAGAGCATCCACCTCCGGAAATGCGCCCCCCCACCCCCCCCCCAAAAAAAAATATATATATATTGCATCACCCCAAAAAAAATCATTTTGCATCACCAAAAAGATATTTTATCAATTTTACATTTCCACTTTAATAATACACTCTACATGCTATGCTCTATTTTCTTACCACTTATTTTAAATTTTTTTTTTTCCTTTTTATTTTACGCTACAGTTTTAACAATACATCTTACATTTCATATTGTATTTTTTTGTGAGATTAAAATAATTGGGGCATGGAATAAATAATAACGTTTAAGATGTAAATGTTGTTACGGTGGACATCTATTTTTAGATGTTATTGTAGTAGCATACAGAAATCTCAACAATTTTAGAGCGCCGGATGTGAAGTGTTTTTTTTTTAAGCAATTGGTACTACAATAAAGTGCAAAATAGCTAAAAACACATTTTAGTGCATTGGGTTGGAATGCTCTTATCAGCCACCACATACAGTAGTCCAAACGGTTACACCATGCAACAAACCTCACCTTTCTTCACCATGAAACCTCACATTTCTTAACCCATGCAACAAACCTCACCTATATTCATACCTTTCGGATTTACCTAAAGATTGCACTTCATCATAAACAAGTAGGAAAAAATCACTTTAAGACCTAAGGAAACCCACAACATCATGCACACTTTGGTGATGTCCTTCTTGTAGGACTCCATGATAAAGCCATTGGACAACACAATGGACTAATTGAATTGAAGAGGAAGGGTTTGATTTGAAGTCTAAAGTGAGAAATACAATAGGCAAAAATGAAGGGAAATGGGGAATAAGAGAAGAGATAGGTCGGATTTGACCTAACCTATTAGAATAAAGAATAATTCTAACAGAAAATAGAAAGGAAAAAAAAAATTGTTAGTGTATCTAAAAATATGGCTAGTTAAAATGGAAAGTTGGCTAAATATTTTGACTTTACTGTTTAGTCACACCAATTTTGTTCATCATTGGCAGAAGCATAAGTGGATCACGAATCCTAACGTCATTATATATTATAAAATTTGCTTCCAATCGACTAAAAGAAGATGACAGTCATCAACAATCTCAACTCTCTTTTGCCCGTTAAGAATTTTAGAATTATTGGTTTTAAATCTTAGAAAGTTCAGCTGGTTAATTATATGCAAACAGCTAGTTCCACCAAAAGTTGCGCAATTGTCAAGTTGACCTATTATAATTTTACTTTTTCTTTTTCTAGAAACTTGAGTGTTTCTGCAATCGATCCCTGTCTCACACACAACTATTGAGAATGAACTCAAAATGCTGATAAAAGATTTCAAATTCAATATTTTATAAATATTATGAGGTTGTAGCCTTATTGGAACCACTAAGCTCAACCATTAGAGTTTGTTGACCTATTTTAATTGGTGCACAATGAAAACCATGTTAGCGACGTACTAATCACAATTTGCCACCGCAATAAGTTATAAGAGACGTGTTAAGCCCACAACATTTTCACAACAAATTATAGGTGATAAGTTATTACTCATTATAATTTAAACTCATTATTAAAATTATTTTTTTGTCCATCAATAACAATCTATTACTTAAAATTTATTGTGAAAATACATTTCTCACGTTATAATTTCTTTTTCGTGTCTCTACGTCGGGGAACTGATTACTGATTAGCCTCAGCCATAAAGCCCTTTAATAAATTAGGAAAGGTGTGTTACAGGGTGTGCAACTGTGTATGAGTTCAATGCCTTGGCGTACACGTAGAGACTAGAATAAATTTGATTAAAGACCAAGACACTTTCCAGCATGACAAAGATGGTCTAACATTTAATCCACATGGTCCCTCAGAAGGGATTATTATTAAACTAGTCATCAACTCCTAATTCCACGATATTTGGAATTTGTAACCATGGTTCATATTCGTTAAAACAAAAGGAACCATTTAGCTCTAGGCATGAACTCAATTTGGTTCATCCCCTAAGAGAATTTTTAGTTTTTTTTTTAACCCAAATAAATCTTCAACATTGAAAATGAAACTTAAAAAAAAAAAAAAAAAAAAAAAAAAAAAAAACTACTTTTTTTTTTTTTTCAAAATGACAACAATGAATTCATGCGTGCAATTGTGCTTTTACTTTCACCACATGAATTGTCTTCCTAGCTTTCTTTCTATTTATTAGTTTTTGACTTTTTTGTTAATTAAGTACTAATATTTTTGCTTATATTCAATGATATCATTGCTTGTAATATTGCTTATCGGTTGTTTAGACAACAAAATGGGTTACCTTGTCCGTAATTATAGGACAATGGCCAACATGCACCAAAAGTAATCTAAGCCCAACATTTGTTGCTGTTGTTGTTGTTGTTTTTGTTGTTTTTTTTTTTTTTTTTTTTTTTTTTTTTTAGATGTTCTAAGTTGGCAGTAGACATAATGCAAAAAAATAAGTGTATTGCAAGCATTTTAATTTGGTCTGCCGTATGCTGATCCTCGAATCCTTGAACTTCAATAAAGAGAAATAACATTGCAATTATCCATGTTGGTTCTCCTTTAAGTTTTTCCTGGAAAATCTTGTTTCCCAATTCTCTGACATTCTGCCCAAAAGGGGAAAAAAAGGTGTTCAGACTATACAGCTTGTTCACATGATAACTGATCGGGGAAATTTTATATATTTTCACCAACTGGTTTTCTCCTTGGACAATAATTAACAAATTAAATATGCTGAAAAAGGGTGATTGGTTAGTACTTAGTTCAGTCCAATTTTGCAAAATCAATTACAAAACTATGGTGTATCCGCGTATATAAGCAACAATAGAAGGTTTTTTTTTTTTTAAGTTCATCATCCCCTCCCTTACAGGGTGGCTTAACCATTAGGCTATTTAGGCAATGGCCTAAAGCTCCTAAATAGAAGAAAACCTCTTAAAATAGAAGTTTAGGGGGCGTTTGGATTGGCTATTTCCATAACTCATAACTCAGTTTCCATAACTCATAACTCAAAAATGGTGGGACCCATGACAAAAACTTTGTTTGGATGGAAATAACTCAATTTCCATAACTCTGTTTTCATCATTCAATTCTCTGATTTTTGAGTTATGAATTATGGAAACTGAAAACACATTTTAGCTGTTTTCAATTTCCATAACTCATAACTCAATGGCATTTTTGTAATTAAACACACATTGAGAGACCCACAGCCGCAACTTTTGACCGTTGACTTCTTTTTTTTTTTTTTTTTTTTTGGGTTCAACGTTAACATTAGGTTTTTTTTTTTTTTTTTTTTTTTTTTTTTTTTTTTTTTTCTGGGTTCAACGTTAACGTTAGGTTTTTTCAGTACCAGATCACCTAAACTCAAAAGAAAAAAAAAAAAAAAGAACTTATGTTAAGCTAGAACGAACCCAGAAGAAAAGAAAAAAAAAAAAAGAAGAAAAAAGCTGCATTGATTAAGCCATAGGACCCACAAATAGTGTAAAAAATATGAGTGATAAAAACTGAGTGATGGTGCCAAACGGGTATAATATTTTTAAGTGATGAGTGATAAGTGATGAGTGAAAAGTGATGAGTGATGAGTGATGAAAATTGAGTGAGCAAATTTTTTTATCCAAACAAGGCCTTAGTGTTTATTACACACAAATTATTTTATATAATTTTACACACCCCTAGAAGCAACTTAAATATAATAATATTATATCTATTTTTCTTATAGTAATACTAAAAAATAATAACGAAAAAGTAGTCCTCTCACCTAGGCAAAAAAAAAAAAAAAAACACTCTTATATTAGCCAATAGACTGTCTTGTCTATGTTTACAATGTAAAAATTGTAATTAATATTTTAACTTTTTTTCTATTGCCAAAAGAGACAGAAACCATTCAGACGTGATTTTTTATGTTCATATTGATTTTTTAGATTTATTTTTAGAATAAAAAATTCTAATATATGTTTTATAAATATACAAAGAAAGTCCAATTAACATGTTAATTTATTTAAAAAGGCTAAATTCTTTTTCTTATGCGCATGTATTGCTTATACAATATTTACTAACAATACATTTTATATCATTTAAAATTGATTATGTCACAAGAAATATTAAGTGGATTAGCAATATTACCAATTAATAAGAAAATCTTAGCAAAATTTGAAAAAAAAAATTAATAGTAATTATGCATCACAAAAAGCAAGAAAAATAAAATTTTAAATTAAAAAAAATCAAAATATAAATATTATTCAGTAAATATTTAAAATTAAGAGAATGTCCTACTTAAAAATTGTTGCCTTAGGCTACAAAATGACAAAATGTGTTGAGCCCACCCTAGACTGGGCCTAATTATTGTAAATCGCAAATTTGAGTGAAATTTAAAAACAAAATTGTTTGAAACTGAATTGAGATATTTCATAGAAGCTACACCATTTAGAATTTATGAATTTCTATTTTATGTTATTTTATATTTAAAATACTATATGCATATGAAAAACCCTCACACCAATGTGGTCATATTTTACATGAAAAGAACTTAAAATGCCAATGGCATGGTTAATATTCGTGATTTTGGCATATTATTGTGGTATTAATTCAAATAAATAATTTTAATTAAGGCTAAAGTTGTTAAATCTCACATATAAAATTGATGTTTTTGCAAAAAAGTGTTCTACAAGGATCACTGTTGTGATATTGAAAAAAAAACTAATAATTTTTCATAGAAAATAAATTATAATAAAAATTCCCATCGTTAGAGATTTTTACCTTATGCACCAAATAAATTATAATAACGAAGATTCAAATTAATTTACGTGTTGGTTTATTTAAGTTTTGATATCTTTTCCTTCTTTTTCAGTCAATTAAAGTTTGAAGACAACTTGAATTTGGGAAATTTGAAATCAAGGTGGATGGAAGTTTGAAGAGAAGTTGAATTTGGGAAGTTTGAAAACAACTTGAATTTGAAAGAATGACAAAAGCTTTGTGGTTTCAATACGTTACCAAAGTGATCTATATTTTTAGTATATAATTGTTACAGATAAGTTCTATATAATTTAAATTACAAAGTGATAAAATAAAGGTCAAATCAAATATGAATATCCTACAGTTTATCTACCGAATGAAACTTGAATCTTGTCACAAAAAATAGTCGCAAAAAAAGTACTAAGATAGTAAGATAATTTGGGGAACAACACTTCATTCTTAGCTTTGCTGGACATGCTGGAGAGAGAGGTTGGTTAACACAATTTGGGGAAAAGTTAGATATTGAAGGAACTGATGACCAAATTAAATGTGGAGTGTATCAAGCTGGATCAAATGAAGTGAAGATGACAAGAAAGAATGAAGCGTGGATGATTGTGGCTTGAGTGTTGGGTGTGGTGCATGTCATGTCTATGGCTATGGAGGTTACTACTAAGAGACGTGATTTGAATTACTCTATTTGAAGAGAGTAAAAAATCGTGACTAGAAAGAAACCTAATAAAAACTGTTGCTCAAAGGAATGGTACAAGGCTTGAAGATGAGAGAGACGCATGATTAGGGAAAAAAAACTGATAGAAAGTGCTTCTAATCAATGTGGCTACTGATTCTCAACCCCAATGGCTGAGAGCGATTGATTAGAAGGAAAGCCGAAAAGCATGTTTAGAGGATGCATGTGACCACTGACCATTGAATGCACCCGAAACCACTAAAAGATGGGAAGGGAAAGATTCTGAATATGACAATTGGAGATAGGGATTAGTGGAAGCCAGAAAAATCTAACTCTTTTAAATGATGTAGGCTACAAGAAGCTGGCTTTAATACCATGATACAATGTGTGCACAAATATAATTATTGTGGGGTGGAATTCTTTGAGTTAGGATGATCATAGAAGTTAGGATGTTTCGTCGGCTTTTGTATTTACAAACACTAACAGAGATCGTTATGAAATCTATTCTCCGTTCGGGGTTTAACGGTGACACTCTGATGCCAAAGTCAGTCTAAGTTTTAGAGTAACAAAGTACGTGATGTTTGGTTTTTAAAAATTGCTAATTGCACCTCCTTCCCTAATTATTGATCTTCAGAGAATAATTGGGTAGCTCAATATTTTGGCTTTCTTTTAGAGAAATATATCTTAATGTATTAAATGCAATGGAAAGTCGTTGGAGCACAATTAATGCTAAGATGACTGTTATTAACTTATTATACATGGCTGACACTCCTTTCTAGACAAAGGTCCAATGACAGGGTGAGGCCGGCGGGGTGGGCTTCCTTAGTCACGTCCAGTCCCGCCAGACCAAAGTCATCGATCCGTTCTTCAGCAGAGAATAGATTATAATAACACTAGTTGAAATTTTGCTGGAAATTCCTGTATACTACTCTTCGGTGATTAGCAATATTTTTAGTGGCGAGTCAATTAAGCTACTTGAAAGTGTTACAGGACAATGAAAAGCTATAGGGAATGAAATACAATTATGATCTTGTAATAGGCAAAAAATGAGAACCCAGAGACTCTGCTTGATGAAAGAAGAAACTATGATTGTAACTTTATAAATTATGAGATCTGGTTTTTAGTATGGCTTCTTCGATACAAAAATATCAATAAGTGTACATAATGACAAGCTATGTTTCCTTTATCAAACGACAGCTAATGAAAATGCATGCATATGTGTGTTCCTTAAACACATAGCAAATTGATGGACAGGTCCACCTAAGCTGCTTTGAATGGCCAAGTTTCAAACCACTTTCCATATAAAATTTGACTGTTATCTCCTCTAAATTACTGTTATTAGAATTTACTTGCCATGTAAGGTTTAATTAGTACCCTACCTTAAATTTTTACAAAAAAAAAAGAAGACAAAAGCCTCTCTACAAAAGCACATCTTAGAGTATTTACTACTACTCATTACTTTATTCTTCTAATTTTCTGATTGTTTTTTGAAGCTCATGTACCAAATTTATAATTTTCGTGATTAACAGGTCCAGTCTACCTACATTAAGGATTTATGTAGATTGTCAAAATCATATTTGGACAATCGACTGTAGCACTGTTACTCCTTTAACTTTCCTGATTAGTCTGTAAAGCACAAGCATTGGACACTTGCTCTGTGTGATAGACTGATAGTTACAATTACATATATATTAACTAGCTCTTAAACTCCAATTATGGCATTAAAATTAACAGACCCAATTGCTGATAAACTTGATCTAAATAATCATGCTTAAAATATCAGATTTCAGGGAAAGTTGTTGTCTCATTGAGACTAAATACCGCAACTCTATGATATACTATTAATTACACTATCATATGGATATGGTACTAGTATATTAGATATTGGAATTATACCCATGGCTGGGCCTAGAAGTATGAATGAGAGTGATGCTTAATTAGTGTAAGCTTGGCTCTTTGAGATAGTTTAATATTTTGAAGTAAGCTAAAATGTGATTACAGGATATTCAATTATTCATGCTATAACAGCAAGCATTCCCAACATTGGAGCCAAGATACTTTGTTCTTTCATCATTGTTTCACCATTTTAGTATCCAATGTATGACTGATGGCTCATGATCCTGTTTTGTGGCTTTTGTCATGTTTTATCAGTGCTGCCAATATGGAAAGAAAACCGACATTGCATTGTACTCTAAACTAGTGGACCCTCATAGTCATAGTGAAACAACTAAAGCTGACAAACTTCAAGGAACAAACACCTCCAGATGATTACCTTCTGAAATTATTAATGTTTGGCTATTATAGTTTTCAAGAGCCTGAAAAAAAAAAAAAAAAAAAAAAAAAAAAAAAAAAAAAAAAGGAAGTATTTTGCTAGTTTCGGCACAAGGTATCACAATAAAATTTGGATTTGTGGTTTTTAATATATAAATATTCTAATTAATTAAGATGGTTTATCTTAAATTAAATTCTAACTCCACCTGTGTTTGTGCTTAGTGTCGTATATTTTAGTTCATAGTCAATTCCAAGCTTGGGAAAAGGAGAGTTATGGTAATTTGAGGAATGAAAAAAGGTAGAGGAAGACAAAATACAATATCAATAAAAGTAATAAAAAAGACATGTTAATTAGGAAAGTAACAGAGAGTATGACTTTAGATAGAAGAAAATGAAGGTGAATAATATATGTGGCCAACTCTAACTAATTTGTTGAGTATCCATAGCCAACTCCAACAAATTTGGAACTAAGACTTTTTTGTTGTTGTTTCAGTATCTTAAATTAAACTCTAGATCTCGAAGTCCTTACAAGATAAGGCCCGAATCAAGCACAAGCCCTTCTTTACCACTTTAGGGGGTAGGGGTGAATTATCACAATATCAAATAGTTTATTGGTAAGATATTTTACTTTAAATAAGATTCTATTACTTAAATTTTAAAAAAATTGAAATTATAGTTCAATTGAAATTCTATTTTTAAATAATTTAAAATAATTTTTTTTTTCATTTTTTTGATTATATATCATAACAATTTGTTATTTAAGAGCACATTTAGGAACAAGAAAATGGCATCGCGGTTTGGATTTGTGGTGGAACAAAATATCTCTCATTTCAACCTCAAATAATTCGTTATTTTTGGTTTCCAAAAGAATGTTAGTATGTTGCCAGTATTATATGACGTAAAATTAATATGTTTATGTCATATGATATATTTATTATTAGGATAATTTATTTAGGTGAAAATCTATAATAATAAAAAATTATGGTAAAGAATTTTTATAAAAGTTTTAATTAACTCATTAATTATTAAAATATTTCTTCTTAATTACATATAATCTTTAATTTTTTTTTTTTTAATAATGGAAAGGAGGGTGGGGGCGACCATATATGGCTTACCCCCCAGTGCATGACCTATTAAGTCCACCCCATTAAGGAATGTTGAATCGAGTCATAGTTACTATTACTAGGATGTCATAGATCTCACCTTAGCACCTCGAAAGAGCCAGCAGATAAGGCTCTAATTAGTTCATGTGTATATATATTATTGACTTAATATTTTGGAATAATGTCTTTGCCAAAAATATATTTGACACATTTTGAACATATATCAAAACCGTATCAGATTCAATGTACCGAAGCATTTGATCTTGACTAGAACCAAGATGGACCATGATGGACACAAAAACCTTTGGCTAATAACCCATATTAGTCCGGCCTGCAAAAACCCAATCTTCCCTTTTATGTCCTTACCGCCTCTGCCTGTCAGGTACCTAGCTACCTGATACCATCCCTTCAAAAGAAAGGTGCAGATGAAGCAAGCACTTGGCTATATGTGGTCCTTGCTCACTCTCACTCTTCCTATGTTCTTTTGCAGACTTTTCACCATGCCCCAAACAAATTAACTTAAAGCAGGCACCGTGGTTCACACGTTCCTCCTCTCCTTCTAGATACTTGGTGTCCTTTGGGAAAATATTGTCTGCCAATTACAACTTTCCCTTCTTTGCCGAGATCCTTCGCCAATTGGTTTTACCATAGGTCTCTTAGGATGCGTCTGTTTCAATATAAAATATTTTTCGGGTGTAAAATATTTTTAGGTGAAAATATTTTTGAAAAAAGAAAATATTTTCAAGTGTTTAACTATGTTATGAAAATTATTTTAGAAAATATTTTCAAACGTTTGGTTGCATTCTGAAAATGCTATTTTTCTATTAGTTTCTCACATTTTCTCAATCATTTTTTCAGCTTCCAAACAAATTTCATAATAAAAAATTTCAATATATAAACAAAAATCAAAACAAAACAAAACAAAAATCAAAACAAAACATTCGTTAAACTCAAAAATTTGGTCAAACAGAGAGAGGGAGGAAGAGAGAGTGATCGACAATTGAGGGAAAGGGAGGGGTAGATCGAGAAGGAGAGAGATCGGGCATGGGTGGGTCATGGGTGCGATCTCGCTAGTGCTAGGGTGCGATCTTAGCGGTGCTATAGCTCACTCGCTCTACTCTCTCTTCTTGCGATCTGGGTTGCTCTCTCTCTCTCTCTCTCTCTCTCTCTCTCTCTCTCTCTCTCTCTCTCTCTCTCTCTCTCTGTGTTTTGAGTCTGTAAAATGAGATTTGAAGGTAAAATAAGAACGGAAATGGTTTTACGAGCTAAGAGGCTTATTTTACGATCAATGGGAAAAATAATTTCCGTTTGACCCAATTTTCTATTGGTACCAAACACAAAGGCTGGTGTAAAATAATTTCTCAAAATACTTTTCAGGCAAAACAAACGCAATCTTAATTATTTATTTTCTTGTAAGTATTTTATGCATAATATAAAAAGAAATTGTATGACCATAACACTTTCATAACATTTTCATAATAAATCATAGTAAATGTATTGTTACAGGTTTTTTATTTGAATCCACCACTAAATATCTGTTGTGAAAATATTATAGATGTAAAATATCTTTAATAAAATGTTAAAATTAGGATCAGATGCACTCGGCGCAAATACTCTTTTCCCAATTACAACATATTTTTACCATTTTCACTTTTCATCTTTTTTTGTTTTACTTTATTTTTATTCAATTGTTGATATTAAAAACTATTTTTTATTTTTCAACACTTAATCTTAGTCATTGAGCTCAATTCAAAATTTTATGCTTAGGACTCTTGGTGATGTCATCATCAACTAGTCATTATGGCTCATTTGGATTGAGGGAGAATGAGAGGGAGTAGAGTAAAGTAAAGTAGATTTGACTCAAAATTAGTTTATATTTAGCTAACTCTACTCTACTCCCCTCTCCTTCACTTCTCCTCCTTTCTCTCTCAATTCAAATGGTTCCTTAGAGTCCTTTTATCTCCCTTGTTTTGGCAAAAATAGCAAACTGTAATTCTAGACACAAATTTTATATCTTTGCTGATTTGTACGTTTATAAGTGGTGAACACTTTCTAACCATATGAATTCATCACTTTTTCAGCAATTACTTACGCAACTGTACAACTCAATAAATTGTAAAATTAGAGGTGAGAATAAGTATACGTTTAAGGGAACTGTATAAGTGAGAATAGCAAAAGTCCGTCAAAGTATACTATTCTTGGTGTAGGAGGTGACCCCCATACAGTATACTCTGATTACTATATATACACGGGACTAGACACAGTATAATATAGTTTTGGTGCAATCTCAAATAGTGCAAACGTGGGGTACTGGGACTCAAATAATCATCACTTACAATATATACTATATAATATACTAACATATATAATTGGGGTCTCAACTTTCAAACTTTAGTTGGTCCAACACTATTATTGAAGTTTCCTTGGTTCACCTCAGTAAAAATCTAGTCCTAGCTAAAAAACTGCAGACGTTATGATCTCTCCCAAGATAGAGCCAAGAAAACGTTTACAGAAGCACGTTGGGAAACAAACACACTTCTAAAATAGATATACTGCGGAAATTTCTCATTCAGAACTAAGAAAGAGCTTAATCCATTGAATCAGAACACAATGGTAAAAAGTAAAATCTAAAAGAATGTGGAATTCCAAGCAATCAAATAGACCTCTACTCGTGGGTTAATAGAAAAAAGAAAAGCTAGCTCAAGATAAAGTTCAGCTCAATAAAAAATTTAGGGTTCAATTTTCACCTATGCTACAAACAGATTAATATCCTAATATAATGATAAAGAATCAAAGATATAACACTATAATAAAAAGAATAAGCTACTTCTCAAACATACAAGTAATAAATAATACAACAATCTAAAATCGAATATCCAGAAAGTAATAAACTGATTATAAAACAACCACATAAAGTGTAAATAATAATTTATATTATATTATATATCAAAAGAAAAAAGAAAAAGAAATTGACAGGCACAGGCACAGCTTATGTGATTAGACCTATTTATATTCAATATTCACCACATTTCTTCCTTTCTTTCCTTTCTTTCTTCTCTACAATAATTCCACCTTTGTTTTCGTTGAACCATAGGTTGAGGTAAAGCAGTTACCATAGTCAAGAGAAATGGCTGACGTGTCAACATAACCATAGTATAAATATATGGTAATGTAGCAATTCTGCTAGTTCACCGCCTAAGAGACACCTCATCCCTTTATAAAAACGTAGAGATAGATAGATATATATATATAATAGAAGAAGAGAGAAACAACAAACACAACCTCCCATTGAGAAAAAATATATATATTTATAAAAAAAAAAAAAATTAAGAGAGAGAGAGAGAGAGAGAGAAAAATTATTCATTCCACTGCAAAATTCTCTTCCTTTTTCTCTAATAATCTTTGAAAATATCCTTAGTCCCAAATTCATATTCCATCATCTAAGATAACAGAACAGTCTCTGATCAGACACACCCACTTCTCTGTTTCTACAATTTGATCTAAATATTTTTTACTATTTTTTGGTAAAGGAACAAAAAAAAAGAAGTTGAAATTCTATGCAGTTGTTGACAGATGCAGATGGGTTTTGAGGAATCCTGGGTTTCTCTGATATGTAATCCTCGTTTCTGTATTACTTTGTTTCGATCTGTAATGATCATAATGTACAGATGGAAAAAGTTGTTTAAGCACATGTTACTGTGTTCTGTTTTTCTGAAAGATTCTGTTTTTATTTTTTTATTTTTTATCTTTGTTTGCTGATCAAGTATACTTGTTATTTGGATTCTTTGATAGATTTTATGATCTGGGTATGTTGAAAGATGGACTTTTTTTTTTGGATTAATATATCTAAGCAAAGATTGTTAATGATTGTGACCCCTGTTCTGGGTTTTGAAGTATGGATGTTAAATTTGCTTGCTTGGTTAATATTGATCGGGTTAATCTGACTTTTAGATGAGAGTTTACGTGAATAGGAGTTTCTCTTCTCATGTTAAAATTCTTTTCTTTTGGGGTTTCTGTTGGGTGTGGGATTGGAATATCCTTTTCTATGGAGTATTGGTATTCTTCTCTTTCAAGTTTTCTTCTTTTTGGTGTGTTTATAAATGGCTTGTTTTGACTCTTGGAATTGATAATATTTGGATGCTCTGAGTTTGGCTGATTTTGCTTGGCTTGAGCATAAATTCGATGATCGGTTAACAAATTCGCTTGGTACATCTATGTATATCCTTGTTTCTATATGACGATTTATATTTCTTATGCCTTTTTTGGGAAATGAGCTCTCTTTCGATTTGTGCAAGTGTGCAATGTAAAAATGGAGATGGTTTGCCATATAATCCAGTTTTCTTTCACTTTCTTTCATATAAGGAATTTTTATGAGCATACGTTTTATTTGTAGGTTTGAGACTTGAAGTTTGCTGATCAATATATATTATAAGGTAGATACACCTCTGACCAATATTCTAATAGTGGATATAAATAGAAAGATGTATTTTTAATTAGGCATCGGATAGTCATTGGAGAGAGTAATGTAGTAATTTTTGTGCTTATGGTTTCCCAATTCCCAGCAAATTAGATCTATTCATCAGCCTAATTTGGGCACTGCAAACTGTGGCAGTGCCCATGGATGCAACTACGAGTGGAACCCCAACTATTCAATACCATAACATTACTGACCAGCCAGTTACTACTATTGTTGCCACACCTGTACCGGCATTTCAAAGACAGCAACGCCATTGCTTTGGGGATTCCGTCCCCGGAGAATTCCCCTTGTCTGCCAATCCTTCCATTGTCCTTCATGTCCTTACGGCGTGTAATTTGGATCCTCAGGATCTTGCAAAACTAGAGGCAAGTACTTTGATTATGTACATTTTGAGAATGAAGTTCTTTTGCAATGCTAGAATTGATAGTGCTCCTGATTTGATTTTGAATGTGCCTATTGCAGGCAACATGCTCCTTCTTCAGGCAGCAAGCAAACTTTGCCCCTGACTTCGAGTTATCCTTATCGGAGCTTGCTGCCCTTGACATGTGCCAAAAGAGGGCCATATTTAGGCGAATGGCAGCAGAAGAACGCCTAGATTTTAAGCAAAGATGTGGGGGCTCGTGGAAGCTGGTCCTGAGGTTCTTGCTTGCTGGAGAAGCATGTTGCAGGAGGGAGAAATCGCAGGCAATAGCAGGACCAGGTCACAGCATTGCTGTGACATCTAAGGGAAGTGTTTACACATTCGGCTCCAACAGCTCAGGACAGCTTGGACATGGCACCACTGAAGAGGAGTGGCGACCTCGGCCTATCAGGTTGTGAACATTTATCCATTCTGAGACCTGATTCAATAAATGCAAGAATCTGAAGGAACTACCTGACTTAAAAAGGAAAGTTAATGGAAATCTATTATGTTGCAGATCTTTGCAAGGCATTCGAATTATCCAAGCAGCTGCTGGGGCTGGCAGGACAATGCTGATCAGTGATGCCGGCCTGGTTTATGCCTTTGGAAAAGAATCATTTGGTGAAGCTGAGTATGGAGTTCAAGGTGGTAAATTGGTTACAACTCCACTGCTGGTTGAGTCCTTGAAAAACATATTTGTTGTGCAAGCTGCAATTGGAAATTTCTTCACAGCTGTCCTGTCAAGGGAAGGCAGAGTTTATACATTTTCTTGGGGTGATGATTTCAAGCTTGGTCACCAGACTGATCCAAATGATTTGGAGCCCCATCCCTTGTTGGGGGCACTTGAAAACATACCTGTGGTGCAAATTGCAGCAGGATACTGCTACCTTCTTGCTCTGGCTTGTCAACCTAGTGGCATGTAAGCTCTGTCTTCATTTCTTTATCTTGAGATGGCATTCTATTATTTGAAGTTATAAACATACTTGTATATATGTTTTAATTGATACTCAGATTTTCACAGGAACTCTTTTTTTTTTTTTTTAAATTTGTTTTTGAATTGGTCTTAAGAAGATAAATTTGCAAATCTTCAGGATTTTTTTTCTTTTTTGAAATCAATTTACTATCCTGAAATTTCTGAGAGAGCTGTGACATTCTGAACTCCTGATTAGCATTTCTCTTTGTTTCCTTATATGGTTGCACATTTACTTCAATAAATGCATTGGATATGATACCAACATAATAACTGAGTTGTTTTATCTTCTTATCAAATCATATTAGGTCAGTATACTCTGTTGGGTGTGGCTTGGGTGGGAAGCTTGGACATGGTTCAAGAACTGATGAGAAGTACCCCCGATTGATTGAACAGTTTCAGCTTTTGAACCTTCAGCCAATGGTGGTTGCAGCTGGGGCTTGGCATGCTGCAGTGGTAGGGCGGGATGGACGGGTGTGCACATGGGGTTGGGGGCGTTATGGGTGCTTGGGTCACGGGAATGAAGAATGTGAATCAGTTCCTAAGGTCGTGGAATCCTTGAGTAATGTCAAAGCCGTTCATGTCGCTACAGGGGATTACACAACCTTTGTGGTGTCTAATGACGGTGATGTTTACTCCTTTGGCTGTGGCGAATCTGCCAGTCTTGGACATAGTAATGGTGCTGATGGACAGGTCTTGTTTTTTCCTACTTTTTCTTTATTATCTAACCTATTAATTTGGCTTGAGCAGGTTCAATGGAAAGATTGTACCCAATTTTCTGATTTTATACAACTACTGATTTATGTGTCCTTGGACCTTCGACACTATTTTTTAAGCCCAGACATCTTCGTCTTATTGCCTAAAATTTAGTTACTTTGAATTATTGATTGAATGGAAAAGTTTTCTTATTTATTAGTTAAATCATCAAATTGTTCTGACTAGTTCCTGGATATGCAACCAACTTTATTGGTGCTTTCCTATAGTTGAAGACATTTATTGCTCTTGATTATAATATTGTGCTTGTTGACATTATACCTACCAATTGTTAAGTTCCCAATTTCTATATCTCAATAATGTGCTTGCCATTGCCATTGCCATTGCCATTGCCATGTGCATGCTCTAATTTCTTGGGAAAGACAGTAATGAACCTTGTGAATATCAGGTCACCGTTGACACCTAGAGCTATAGATCTAGTGACAACAACAAAGTTACAAACTTGATGCACATTTAGTGATTGTGAAACATTATTGGAGAACTGTCATTGTCTTTGTCATATGCACTATTTATGATAAGGAGAGATTTCCAGTTTGATGAAGTTACTGAATTATGTTGGTTGTCTTTGATATTTACTTTTCAGGGAAACAGGCATGCAAATGTATTAAGTCCAGAGCTGGTAACATCATTGAAGCAAGTTAATGAGCGTGTGGTACAGATCAGCCTCACCAATTCTATATACTGGAATGCCCACACTTTTGCCCTTACTGAATCAGGGAAACTATATGCATTTGGTGCTGGAGATAAAGGGCAGCTGGGCATAGAGCTTGTTGCCAACCAGAGTGAAAGAGGAAACCCGGAACGGGTTGATATTGATCTCAGCTAGGATCATTAGTAGCTTTACCTTCCCACTGCTTGCACCATGCTTATCTTCTAATTTATCGTTAGCATGCATTGCATTTGGTGTTTAGATTTCCTTGTTTATTCTGTAAATAGAAACAAAGAAGAAAAAAAATTGTGAATGTTCAAGCTAGGTAACAAACACAGGCCTAAGCAGATGCTACATGGTTGTTTATATCTGAAAACTTGGCTTGCTCTTAGGCTTCAAGTAGTTGATAGTTGATACATTTGTCAAAGTTGATTTATAACATGTTCTATCGTTTAATTGATTTCATAAGTCATCTGCTTAAAATTCAAAGCAAAAAAAAGAATACATGCATCAGCATCTCTTTTTTTGAAAGTTTGTTACTGGCTTGAGTTTTGCGTTTTTTTAAAAGCAATATCCATTTGTTCCAACTGCGGGTCAGTGACATTGTTGGAGCTGTCCTAAGTGCTAGGACCAGGGCCTCTGGAAGATGTCGGTCCTCGCTAGATGTCAATATTGTCCCAAAAAATTGATGGCCTAATTTAGATATTCAGGCCTCTTTCTGCCACTCTCACGCATCTTATGGAGGCTCCAAGATTCTTTTATGTTCTTTTATATTTTTGAAATTGATCTTAGAGGCATAAAATTATACTACAAGAAAGCACAGGTGTTCGTTGGCCGGTGTGGCCGGTTTTTGAAAGGATGAAAGGATTCTTGAACTGCACCAGACCCGAACCATTGGTTTCCTAATATTACAAACCATTGCCACGCTGGTGGAACAGTTTTCCAGCCACATTAGTGGTGGTTTCCGCTTGCATGGTGATTGGTTGGATTTTTTTTTTTTAAATAACTATAAAATCAAAACTATATTATTAGCTAGCTAAGGATTGAAATTATTTTGGTATCTAATAAATCGAGTGCAAAGGACTCGATTTTGAAATACTAAATCAACTCCTTTGAAGTTGATTTCAACATCGTTTGTAACAGATGTGGATACTTGGTCCACGTAGACAAAACTCAAGTCCAGAGGACTCGATTTAGTTTTGCTTAACTGTAGACGAACCCACAGACTCAAACCTAAATGCAGAGATCAAAACGTAGTAAAAAAGGTAAAACCCAGACACGGAGATCAGCAAAACCCAGAGATCAAAACGCAGAGTTCAGCAAAACCTAGAGATCAACAACCTGATATTAAAATGCCGATCAACAACGAAGAAGAAAGAAGCAATGATGCAAAACCTAGCAAACCAAAGAAGCGATAATGAAGCAACCTAGGGGTGACGAAAGCTTCAGGCGACGGAGTGGAGAAGATGATGCAAAACCCAGGTTTCTTGCTGCCGCTCCAGTGGAGGAGAAGAACACGTTGGAGTGGAAAGTGGGTTTGATTTGTTTTGGGTTTTGTGTTTGGTTTTGTTCTTGAGTTTTGGGTTTGAGATTTTCAAAAATGGGTTTGGATTTTGAGAAATGAGTTTGAGATTTTGAGAAAAATGTGTTTAGGATTTTGAGAAATGGATTTAGATGAAGAAGGAAGAACTGGCTTGGGTTTTTAGGAGCTTAGCAGAAGGGAAGAAGATGGTGAACAGGACTTGAAATGGAGAGAGAAGGGAAGAAGAGAACGAGACCTGAAATGGAGAAAAAAAAAAAAGAAAAAAAAACGAAGGTAGAAGATGATGAACAAAACAAAATCGAGCCCGTACTATTTGACAGAACTCGAGTCTTGTGGACTCAAGTTCTATGCCTACGTGGATCAAGTTTCCACGTCAACTACGAACGATGTTGAAATCGAGTTTAGTGCACTTGATTTAGCATTCAAAAATCAAGTCCAAAAGACTCTATTTGTTAATACCAAATTAGTTTCAAACCTTGGTTTACTAATAATATAGTTTGGTCTTTATAGTTATTTAAAAAAAAAAAAATCATGATTGGTTTCCTAAAATCACAAACCATTGCCATCCTAAATCACAAACCATTGCCACTGGTGGAACAGTTTTCCAGCCACATTAGTGGTGGTTTCTATTTGCGTGGTGATCAAAATCCAGTGGGTGTTGGAGAGAGAGAAAGATTTGGAACTAAATCAAAAAATTTTCCTAGATTTAATATCTGTTTGGGAACAGTTTATTTAGTTGAAACTGAAAACTCTTTGTTAAAAGTACTGTAGATAAAACTAAAAAGTAGCTAAAATGGTATAGTGAGATTCATGAATAGTATCAAAAAGTGTAATAGAACTCATGAATAGTATAAAAAATAAGCTAAATGATTAAAAAAAAAAAGTTGGATTTTTAAGCCAATGCTAAACGCACACTTAAACTCATCAATCAAAACCTAAGATAAGATTTAAATATCAAAACCAACCCACTACAAACCTTCAATCTAACTTGGGACTAACAATGAGAGACGACAGAGGCAAAGACGATCACTAACCTTCAATCAACCACCAAATGACATAGGTTAATCAACCACCAAATTATGGAGGTAGAGATGACGGTCTCAACAACGACTTGAAGATTGGAGATTATTTGTGAAATGGTAGTTGGTTTTAACTTGAACATTGGAGATTGTGTGTGAAGTGGTAGCTTGTTTTGTTACGAGTGTATGTGGAAATCTCATATCTTAGATTTGAGCTTTAGATTTTAAGTTTACTTTTGAAGTATTTGGTAAAAGATACTAACAACTGATTTGGCGTTTGTTGGAATCCAAAATGCACGACCAACATACCAACCGGCCAACGTTAGAAATGAGGAAAGGGCAATTGGGAAAATATTAAACAAAAGAAAAATAGAGGGGTATGACCTAGGAGTCAACACTTAAGCCTGACTTAGAGTCACCATCAAGCGAAAAAAACTACTAGGAGTCAACACCTAGGACGGAACTAGAGTCAGCACCAGACCAAATGACCATTTCTTTCATTCATCAGAATATCTACTAATTCTGAAAGGAGTACAATAATTTGCTTATAAATAATTGTTAAACTTTAGTTCTAATTGATGTAGGAAACCTTAATTGCTGTATTACAAAAATAACCTTGCTTATAAATCAAAATACTAATAGACCTAAAACATAAAATCCTATTGACTAGCAAATAGGGTTGTCCAGGGGTCAGTCCGAGTTGAGTTTGTGCCTAACTCGGAACCGACATAACGAAATCAAGTGGTAGAAAATCTCACCTGCAGTAGACCGCCAAAAGTAGTTTGATCGGGCGGATCAAAACTTCAACAGGTGGCAGACGGGTCAGTCGACGTCATAGATTTGAGAAAACGGCAAGAAAACTATGAGAAAATGGTGAGAAAAACCCAAATCTAGGGAAAATCTCATCAAAATCTATGAGATTTTGCCAGATCCGGCGAAAATCCCACCGGATGTAATGAGATTTTGCCAGATCCATTTAATATCTCACCATATCTACGTGAAATATCCGCCTATATCTCGATTTTTTTGCCAAGATCTAGAAATTTTTCATCGGAATCTAAGTTTTTTTACCGGAATCTAGAATTGAAAGAGATTTCTTCGAATTGATTTGTGAAAAAACCTTAAAAAGTGAGATTTTTTTTTTATTCGGCAAAAAACACTGATTTATTTTATTTTATTTTATTTTTTTGGAGAAAAAGTAAGTCAAGTGAGATTTATGTGGGCTGGTTGGTTCCGGGTTCATATGGTCATCTTCGGACTTCGAAGCCTGCTTTAGCAGTTAGTAATTTTTTTTTTTGATGAGTTGCAGTTAGTAATTTATTGATAAGTTTCCACTATCTAAAATCAACATTAAACTTCATAAGTTAATGGATTGATTGGAATTGATACGACAAAATAATGGGAACTAATTTGTTAATTTTGATAATATTAATTAATATACCATACGATCCTATCAACCTACTAATTTGTTAATTTTAACACTAATTTTGAATGATGGGGTAGGTAGAAACCATACGATCCTAGGCACAATTTGTTATATCTTCACTAAAGGTGAGTTTGGTTGGGCTTTTTGAAAAAGTGCATAATGAAAAAGTTGAGTTTTGAAAAAGTGCATAATGAAAAAGTTGAGTTTTAAAAAGCTGACTGTTTGATAAAAGCTGTTAAAAAGTGCTTTTTGAAAAAGCTGAGTGTTTGGCTAGCACTTGTAAAAATGGTAGTTTGAGGGATAAATTATCAAAAAGGACAACGTATATAGAAGGGAGTTTATTTCATACTCTTTTTTTTGGATGTGAGTTTATTTCATAATAATAATAATAATAATAATAATAATAATAATAATAATAATAATATTATTATTATTATTATTATTATTGGTATTATTTTAATAATGTTTGGGCAATTTTTCTTTGTTAGTGTCATAATTATTTGTTTGGGCAATAATAATTAAATCTAAATAATTTTCATCATCATGAAGCACAAAATGAAAATGTAAAAAGATGACAAAATATACACCAATAATCCAAGTTTAATAAATTGTACTACATGAAAATATAAAAAGATGATAAAATATACACCAATAATCCAAGTTTAAATTGTACTACATAAAAATGTAAAAAAAGATGATAAAATACATACCAATACCAATACCAATATACCCCAATAATCTAAGTTTTTCTCTTTCTAAAAAAATTATTTTTTCCCACCAATATTAGTTAATCATAACCTACTTCTTAAAATTTATTGTGAAAATATTGCTGTAACATTTATCAATTTTAATTACTTATTTTTTATTTTATTTCCTTTTAACTCCATCTTTTTTTTTGGTCCATACGTTTTATTCTTTTCTTTTTCTTTTTTTTCTCCTCCACAAGTATACTTCTTATCTGTCTTCAATTTTATTTTTGGTTTCTCCTCAGACATCCCTCTAGCTCTCTCTCTCTCGTGATTTCTCAAAAAAAAAAAAAGCTCTCTCTCTCTCTCTCTTTCTTTCTGTCTCTCTCACCACCGGCGGCAACCGCGAGTCTCCCCAAATCGACGGCGATCGGAATGGTTCGAATCTACGGCGTCGATGGTGCGATAATCAAGGCACTCGCGAACACTCGCGAATCGGAATCGTTATCGGAGCCGCCAACGGCGACATTCCGACACTGGCTTCCGATCCGAACGCGGCGACTCAGTCCGCCTAGAGAGTGCAGATCGCCGCTCGTCCGCATCACCACCGCTCGTCTGCGTCACCCCTGCGGCTCAGATGGGTCAGATTTGTTTTGTTGTTGTTTTTTTTTTTTTTTGTTCTGATTTGATGAGTTTTAAGATTGTGTTTTGAGTTTGTATCTTGATTGTGATTGAGTTTGTATCTTGGTTTTGAGAAAGAGTCTGTGGATAGTTTGATAATTTTCGGAAGAGCCCAACGGCTAGTTTCAAAACGTTTCCTGGCTTTTTCTTTATGGACCTCCAGCGCTCCATAAGTGTTATGCGCGTTTATGCCTTCGTCCAAAATGCAACTTTTGGGTAAAAGTTACGTTTTTGTTGAACCAAATGGCAACATAAGCTGAACTTTTCAAAAACGTGGCGTTTCAGCTCCTAAAAGCTGAAACAAACGGGCACTAATTCTAATATATATAGTATCAGGTATCATAACTGTAAGTTGTTGTAATTTCTTCATCAAAAAAAGAAAAAAAAAAAAAGGAAAAAAAGAAAAGAAAAGAAAAGAAGAAGTTGTAATTGTCTCATTTCAACATTTAATATTTACGTGAATTTTTGAACATGGACCATTTGTAGTTGCACTGATGCTATTCAATATTCGTATTTGTCCAAAATATGTGTTCTATTCTTTAATTACTTTAATATTCTTAAAAGAAAAACAGTGGGTTAATCCTACATTACAAACTGAGTGTGAGTTAAAAAAATTTAAAGCCTGTACTATGTATCCAAGAGTTCGGCCCTTTTAAATATGCATCACTGTAAGTTTATTTAAAAAAAAAAAAAACTCATTGAGTTTAAGCGGTATTATTTTTTTATTTTTATAGGAAAAGCGGTAATATTATTTGAATCTAAAAGTTTTGTTTTTCTTTTTAAAAGGGTAGTAACTCGTAATATTATTTATTGCAGAAAAAAAAAAAGGGTAAACATATGAAGTTTTCTACGTTCCAAATTCACCTGGGCCGACTCTAAGTCTAGGCCATTTAAGCCTAAGGCTCTCTGTACCCAATAACATTACAAAAAAGTCCCAAGGCCCCCCATTAAAAATTAAAATAAGGCCAGCCGAAATTGCATAGAAAGTTCAAAAATACTCTAATATGATAATTAAGTTTTTTTAAAAGATATATATAGATGAGTTTTTCATTCTTTCTCTCACCTCCAAGAATTTCCCAAAATATTGGACTATAAAAAAGCCGATCCAATTATTAAAAAATATAATTGTAAAAAAAAAGGCCCAAAATTGTATAAGAAGTCCAAACAATGCTAAGATGTTACTTAAGGTTTGTAAAAGAATATATATATATATAAAGCCAACCCAATCAAAACCCCTAAATTGTTTCACTAAAAGAAAATTTGTTATGAGTGTGCTAAATAATTGTTGAAAATCAATTTCTCTAACAACTTGGGATTTTAATATTTGTAAACCAATCTTCCAATGCTAGATTATATTATTAAGTGAAGTTGCACTAATGTAATTTTCGAGCAATGTACTCTTATATTTACTATTAAAGATTAATCTTTTAATGTTTTCTTAATTTTCCTAGAAATTAATTGATTAGTGACTCCATAATGTAATGAGAAATGCTATGTCCTCAACATTCTCACAACAAATCTTAGGTGACAGGTTGTTATGGATTTTTAATTTGATCCACCACTAAAATTACTTTCTTGCCTACCACCTACAACAACTTACTACTTAAAATTTATTATGAAAATGTTATGAACGTAGCATTTCTCTAAGATGGAAGGGGTGTTTATCCTCAAACTAAGGCTTCAGGTTGTGGTTCTCCTATGGGAGTTATTGATTTATGGTTATTAATAATAATATTGTAGGTCACATAATTAAGCTAAATCAATAATAATTAATTAATAATTCATTGTTGTTTAATAGAGGGGTCTAAGCAAGATTTTTCACAACTCATTTTTTTTTTTTTTTGGTTTTGTTATTGTTGTACTTGTAGTTACATACAAGCTTATAATTGAAAGATTTTGGTGATTAAAGCACATGTACTTTAGTTAGTTCAAGAGTTAGTTACAATTAGTTATGTTTAATGCACATGTAACACATTATTCATGAATACAAATCATCAGTGCTATTTTTTGTATTTCACTTTGTATTCCACAAATTATATGCTTTATATTCTTTAAAGCATATGCCCAATTAGTGAGCCAATAAAAAATAGCCTATAAATAAGGCAAGAGTCATAAGAATAACCCAATTGTTGCTTAGTTTCCTTGTTTCTCTCTAGTCTTTCTCCTGGAGATAGAGAATCCCTTGAAATAGTCTCATTCTTGGAGTTGGTAATTCTCTTGAAGCATTCACATTCATACAATCCATTCACATTTTCATACAAACCCTCATTATTATCATGTAACACATCACCAAACCGAAACCCTATGAGCTTTTAAATACAAACCCAAGCATACACATATTCGAGAAAGCTTTTGAAAGTTGAAACACTACCCAAGACCCTATAAAGGGCTTAAACATCAAAAATTCAAAATCATAGCATCCAAATTACCAAGATTTATCTTTAATCATCTCAACAACACTAACTCACATAATTGACTCAAAAAAAATCAAAGGGTATTGTTGCTAATTGCTTTCTCTTTATTGTCCTCAAATTTTCCAGTAATAAAATATTAAAATGGTCATGAATTCCATTGAGATATCACCATCAATTTAATTTTTTGGATCCTTCTGTATCATGTTTTGATTGGCATCCATGTTTGGCCAAAAAAATGTTCTTTGGATATGAATCTTTTGGCCTTTCCTTTTACAAGGGTCTCCCATTCTTTATCTTGCTCAATGTTCTATATCACAATGGGACGAACAATGTGGGCATGGTCTGGGTTGGGTCTTTGATGTGAGGTCCTATTGAAATTCAATCCAAAGACACAACATATCTATTCCTAGCTAAAGTGGTGCGGACACCACATGATAGCACTTTTGTGGGGATTATCTTTATCATTTATGTTATCTTTATTTGGGTTTATCTTTAGTACTGGATTAGTATTTGAGACTGTTAGGATTATCGTATTAGTATTTGAGATTGTTTAGGAGTTTATCTTTATCATTATGATTCCTGGAAGCTGTATATAAAGCTCCAGATGGTTCCTTTGTATTTTTTACAAACTATTATTATTATTATTGAGATTATTTGCAGAGATTGCATTAATTTGTTTGGTGGTGATTCCAAACACCTTAGGTGGGAAGCCTAGGGTTTTACCGTAGGATTAATCTAGGTGGGAAGCCTAGGTTGTCCTGCATCAACTTGGTATCAAAGCCCAACCGATCACCTCTTTCAACAACCCAAAATCACGACCGCCATTCCACAACCACAATCACCACCATAAGAAAACAACTCAACCACCAAACATGCCATTACTCAAATACTTACCCCATGAGATTTGCAAACCACCACAACCAAACATGACTTTACTCAAATACTTACCTCACGAAATCTGCAAACCAACAGAAAAACCCACTCCTTCCCCAAAACCAATCCGTGCCCGCCTCTAAGCCCACCACCAAAAAAAAAAAAAAATTCAGATTCACAACTTCACTCCACCAGATCAGAGACAGAGACAGAAGAGAGTTAAAAAAAACCAAACCCAAATCACCGATCCCACCAACAGAATGACGTCATCGCCCAACCGCCGCCGACACGCCGTCACCGTCGCTCCCACCATCCAGCTTCACGGGTTCCGAGATCTCACTCACCAGCTCCGATCTCCATCTTCGAGTGCCACTACCAACCATCGCCGACGAGCCCAAGCCGCATCTTCGCCGTCGACTCCAGCGTTGCACACCATCGACTCCGCCGCCTCTTCTTTTTAGTTTTGCCTCTGTTTCTAGCTTTTCTTTATTTCGGTCTTCTTTTATTTTTGAACTTAGCAGAAGTTAGTTTTATATTGTACTCTTTCTTTATTGCATTTAGGAAAAAAAAAAAAAAAGTCAAATCAGGTCCAGAAGTCTCCAGAGGGATCCACTCCCACTGCATTACACGTGAGGCCCAATTTCTTCATTCTTAATGGAATGACCCACTGACCAGTGAGGCCCAGGTTGTTGAGCCAGCCCATCCAAGGTGTGGACTTTCCTATCTTCATGAATTGAAATGCAATTTCAAAATTAATATCAATATGTCTACTATGTGCCTCATCTTTACCTTCATAATATGCTACTGCCTTTACCCTTGTTTTGCTTAAACTTTCACATGCCTTTATTATTTTAGTTACTGGTTTATATTCTTTCAGCCTTTTATTTTTGCCCAAAAAAAAAAAAAAATTATAAAACACAAAAACAAACAAAAAAAAAAAAAAAAAACAAAAAAAAAAAAATCCTTTAAAGTAATTAATTCTCAATATTAGTAGTTGAACTAGCATACTCACATTGTCACAATTAGGTCCTTTTAATTTAATTCTTGTTAAAGCTAGTACTGCTTGACTGCAACACCCTGTAGAACTCATGACTTCTCTTCACATCTAATTTAACTTGAGTATTATCCTTACTATTCACTTGCTAGAATTAATTTGTTGATCTCTTTGCATGCATTTGCGTAGTGGTCGTCTAGTAACTAGTTCTGAAGACCACTCTAATTCCAAATCAGAATCTAGTTTTGAATCTCACTCTAGTCCCCAATCCCGCCTGAACATGGACCCTCCTCCCCATGATGAATTAAGACAAGCCATTGTAGAGCTTACTGCCCGTCTAGGCCACTTAGAGGCTAGGTATGACGAGGATAATGCACATAATGGAAGAAATCATAATAGACATGGCCCTCATCCTAGGCAAGACCATAGGGACAATGAAGAAAATTCAGCAAAGCATATCAAAGTAGAGGCCCCTACCTTTGATGGTGTTAGGAACCCTCAGGTCTACAATGATTGGGTGCGAGATATGGAACATTTTTTTGAGTGGTATGAATTGTCTGAGGATAGAAAGGTTAGGTTTGCCAAAATGAAGCTTGTAGGAAGAACAAAACTCCATTGGGATAGTGTTGTCAACCACCTCCGTAAGACCCGCCAACCACCCATAACTCTTTGGGAAGAAACGAAAGCAAAACTCAATGAAAAGTACTTCCCAGTATCTCATCTAGGCAACTTGTTGGATCGTTGGCATGATTTGAGACAAGACAATAAATCTGCTACTAAGTATGTAGAGCAATTTGAAGAGTACAGGATACGTAGCAATGCTACTGAAAATGAGCCAATTACCTTGAGTAGATTTAGGAAAGGTCTCAATTATGACCTCCAAAGAGAATTGGCAGCTCGACAGATTTCAACTCTTGATGATGCTTATGCCTTAGTGCAAGATTTAGAGCTGATCCCTAAGCCCCAAGGTGGAAGGCGATTTGACAATCGCATGTTTCCTCTCAACAATTTTGAAGGTCTCCAAGGTAAAAATAGGCCTTATCCCAACAATAGACCCTTGCACATAGAAGACAATTCTCAAGGTAGGTACCAACAAGGCCATCAGAATAGACCAACTCCCATCAATAGACCCTTGCGCCCAGAAGACAAAGGGAAGAGTGTGGTTAGAGAGACATTTAGGCCCAATTCTAGAATCCAATGCTTTAAGTGTCAAGGCTTTGGTCATATGGCTGCCCAATGTCCTAATAAGACTTTGTTGATTGAAGAATTTGATGGAGAGGAAGAGGTAGAAGAAGTAGTCTATGAGCCTAACATTGAAGACATCGTAGAAATAGGCGAGAATGATTCCACCCAATTAGCTTGCATTAGAGCCCTACCACCTTTTGATAATCTCAGTGAGGATAGTCTTGATACGCCTATAATGAGTGTTGTTAGGTGTACTTTAGCACAGTCTAAAGATAGTGATGATTGGAAAAGAAATACTATCTTCCAAACCTTTGTCAAGTGTGGGACCACAAATTGCAAGGTCATCATTGACAGTGGAAGTTGCATTAATGCAGTTTCTTCTAAACTTGTCTCTCTCTTAGGTTTGAAGTTAGTTGCTCATCCTAGACCCTATAAGGTTTCTTGGGTAGATGATTCATCTATCACCATCAAGGAAAGGTGTCTTGTTCCTATTCATATCCTCTCATACAAGGCTCAGATTTCATGTGATGTGATTCCAATGGATGTAGGACACATAATTTTGGGACGACCATGGCTCTATGATTTAGATGTCACTCTTTATGGTCGCTCAAACTCTTGTTCCTTCATGCACAATGGACAAAGGATTAAACTTAACCCAATTCAAACTAAGTTTGTTAGTGCAAGTAAGGCTAAAGAAGAGCCCAAAAAGCAAAGTATGAATTTCATCAGTCCAAAAGAACTTGAAAAAGTTGTTAATCAAGACTCCATCATCTTTGCTTTGGTTGTTAAGGACGTTGCACTAGATAGCTTTGAAGAGCCAAGAAAAGAAGTACGATCAGTGCTTCAAGAGTTCCAAGATGTTTTCCCTAAGGAGCTCCCAAATCAGCTGTCTCCTATGCGTGATATTCAACATGCCATAGATCTTGTCCCAGGAGCAACACTTCCAAATTTGTCTCACTATAGAATAAGCCCTCCTCAATATGATGAAATGGGTAGACAAGTAGATGAGCTCTTGCACAAAGGATTTGTGCGTGAAAGCTTAAGCCCATGTGCAGTCCCTGCACTTTTGACCCCAAAGAAAGATGGATCCTGGAGAATGTGCGTAGATAGTCGCGCAATCAATAGGATTACTGTGAAGTATCGTTTTCCTATCCCTAGGTTAGACGATATGTTTGATATGATGTCAGGAGCCACAATCTTTTCGAAGATTGATTTGAAAAGTGGATACCACCAGATTAGGATCCGCCCAGGTGATGAATGGAAGACTGCTTTTAAGACAAAGGATGGTCTATATGAGTGGCTTGTGATGCCCTTTGGTTTATCAAATGCTCCTAGTACTTTTATGAGAATGATGACACAAGTACTAAGGCCTTTCATGGGCAAATTTGTGGTAGTGTACTTTGATGACATCCTCATTTATAGTAAATCAAAGGAGCAACATTTGGACCATCTTAAACAAGTTTGTTCTACCTTGAGTAAGAGAACTTGTATGCCAACCTCAAGAAATGTTCTTTCTTCACTGATAGTGTCATTTTCTTAGGTTTTGTGGTCTCATCTAAAGGAGTTTCTGCTGACCCACATAAAGTCAAGGCCATAGTGGATTGGCCCGAACCCAAGAACATTCATGAAGTTCGTAGTTTTCATGGGCTTGCAACTTTCTATCGCCGCTTTATACGTGGATTTAGTACAATCATGGCACCAATCACTGATTGTATGAAGCAAGGCGAATTCCAATGGTCAAATGCTGCTGGTAAAGCATTTCAAGAAATCAAGAGGAAGATGACAGAAGCACCGGTGATGCGCCTACCAGACTTTGATAAGGTCTTTGAAGTGGAATGTGATGCGTCTGGTGTAGGCATAGGAGGAGTTCTTAGCCAAGATTGCCACCCTATAGCTTACTTTAGTGAGAAATTAAATGAGGCTAAGAAGAAATACTCAACATATGACAAAGAACTCTATGCTGTGGTACAAGCTTTAAGATATTGGAGCCATTATTTGACACCCCATGAGTTTGTCATTTACTCTGATCATGATGCTCTCCGCCACATCAATTCCCAAAAGAAATTAAATGCTCGACATGTCCCTTGGGTTGAGTATTTGCAAAGATTCTCTTTTGTTTTGAGACATAAATCTGGTGTTGAGAATAAGGTAGCTGACGCTTTTTGAGTCGTCGAGTCACCTTACTTTCTGTGATGAGCACAAAAGTCATAGGATTTGAGAAGTTGCAAGAGGAGTATGAATCTTGCCCAGATTTTGGAGAAGTGTACACTACACTTAGGACTGAGCATCTTCAGGTTGTTGATGATTTTATCCTCTGAGATGGCTACTTGTTTAAAGCTAATAAGCTTTGTATCCCCCGCACATCAGTTAGAGACTTTTTGGTTTGGAAAGTGCACGCGGGAGGACTTTCAGGACATTTTGGACGTGATAAGACAATTGAAGAGGTAGAGAGGCAGTTTTATTGGCCAAGTCTTAAGAGGGATGTGGCTAAGATAATTGGTCAATGTCGTCAGTGTCAACTAGCTAAACATTGCAAGCAAAATACTGGCCTTTACACTCCTCTACCGGTTCCACACCGTCCTTGGGAGGATATTAGCATGGACTTTATACTAGGTCTCCCCCGCACCCTTAGGAAGTTTGATTCCATTCTTGTAGTGGTAGACCGATTTTCTAAGATGGCTCACTTTCTTCCATGCTCTAAGACATCTAATGCATCCAAGGTAGCCAAGATTTTCTTTGATGAGATTGTTAAGCTGTATGGGTTACCTAAAACAATTGTGTCAGATAGGGATGTTAAATTCATGAGCTATTTTTGGAAGACCCTTTGGCACATGATGGGAACAAAGTTGAAATTCTCCACAGCATACCATCCTCAAACCGATGGTCAAACTGAGGTTGTCAATAGGAGTCTAGGAAATCTTTTAAGGTGCCTCATAGGAGAGAATGGTAGGACTTGGGAATCTATACTCCCTGTAGCCTAGTTTGCATACAATAACTCAGTCAATAGGTCCATAGGTATGAGTCCATTTGAAGTTGTTCATGGTTATACACCTAGGAGACCTTTAGACCTTCTCCCAATGTCCTCACATGATAGGGTTTCTGTGTCTGCAGTAGAGTTTGCTAGTCACATGCATGAGCTGCATAAAGAGATCAACAAACGAATTCATACTAGTAATTTTAAGTATAAGGCTCAAGTTGATGTACATCGACGTCATTTAGACTTTGATGTAGGAGATTATGTTATGATTCGTATCAGGCCTGAACGGTACCCTTCAGGAACCGTTAAGAAACTGCAGGCCTGCAGTGCTGGCCCATTCAAGGTATTAAAGAAACTTGGATCTAATGCTTATGTGATTGATATACCCTCAGATTATGGTATTAGTTCTACTTTTAATATTGCTGATTTAATTGCTTTTAAAGGTCTAGCAGTTATTCCTTATGACCCTTTTGATGATCCACCCTCTTCTTCTTTGGCTAACCCTGTTCCTAACCCTACACCATCTTGTTTCCAAAAGGCACATAAAAATATTATTGATGTTATTTTGGATGAGCAATCTCTTTTCACTAGGGATGGAACAGTTCAGCGCTTCTTGGTTCGCTGGCGAGGACGGCCTGATTCTGACTGTACATAGATCACCAGAGAGGAGTTGCAGCAGCTTGATCCCGCTCTTTTGGAGGCTTACTTGGATACACTTGCTACCACCTCATCTCTACCTCCTATCATCCGCACATATGAGCATCGACGGAGGCGCCATGCTAACCCAGTGAGCTTGTGGCTCGATGGAGCTTATTCTGATGTCACTTGATCCTTATGAGCTTTACTCGACGGGGTCGAGTTTCTCCCACCCCAGGGGAGTTGGTGCGAACACCACATGATAGCACTTTTGTGGGGATTATCTTTATCATTTATGTTATCTTTATTTGGGTTTATCTTTAGTACTGGATTAGTATTTGAGACTGTTAGGATTATCGTATTAGTATTTGAGATTGTTTAGGAGTTTATCTTTATCATTATGATTCCTGAAAGCTGTATATAAAGCTCCAGATGGTTCCTTTGTATTTTTTATAGACTATTATTATTATTATTGAGATTATTTGCAAAGATTGCATTAATTTGTTTGGTGGTGATTTCAAACACCTTAGGTGGGAAGCCTAGGGTTTTACCGTAGGATTAATCTAGGTGGGAAGCCTAGGTTGTCCTACATCATAAATGCGCAAATATCTGTTTCTCTCTCTTTTCAAAGTTTCTTTTTGCCACTATAAAGATCAATGTCTAGCATGGACTATTAACAATGTAAAATATATTCAATCGATCACAGCTGAATGTAAGGAATTGTCTTTATATTTGAGACTTATTATGACCTTTCCTTGTACACGGGTCTTGCTCAGTGTATATCATTATTAGACGAAAATGTGGAAGATTGGTATAAGTCTCAAACTCTCAATTCCAGGCCATTTTTTGAAGTTCAATCTGTGCGAGAGCAGAACATACCAAATTACCAATTTCTAGATAAAAGCCCAAATCCCTCTCTCTATCTCTCTTGGCTTTTTGGGTGGTTTTGCAATGCCGTCCATTGTGTACAAAATTTATTCTCTTTTTTTAAAGGATATTCTTGTCTTTATTTTATTATAAATATCACTTTCTGGCATCAACATTATCATATGTTATCTGCTAACTTTAGTCATGTGAAGAATACTCACAGGATGAATAAGTATGTTTGTGATCTTAGAAACATAAAGACAATTTTTTTTTTTTTTTATTATAAAAAAATATAGCCATATTATATCATAAAGCAAGTTTGACATTTTAATTCAATCTAATTTAGTTGATAGGTTATAAATAGAGGAAGATGTAGACATTATCAACTACCTAACTCTGCACATGATCTAATCATTAAGAGGGGTTTTGTTTCCATTCACATGGCTTGGTACTATTAATTATGTTGTGTACCCAATCACCCTAAATCACAGGCATGAGTAGTATGAGAGAAGTTCTTTATTACTATAAGTTTTGTGTCATAACTCCTGTCACAACTCTGATGTAGTGAGTTTCTACTATTATTTTTACATAAACCTTTTTTTTTTCTTTTTTCATCACTCACAATCTGCTACGTTAAAATTGTGGAAAAAGTTGTATAGCCTCACTCTATATCAACGTTTCAATCCATGATGAAATGAAAAATTTGAGACCGTGTAGTCTGTCTGGTATTCTATTTTTATGTGTGAAGCTTTCATACTCTTATCACCATTTCATAGAAAGAAAGAACACAAATTTCACCTAGTCTTTTATCATCATTGATAAGATATGAATTTGCTTCGATTAGTAATCATGACACTTTTTGTTGTCATTCACGAGGTGGATTCACATAAAGCTCATTTACAGACACAATGGAGAAGGAGAAGTTAGAAGTGAGAACATACCATTTTTGTTTCCTTCTTACAATGTGAAATAACATTGTTGAATATGTTAACGAATAAACCAAGTAGACCATGTGCAAGACTCAAGTCCCAATAGCAGCAAAACCTTCCTGGATTTTTTTTACCCTCAGAGCCGTGGTATATAGGGCATCTGCCTTCAAACATTATGCATTATTGATTAGTTTTTGCTTTGGCTATATAGACCGTTGAAAGCTGTCTATATTAGTAATGGATTTAGATTAGAACCAATAACAACTAACTATTTAAGAGTTATTGTCAAAATATTATAAGCGCAACATTACTTTAATACGAATGATAAATAAAGGCAAAAGTGAGAGGGAGAAGAGAATGTCATGAAATCATGATCTAGTACCGTCTAATCAAATGGGGAGTTGCTAGCTATGGATTACAAGCATAAACCTTGGGCACATGACTAGTTAATTATCATGTTTCTTTTTTAAGCCTTTAGAATCATTGTTCGCACCTACACCAACAAACTTTGTCTTGCAATTTGTGAAAATATATACTTGTATGTTAAGGCCAAAATAAATGCATCCCTAGCTAATTACAGGATGTGCTCCAATTGGAAAATTGAAAATTCTAAAGAAAGTTTGCAAGTAATTCGAGCTCAAGATGGAGAAAATATAGAATTAACTCCTTAGAATCATGGAGGACTCTTCATTTTGATTTTGTATGCCCAATCATATTTTGACTGATTTTGTGCATACACTTTAAATTTAAACAAAAAACTTATTTGGATAGTTGATTCTTTTTTTCTTTATCTTTTTTTACCAAGAAGTTGAGAAGGAAGGATTTGAATCCAAGTTATGCTCAAAGGAAGAACAAGACACTAACACTAAGTCACATAACACGTATCACAATTGAAATAATTATGTTATGACCCATAGTTAAGTCTTTTTTATATGTATAAAGATGTATATTGCATGAAAATATATTGAGATTTGATAATTGGTTGAAGGAGAGAGGTTTTGAGCTCATAATTATAGTCATGTGCTGGACTGCTGGTAGTGATGGCGAAGATTAAAAATATATATATATATATATATATCACTATCAAAGTTCATTAATAAATGCATTATTATTAAGTTTGAATCTTCATTATGAGAATGAGAATTGGTGGTTGTGGAGTCTCATTCATCTCTCTTTTAAAAATAACAAGCTGGTTTTGCCACAAATTCTCTCTATAATGCCAATCAAATGGTCATTATAACAGTATATAGGTTCAGTCGAAGTGCTACATTCCCATATGTATATACTTTTCATACATATGGACATGTATTTGTGAAGTGAAGCTTACTAGCTAAGGTTTTGGACCTTTGGTACGGTGTCGGTGACAATGATATATATGCTGTATAGCATATGCTTGAAATACTGTCCCTAGTTTCTTCTTCTTCTTTTTCTTCTAGCTTCTTATTCCTTTTTATCGTTAAAAAACAAAAACAAAAACCCAGAGAGGTAAGAACAGTGTTATTAACTTGCTTGACTGACCTTGTATCTTAGAATGAATTGGCATTTGGCAAGCAAATGATATAAAGATACAAAGGAATTGTTTGATTGCAATAAGGCATGTTTGAATGAATCATGGATTATGGAACGGAATAAACCCATTTGGATGCTCAGGGCTCATTGCTTAGGAAGAAATTAACACTAGCTTAAACAGGATTATTGGCACCAAACATGCAAGCATCATCATGAGCTATAATAATTTGCCATATATTCATAAAATCCAAATTCCACCAATATTTGTGGTTATCAAATGAATGTTTCTTGAAGAACAATGGATTTCGTGAAATTAGTAAAATTACTATCTATTTTACTAAAAAACGTTTACAAATTTATATGACAATAAATATAATTTGTGCATGTTAATAATATAATAAATAAATTTCTTAATTGCCTTTTTATTTTGGGTTCAAAAATTGATACATCAAATTATAAGGTTTATGTAATAAAATTTAAGATAAAGTTTAACTACAAAATTAGTTGTTGCTACAACCTTACTCAATATATTTTTATTGGAGATGAATTTTGATAAATAGACAAAATTTAATTACAAAATTGGTTGTAGCCTTAGCTTACAACCTTACCTAATATCTTTTTATTTGATATGAATTTTGACAAATCTACTATTGAATTACTTCTTCTTCTTATCTCTCTCATGCTTGCAAAATTTCTAGAAAATGAAAAATCAATAGTTATGTCATCAATAAGTTGTTTAAATTGCAAGTTTTTGTAGTTTAAAATTATGCATAAAATATATAGTTATAGATCAAATAGTAAAACATCCGATTTAAAATATGCAGTCATGTTTATTTTATTGAATAAAATTGTAGTTTTAGACTACAACCAATTTTGTAACTAAAGTTTGTCCAAAAAATTATAGTATTTCTAGCACCACTTCAAAAGCATAATATTCAATGTAAAAGAGGTGCAGAAGCATATTGCTTGTTGGATACACCTTTTTGAATGAAGTGAATATCATATATATTTAAATTTATCATTCTTATAATAAAATAAAATAAAATAAAAAAACCTTTTTGAAAGTTATGTTGCTTAGTTACATGCTTAAAAACCATACCCTCTATAGTGAAAATTCCTTTAAAAAAATTAAAGATTATGAGAGACTATCAAGGATAGTCGCATATTTTTCTAAATACAAATTAACGTGAATTTTTTTATAGATATCATAGAGTTTAAATTTATGACTTCTATTTTATGATAATTGCTCTTAAATCATCAAGTCAAGCACCAATTAATTTTAAGTATAGAAAATTTCAAATCTAGGTGTCTTATTCAATAACTAAATTCTTTTTTGATAACCTCAATAACAAATGTTATTGTAATGTGTCAATAACAAAAGAATTTATTCATAAAATTAACTAAAAGTGTATGTCTCTATATATGCTTGTGTGTGTGTTGTACTCATTGAAATTTGTATTTGGTGCTCCAAACTTCTTCTCTTTTTTTTTTGGTTTAAAAAAAAAAAAAAAATTTAAGTGATTTTTTTTTTTTGTCAAATTATTTCACTTTCTACCCAAGAAACATTTTGAGAACCTCATGGATCGATAATGTGGAATATGAAATTTGAAAATTTCTGATTTACAATATCTTTCAAGTTTATCACTCCAATGTCTCCAAATAAACAAAACATTTTTTTATTTTTTTTATATATAAAAAATGAATTGGCTTCATATCAATTATTAAGTCTTTTACTTCATATCAATTATAAAGTTTATTTCTTAAAGCATGAGTGGATTTGATGGGGGCCACCAACGAAAAGAAGGGAATATTTTTCCATAAAACATGCAGCATATTTAGAATAAGCTAAAGCAAGTTCAAAACACACATAATTACCTTACAAAGTAATTTTATCCACCTCTACTACACACTTAATAATGCACAAAAGTGGGCGTATGGTGTATATTACATCGTGGGTTCCATGCCCATGTACTCTCCAAAAACCAATGGCGTTACTCGACACCATCAGCATCAAACACGTCTTTTGTTTTTTTAAGGCTAATAAAATGTTCTTTTTTAAAATTTTAAAAAGTCTATATATACTAAAAAGTTTAGTCTATACTTATTTAATTATATAGCATTTTTTTGAAATTTATGTTTAATTTCAAGCAATACTCAAGTTTATCAAACTCAAATTTCAAGTATTACAACAAAAAAAAAAAAATAATAATACTATTTAACTAAAAAAGGTTTCAAGATAAATCAAATTCATTTTCAGTAAATTCGAGTTTAAAAAAACTCTGCATAACTAAATAAATTTAGACTGAAGCATTTCAAAAAAAAAAATTAAAAAATTAAAAAATTGCATAAACAAAGTACTACTGTTTGGCCAAAAAAAGCCATCAAACACTTTTGATCTTAGCCAAAAAGTCTAAAAAGGTATGACATCAAACACACAATGATTCAGTGGATGAGCCTTTGGTAATTCAAATCATCTATCCTTTCTCTTCTTATCAGGCCCCACAGAACGACCCCACCACACAGTTGGATAAGTTGATCAACTAACACCACTAACTCACGGCTCCAGATCCCCAGGTAAATGAAGCGAAGGGTGTAGATTTAAAATCAAATTCCTGGGCCCCAGTGAGGAATATAATCAAGGGAACAAAGCTCACATGCGAGAACATGCCTCCCTAGACAAAGATGACCATGTCAGCAATTCTTCACTGTCCACGGATAGTACGTACGTCCCATGTTTACCTCTAATCTTTAGGTTCATATAATCTTTAAACTCTTTTTAAAAAAAAGAGTTAAATTACACTAAACTACCTGAGGTTTAAAGAAATACTAAACATATTCATAACTTGTTAAAAATTGACCAATTTAATCCTTAACACAAACAGTATTAATATTTGTCGTTAATAACAAAGTTTTCTTAAAATAAAAAAAATGAAACTCAAATTTGACTCTCTTTCTCTTTTTCTTTTCATGATCTCAGTCTTCTTTTTCATTGCTTATCCAAATCTGAAATTTTGTATAGTCCATTTATAGACTCAAAAGATTTATTCTTTGAAATTCCCTCTCCTTTTCTTCTTAAAATCAACAACATAGCAGTGGTTTTCTTTGGTTCTTTTTCTTAAAATAAAATTTAACAAAAAAGCTAATTCCTTTCTACTTTGTGTTTGGTAGCTGAGAAAATCTAAGAAAATCAAAAGGAAAAGCCATAGAAAAAGTCTCATCTCCTCCATGTAGTGTTTGGCAGCTAAGAATAAAATAAAATAAAATAAAAAGCTCCTTAAAAACAATCCCTTTTCTCCTCCTCAAAGAAACCCAGGAAGCCCAATCACACCATCCAAAGTCCAAACTCCACCACAAAATTGTCATCAACCACCAAGCAAACATCAAACTCCTAATACCCGTGTCAGCCAAACCCAAATCCAGTCCATCACCGCAAGATCTCCACACCGAAATAGAGAGATGAGAGAGAAAGCAGATCCTTCATCTTTCATCAATAAGATTCAGACAACCAAAGGCAAAGAAAATTGAGAGAGAAAGAGAGTGTCTGATGAGATTGGGAAAAAAGAAAAGAGAGAAATGAGAAAGATATCAGATTTGGAGAAAAGTAGAAAACAAATATTGAGAGAGAAAGAGAGTACGGTGAGACAATTAGGAAAAAGAAAAGAAGAGAGAGGGAAAGAGATAACTTTGTTATTAACGGCAGATGAAAACCGTTTGTCTTGAAGTAGTAAATTGGCCATTTTTAATAAGGCGTGGATGTGCTTGGTATTTCTTCAAACCTCAGGGTAGTTTAATGTAATTTACCCTAAAAAAATGTTTTAGTAACATGTGCCTTACATTGGTACACCATTTCAGAAAAAATTTTATGAAAAAATTATCAAATTTTTTGTAATTTTTTCAATTTTTCATAACATATTTTTAAAAATAGGTGATTAATGTGTATTCTAAGAGTTCATTTGGTTGAAAAGATAGAAAAATTAGAGAATAGAAAAAATTTAACTTTCCCTCATTTATATTTGGTTAGAGGAGTGGAAAAATAAAAAGATGAATAACTTTTTTGTTTGGTGGAGATAAAGAATGAGAAGATGAAAAATAAAGTTGATATAAATTTAGCATTATGTACTTACTAAATATATTTAAAAAAATAACAAATTTATTATTAAAAAAAATTATATGGACACTTTAATTTTTTTTTTGTTTTTATTTAAAAAATAAGCAAATGCTAAAAGGATAAAAATAAATAAAAAATAAAACATATAAAAGCAAACAAAAAGAACCAATTTTATCCCAAAAAAAAAAAAAAACCAAAACTAAAACCAAACCAATGTGAACGTATTGTGCAAACAAGAAGAAATGTTGTTCAAGCAAAAAAAAAAAAAAAAAAAAATCCGCAAAGGCCAAAAGTAGAAAAAGACAAAAAGTTAGCTGCTGGGTGGAGAAGGGCAATTTTGTCCAACATAATTTTTTCTCCTTTCCTTTATCATTTTCTCCCTATTTTGAAAATATTGAATTTTGGTAGTCCAAAGAGAAAACAGTTGAGGCCCATCACTTTTTTCTCTCCCTCTCCCTCTCAACCAAATACCCTTTCCACTCATTTTCTCTCATATTTTCCACTCTTTGTTTTTCCTTCCTCCCTAAAATCTACCAACCAAACATATTCTAAGGGCATACATTAACTAGACCTTAAAAATTTTTTTACAAATTTTGTCACAATTATAACTTATCAAAGTTATAAATAGTGGAAGTGTGGATCCACAAAAACTCATTGTTTTTTTTTTTTTTTTCACTGCTCACAATTCACCATGTATCAAGTTGTGAAAAAGAAATTGTGTAATTTTTTTTTGAGTTCGAACTTTTTTTTTCAAAAAGAAAAAGTTCAGAGGAAACTTACAAAAAAAAAAAAAAAAATTGAAAGAAAGAAAGACAAGAAAAGAAAAGAAAGAAAAAGAAATGGATACAAGCTTGACAAGTGGAAGCTAAAAGAAAGTAAAGAAATCAGCAAGATCCACGTCAGTGTATTTGTTTGCCGGCTTCAAATTCCCGTGCGGTGTTATCGATTGCAGCAAGTGTTTTCTGCATGGCATTCATTCTTTATGAATTAATATACTGTTGCGAACAATGCATGAACTGCTTGTTTTTTAGTATGAAAAATGAATTCCAAACTAATAAAAGAGGTTGGATTTGGATCTTTAAGAGGGAAAAAAAAAGGGTAAGTGCATGACTGTGTCTGTATTGGATCTGGAAAATGATATAGGAACAACCCGTGACGGAACTATACTTGGACATTGCCCCCCCAAATTTTTTCAGTATTTTTTTAGTGTGTGTGTGTATATATATATATATGTGTACTTTGCCCCCTCAACAATACTGTTAATCTTTTTAAAAGTTATAAAAATATTTATTGATCTAAAATCTGAAATAAATTTAACAAGATCAACAATAAAATTTACCAATTTGTTTCAATAAATTTTCACTTTACCCCTTCAATAATATTATTGATCTTTTTAAAGCCTATAAAAAATTTAATTGATCTAAATTCTGAAATAAATTTAACAAGTTCAATAACAAAATTTACCAATAACAAACTTAAGTTCAAACAACACCCTAAAACAAACCCAAGCAAGACGCAAACAAAAAATAAAATAAAGTGAACACCCACACACATATGACAATACACAAGACACCCAAAAAAAAAAGAAAAAAAAAGAAAGGGTCTAAGCGGCTAAAGAGCAAGCCACTTAAAAAAAAAAAATACTTAACTTTCTAATTGAATACTTATTTGGAGTTTCAAAAAAAAAAAAATTGTTTATACTTTTGCCCCCCTAACTCGAAGTTCTAACTCCGTCCCTAGAAACAACCATCATGGACAAACTTCAATTTGATCTTGCACTTGAAACTTAATTGATGAAACAAGTTTATTAGGCTAATCAGTTTGAAACATGACTAGAATATGGAGTAATTATACAATATTGTTGGCTACCTAGCTATAGCAGACAGGGTTTGGCCCATTAACCCATCGCCCAGGGTCTTTGTCAAAGTGAAACAAAGCTTTACTTTAACAAATTCAATATAAATCTAATCACTTTTATTTTCCCTCTAAGTGATAAGCCTACACTACCAACCTCGGCATAATTGTACAATATTATAAGAATACAATAATATTGCATTCCCATCTCTCACAAAAACGTAAGGTTTACCATTAAATTTTTTTTATGAAACTAATTATATTTATTTGAAGGAGAAAGTTTGTCATTATTATACTCAAAATATTTTATAGCATTTTTTAGAATACATAATTAGACTTTCATTTTGAAGTTGATTTTGTAATTATGTATTTTTTATGATTATAGTCAATTTAGTATTGTGAATGGGGCAATTTTTTTTTTTTTTTTTGGGTGCTAACAGTGAATGGGACAAATTTGTGTTTCTTAAATACTTACTACATTTTGGAATGATCCAGAAAACAACTTGTAAAGTTGAAATTTACAACTATGTTTTATGTTAGCTTTATTCCATGACAAAAAGTATTGTAATTGCTTTATTTTGTTCCTTGTATTTTGTGGGATTTTATTGTATTGTTTAGTATTAAGTTGATGAAGAATCGAGCATAAAATGAAAAATCGGTGGATTTTGCGAGTGTCTCGCTAGAAGCTTACCCGTGAAAGAGCTACGTGAGAAGTACATGCTAGAAGCTGAAGAGTCGAGCCAACCTAGAGGATTTCGCGAGTGTCTCCCGGGTAAAGTCTTCCCGCAAGATACCTATGAAATTCTCTGCCTAGAAGATTTTTAAGTGTGACTTTTTTACCCTTTACTCATACTATATATATTCTCATTACCCACAAATGTAAAAGGAGGTCATTCAGAGAGAAAAACCCTAGATAGGTTTTCTACAACACACACACCCATCTTTTAGAGAGAGAGCTACTCATCCTTAGTGAGAAATCATTGTAGCCTCTTCTCATTCCCTCTCACATTGTCATACCTTGAGAGGAGACTTGTATCCAAATACAACTCACACTTATTTAGAGTGTAGAGAGTGTTTTAGAGCTTGGGAAGCTTTGGAGATTTGCCAAAAGAAGCTGGTGAGGCTTAGCGGATGCAATTGGGAGTATTGCAGGATCCGGAAAGCTAGACAAGACACGATTTCAAGAAGTCTTGTTGGAGTAGAAGCTTAGAGAGCTTAGGTGCATTGGGTAGATTAGGCTTGGAGGGTCTCTTGCTATTCATGTATCCCAACTTATTGTCTAGTGGATCGATTTACAGCTTGGAGGGTGGCAAAGAAGTTTTTCACCGAGTTCTTTGATTTCCTCTTTGATAACACATCGTCACGTTATCTTGTGGTTGTTTTTCTCTTCTCTTCTCTTACTCTTGTGCTTTACTTTTATTATTTATTGTTCATGTTTAGGCACTTGAGTAGTTATCGGTTTATTGCGCTTCATTTACTCTTGTTCCGCACTTAAATAAGTTAGAGTAAAATCGACTAAGCCGTAATCTTTTAATTTGGAGTCTAAACAAGCTCTTGTGTATTTATACAAATCCGAGCTTTCACAACTCAATGAACTCTTTCAAACATCTATGTGTTATAGACACACTGTAATGATATTTGATGGTCCAACAAATCACATCAAGTAGTTCGTGATTCTTACTTATAACTAAAAAAAGGTAAAAGATCAAAGTAATAAAAGATGGGATAATTGCTCATTTTCAATGGTTAACTTGGGTTGGTGTTTCTATCCTTCACATGATATGAAAAGGATTGAAACATGTGACCGGGCAGAAAGCATGAACATTGAAGATGTTCAAATAAATCAATCAGATCCACGATATAGATAAGAATCTATGGAAACTTTGATCCAAACCCCAAAAAAAATCCCAATTTTAATTGAAAGCAAGATGAGATTTCTGCCACATTCTGAGTGTATAGCTAGGATGAGTGAAAACAATAACTTTAAAGATATAAAACATTGTCACAAATACACCTCATTGTTACAAGCTTTGAAAATTGAAAGAAGGGTAACAAACGTAAATGAACAATTTTCAATGAATACATAACAAATTAAACCTTAGAACAAAATTATGATTAAGTAGTATTTTAAGTTGCTTTCAATGTCCCCTCATTATGAGGGAAACTGCAACGGTTGAAAGTTGAAACCTTAGATTAGTCAATAAGAAGGAAAGATGCTTTAAATGTAGAAATAAATCAAAGGAAAAATGAAAGATGAAGCCAATACTAACGAGTAACGACCATATAACTAGATGCAACAGAAGGTTTGTGTGATGGAGAAAGAAATAGGAACTGTCGACATTTTCAGCTCAACACCGACACTAAAAATTCATCAACGAAGTGTCGGTGTGTATAGTTAAAATAGCAAAAAAGAGTAAATAATGTCACAAATGAAATGTAATTGCCTGTCTATGTCATCCTAAGACACTATAGTTAGCTCAATTGTAGTTTTTACCTATAGTACATATATAATAGTCCACTAATGACACTAGATTCCAGTAAATTTCAGGGAAGAAAAGCATAAAAGCTAGAAAGAAATTCTCAATGAGAATTTGATTGACGGCCAAACATTTGGATTGGACACCCTTAAAAGTTAAAAACCATGAATCGTGGAATTGGAACGGTGGCCCCAAACCTTTTGTTTAATCAGGCTGTGACAACCTCTTTATTTATTATCTTTTGGGGTAAATCAAAATTTTATGAAGAATCACAAAAAGAAAAAGGACAAAGTTTAGCTACAAAATTTGTTGTAGTCTTAGGCTATAAACTCACTCAATATCTTTTTATTGAAAGTGAATTTTGACATATCAATCATTGGATTGTATCTTCTTCTTATATCCTCTATGTTTGTAAAATTTCAAGAAAATTAAAGATCGATAACTATGTCATCAATAAATTTTTAAATTGAAAGTTTTTCAATAAATTTTTAAATTGAAAGTTTTTGTAATTTAAAATTATGCATAAAATATAAGTTGATAGATTATATAGTAAATAATATCCGATTAACATAAAATTTAACATGTGTATTAAGAGCGTAAAAAACATGCAATTCAACGGCTAGATTTTCAAAATATGCAGTAATATTTATTTTATTAAGTGAGTTTGTAGCCTAAGGCTACAACCAATTTTGTAGCTAAAATTTGTTCAAAGAAAAATAGATATAGTATTTTAAAAAAAAAAATTTACAAATATCCACCCTCTTCATTCCCTATATAAGATTACAACTCTCTCAACTTCCTCACAAGTTTGCTCTCTACCCACTTTCTTCTCTTTGTGTATCTATATTAAAATACACAATGGTAATGGGAATCCCACTCATTCTTTTGATGCTTTTGGCTCTTCTAGCTCCAACCTGCATATCCTCTTCAATAATCCAAGACCCTGAACTAGTAGTACAAGAAGTACACAAGTAGGACAATTAAACCTTTGATTTGTTAGTTATACATTAAAATGTATCATATGAAATAATGTAATGTACTAATGCGTGACATTTTCTTTTTTTCTTTTTCTGGGTTGTTTTGGCTGCAGGAACATCAATGCCTCCAGGAGGAATTTAGGCTATCTCTCTTGTGGTTCTGGGAATCCAATTGATGATTGCTGGAGGTGTGATCCGAATTGGGAAAAGAACCGGCAACGCCTAGCCGATTGTGCAATTGGGTTTGGTAAGCATGCCACTGGAGGCAGAGATGGTAAAATATATGTGGTCACAGACCCTGGTGATGATGATCCACTGAACCCCAAGATCGGCACTCTTAGACATGCTGTGATTCAAAATGAACCATTATGGATCATTTTCAAACATGACATGGTGATCAAGCTAAAGCAAGAGCTTCTCATGAATTCGTTTAAGACAATTGATGGTCGTGGTGCAAATGTGCACATTGCGGGCGGGCCATGCATTACTATACAATATGTGTCCAACATTATTATCCATGGCCTAAATATACATGACTGCAAGCAAGGTGGGAATGCTTATGTGAGGGAGTCGCCTGAGCATTATGGGTGGAGGACTATATCGGATGGTGATGGGGTTTCAATTTTTGGTGGAAGTCACATTTGGGTGGATCATTGTTCTCTAGCTAATTGTCATGATGGGCTAATTGATGCTATTCATGGATCCACAGCCATCACCATCTCTAACAATTACATGACCCACCATAACAAAGTCATGCTCTTGGGTCATAGTGACTCATACACACAAGACAAAAGCATGCAAGTCACTATAGCTTTCAATCATTTTGGAGAAGGGCTTGTGCAGAGGATGCCAAGGTATAATTAAGTTCTCAAAATGAGCTTTTTTATTTTCATTTTCTGATCAGGTCATTGAAATCTACAATGGGGCCATGGTTTTGATTTTCTGTTTAACCCATAATTGCAGATGTAGACATGGCTATTTCCATGTGGTGAACAATGACTACTCGCATTGGGAAATGTATGCAATTGGTGGCAGTGCAGCTCCTACTATTAATAGCCAAGGGAATAGATTCCTTGCTCCCAATGACGGCTATAGCAAGGAGGTAATGATTTCTTTTTCGACCATACTTGATGAAATGGTTTTTCCATTGTATTGTAGCTTACTTAATCATGCACCATTAGCTATGACATGAGTTTGTAGCACTTATACAAGAATGCGACATGACCAGGTTACTAAACATGAAGATGCACCACAAAGCGAGTGGAAGAATTGGAATTGGAGGTCCGAAGGAGATTTGATGGTGAATGGTGCTTTCTTCACGCCTTCTGGGGCCGGAGCGTCTTCTAGTTACGCCAAGGCATCTAGTTTGAGTGCAAGACCATCTTCTCTTGTGAGTACTATCACAGCCGGAGCTGGTATACTTAAGTGCAAGAAGGGCTCGCATTGTTGATGTATGTCTCTTAATTGAGTTGAAGAGACTAAAGTTGGCTAGTAATAAAAGATGAAATGCTCAATGAGGGTAAAATGACAAGATATGGAGGGAAAAGAACAATGCCAATGGTAATTACAAGGATTGAGATTCAAGATTGTGTATATTCACTTTTATTTTCTAAGCCTCTTTTTTATTTTCTTGGATTGAATCTAAAGCTATTCCTACGAGACCCACTACGAGAACAATGCCACCAAGACTATTTTCTAAGCCTCTTTTTTATTTTCTTGGATTGAATCTAAAGCTATTCAACAGAAATTTGATGGGGGATATTGGGGTTGAAAAAACGAGAACAAAAGTGTGATGTAATGATTGCTTAGTTAAATGAGTCCCTATACATATAAAACTCTCCCTCTCTCTCTCCCTCTCTCTTTGGTCCCACATAGGTATTCCCTCACATGGGATGACCAGTAGGATTGGGTTCAGCTACAGATGGATGTTTATTGGTGCTCAATTAAAGGATTAAGTGATGGTGGTGAGAAATAATTAATTATTTTTTTAATAAAAAAATTATGGAAAAGTGGTTAACTTTGAGCTAATGATGTTATCTCTTGAATTTGAGTTTTAAGGTCTGTCCGGTTGGAGAAGTGAAAAAGTGAGAGGATAGAAAATTGTGGGAGGATGGAAAAGTGAGAAAATGGAAAATATTTAGTTTTTCTTTTTGTGTGTTCGGTTGGAGATGTGAAAAAGTGAAAGTATGGAAAAGTGGAAGGGTAAAAAATATAATTTATATAAATTGACTATTATACCCTTGTTACATAATATGTAAGAAATAAATTTATTGTACTCATTACATAATATAAAATGTATCACATCATGTATATAAATTTTTATTATTTTTTTTATTATTATAATGTAAAAATGTTCAGGTAATGTTGAAAAAAATATTTTCAAGTAATGTTGAAAAAAAAAAAAAAACAAAAACATTCAGTTGAAAAAAAAAAAACAACAAAACGTTCAGTATTAACGTTGAAGAAAAAAAAAAAAAAAAGATGAGAAGCATCAGTAACGTTGGGATTGGGGCCTTTTAGTAAAAGCCCCCATCCCAACATTTTCTCCCCACCATTTTCCTCCCAAATAGGAAAATATTTGTGGGCCTAGGGGGAAAATTTTCCTCCTAGTTTTCCATCCTTCCTTTGTTTTCTATTCTTCCTATTTTCACTCTAAACAAACGGAGTCTTAGTTGGGTTGGACAGGTATCACTCTCTGATATTGACACGTTGTAGTTTGAAGAGACTTCCTCCAATTTAGATTGCAAAGAAACTTTTTCCTTTCTTTTGGAACTAGCTTAGCAGCTTTGTAAGAGCACCCATGCCTTTGTTTTGATATTGTTGCCCTGCATTATTTCTTTCCTAGTATTTTATTTACTAGGTTGAGGTATACAATATTTTTCACAACAGTTAACATGTTCTTGGGATTGGTGTATTATAATGCAAAACTCTCTAAATATAAAGGCAATTTCTTATTAAATCAAAATGAAAATGAGAGAGCGTCCCAAATTATAAATGCTCTAGTGTTTATATACTACAACACAGCAATTAGGGTGTGTCCGTTTGGAGAGAAAATAGGGAGAATGAAAAACTAAGAGAGGAAAACAAATATTTTCCACTGTTCGTTTGGAGAGAAAACCAATGGAGGATGGAAAACCGGGAGGAAAATTTTCCTCCCGGGCCCACAAAAACTTTTCCTCCCAAATTGGGAGGAAAAGGTAGGGGAGAAAATAAGGGGATGGGGGCATTTACTAAAATGCCCCCATTCCACTGAAAGTTTTTTTTTTTTTTTTTTTTTCAACATTAACATTGAACTGTTTCTTCTTTTTTTTTTTTTTTCTTTGAACTCTTTTTTTTTTTTTTTTTTTTTTTTTTTCATTTCAACGTTAATGTTGAACCTTTTTTTTTTTTTTTTAATTTTATTTCAATGTTACTATTAACAAGGGTATAATAGTCAATTTATACCCTTCCACTTTTCCACCCTCTCACTTTTCTACCCTTCCAACCGGACACACAAGAGGAAAAACTAAATATTTTCTATCCTCCCACTTTTCCATCCTCCCATAATTTTCCATTCTCCCACTTTTCCACTCTTCCAACTGAACACGCCCTTATAAAACTAGAGAAAGAAACTAATAGAACAAATTAACTAACTCTACTAACAATCCTAACTAACTCCACTAATTAAGCGTTCTAAGGTTTGTCCAATAGGAAACTGACAGCCGTTCTTCTTTATAACCGATTTTGGTTTACAACTTCACACATGTTGGTTCCATGTCTTTATTAAACAAAACGCAGCCGTTTTTTTTACTTCATCATTTCTTTTGGCAAAGTAATCCGGTGTCGTTTTCATTTGCTTGTTAATGCCGTCATTAAAGTGAATGACATCAACACCATTTGGTGTTTTAGCTTTCTTTTTACAAAACGATCTCGTTTTTTTTTTTAAGAAACACACACACACACACATATATATAGGATAAGATGAGATAAAGAAATACATTCACATGCTAATACCAAAACTGCATGCGACAGTTAGTGTCGCGGAACAAGTGATAAACTCTTTCTCAATATCACACCTTACCAATGTGGGACGACTGAACAACACTGAGTATCTTTTTTTGATACACACACACACACACACACACACACACACACACACACACACACACACATAGGAAAAGGGAGATGAGATAAGGAAAAGGGAGATGAGATAAGGAAATACACTCAGACGCCAAAACAATCTCGTTTCAATTGCTTGCTTTGCTTTCTTTTCTAATGCAGCTTCAACATTCCCCCTCAAGTCCTAAACCTCAGGTTTTGGGACTTGAACTAATGAACAAGTCTTTGAAAGTTTTGGAATGAAGATATCTATAAAGCCCAATTTTCCAGAAAGTCTAGTAAAAGTTGAAATTCCCAGAGCCTTAGTGAATATATTTGCTACTTGAAAATTACTTGCAATGTGAAAGGTCTTAATCATAGTCTCCTGAATTTTGTCTCTCACTAAGTGGCAACCAACCTCAATATGTTTTGTTCTTTCATTGAAAACATGGTTGGCTCAAAATGTAATGCAACCTAGTTATCATAAAACAACATAGCAAGTTTGGGATGTTGTATCTTCAAATTTTTGAGAAAATGTAACACCCAAGTAATTTCACAAGCCACACTATCCATGGCCTTGTATTCAACTTCAGTTGATGGCCTGGATACAACATAAAAGACAAAACACATAAAACACCAATCAAGGTTAATCTTGGAGATATTTGAACAGTGCCTATGTGTGTCACTGTAACTTGTTCCCCATTTGGCAAATATACACAAGAATGAACAACAAAAGTGATGGTTGAGCCACTGAATGAATCATATGGCCTGGTTATCATTGACACTAGGGCCACTGATCATATGATTTGCTCCTCAAATTAATAAGCATACCTATCAACAACATGTGCAAAAAAAAATATTGAATGAGACAAATTTGGTGGAATCCAATAAGGATTGCCTAAAAAATTAGTAGGGAATTGAGATGGAATAACTGAATTGGATGCTGGTAGAAGGGAAGAAGTAGAAGTCATCACAAAAGCAGCTTGATGAGTAGGTTGTGTACCAGCACCTGAACCTGAAATCTCCTTAAGAGAAGAGAGGAATGAAAGCAATTGCTCACATTGAACTTGTGAGATGGGACATTGGGGCATAGCAACCTGTGGTAATAAAGGAAAGGAATTCTATGGTGAAAGTTCATAGATTCAAATTGAGAATCATCATTTGAGAAAGAAATCAAATTCTAAGTAGAAAAATACAAATTTTCCAAATTTCCTGATGGTAAGCCAAATGAAATTTGATTAGTTGTAGGCCTAATTCCTCTTCTTAGCTTGTAACCTAGGGAATTCCATTCAATTTATAGCATTCATCTGTTATATGGATTGTGAGTCCACAGTAAGTGCAAATTGACCTCTCCTTTTTAGAGTTTCCACCTTTCCAACCATGGTAACCTTGACCCTGACCTTAGTAGCCTTATCCTTGACCTTGATATCCCTTGGCATTGTAACCAATGTTAGCATACATAGTAGTAGCTTTAATTGGATAGGATCACATTTACCCCATGACCTATACTTCTTCTCTTTTCTTCTTGTAGAATCAAAGAACATACCTTCTTAATAAGAGGAAATGGCTTAGTCAACAAGATCTAACTAGTCACATTTCCATAGCTATCATTCAATCCCATAAGAAAGAACAAGTACTCAAAGGCTAATAGTTGGTAAATTCATCCCAAAGAGTTTTGAATTTAGTGAAATAAGAACTCATAGAGAGTGATCCTTCTAAAAAATGAGAAATTTCTTTCTGAAGTTCATACAATCTTGGAGAACTTTCTTAAGAAAACCTATCTCAAAGATCATTCCTAGCAGTGTTTATGCACATCACACTTGCACCAATTTCTTTGTTGAGAGAATTGACAACCATGACAAAACATAGTATTGCATCTACACCAAGAATTATACAAAGGTGAAGATAGGTCTAGTATGGGAATTGAACCATTCACAAACCTAAATTTTTTTCCTAGCACTCAAAGCCAAGAATGCAAATCTGGCCCAACTTGGTTAATTTTTTGTACCAATCAATGGTTGTGACGCAAGTATAATCCCTAGATTTTCAGCTATAGGAAGAAAACATGGATTATTTGCAGACTCATCTGCCATTGCTGTACTAGAAGAAAGTATAGTTTGTGAAGGAGTAACAAAAGGCATAGTGAATGGATTGGTTGTATAGGTTGCAAAATCGGAAGCCATAATTAATTTATTGAAACTCTAATACCATATTAAAGCTCTAGAGCAACCGCATTAGATGGTGTAAAATTTCTGTCTATTTTGCAAAAAAAAAAAGCGTACTTTTTTATTTTTTACACATAAACTTTTACAAAACACCTACATCAGTTTATCTAGTTTAAACATTTATTCAATAAAATAGTCATTCTTTTACATTTTTTTTATGATTTCCTTCAATGATGCAAAAGAAAGAGTGAGTAGAAGGAGAAAGAAACAAATAGGAAAATATTAAATGCAAAACTACAATAACTGTACATATATGTACGGTTACTATAACACTTTTATATATATGCACAATTTTACAAACACTGATATGGATGGTTTTTTAGTCAAAATGTGTAAAATTAATCACTTGATGTATTTTGCACAATTTTGCAACCTCAGATGTGGTTGCTTACCATATTAAAATGCAAAACTCTCTAAATAGAAAGATATTTTTTTATTGAATCAAAATGAAAATGAGAGAGCGTGCCAAATAAATATCTACTCTGGTGTTTATTTACTACAACAGGGCAGTTACAAAACCAAAGAAAGAAACTAACAAAAAGAATTAACTAACTCCATTAACAATCCTGATTAATTTCACTAATTAAACATTTTAAGACTTGTCTAATAGGAAACTGATAGCTGTCCTTTGCAACAGATTCTGGTTTACAACTTCGCACATGTTGGTTTCGTGTTTCATTAAACAAAACGCAGCCATTTCTTTTACTTCATCATTTCTTTTGGCAAAGCAATCCAGTGTCATTTTCATCTGCTTGTTACTGCTTTCATTAAAATGAATTACACCATTTGATGTTTTAGCTTTCCTCTTACAAAATGATCCGGTTTTAGCTGCTTGCTTTGCTTTCTTTTCTAATATAGCTTCAACAGTGCATAATGAAAGTGATATTAATAGTAAACCCAGATAAAAGTTATGTTAATTCAATAACAACATACCACATCAACAATTATGAAAAAGCTTATAAAAATGTTATATCCATAACCATAACATTACTCGTTGATAAGAATGTCCTCTAATTCATTATGTGGTCATTAATAAAAGAGAAATATTACGTTCACAGTATTTTCACAACAAATCTAAAGTGGTAAATTATTAGTGGCAAATTATTAGTGGCCGTTACTAATGAACCAGATAGCAATTTCAATAGTAGGTTCAAATTATAACCAGCAACAACTTATTACCTATAATTTGTTGTGAAAATATTGTGGACAAAACAAATATCTTAATAAAACCATCTATTTATATTAAATCACATGACTCATTAAATTATTTAAACAAATCACATGATTAAAAATTTCATATGACTGAAGGTACATATAGATAGTTTTTTAAATCGCCACATAATGAGTTTGAGAAATTTCCCTTCAAACTAATTTGAAAGTAAATTTATCCCACTCAATTGAATATCCACATATTTTTAGTCACTATAACCTACTTAATAGTTAATAGTAATGTGATATTTTTAAATGATCTAATAAATCAGGGCATGATTTTTGAATGGTCAAGTGGCATTAGCGTGAGTGTGTGTGTGAGACTAGAGCATCCTTTCCATGATATAAAAGGATACAAACATGTGAAAAGGCAGAGTATAAACATATTGAACATTCAATCCCACTATTCCAGTATGATTTTTTTTTTTTTGGGTAGAATCCAATCCCAGTATATGATTTAATACCCATGGATATACAGAGGAAAAAAGAAAAATACACCTATAGTGTCTTATTTACCGTCAGGAATGGAATGATTAATTGCATTGCAATAGATTCTTCTTGGGAGGAAAACTTTGTCCATTTGGCTTTTTATTCAACTATCACATATAGCAAATGCACCTAACATTTAAAAAGCTTGTCTCCGACAACTACAGTCGCCATAAATGACACCGCAAATCATCATAAACGCCAATGCCCCAACCGTACACCACTCCGTCCATAAATATTAAATAGCAAATCTAGGGTCGGCAGGAAAAAAGACGAAGGAAAATACAATAACAGGACGGTCTCGTGGTACTGTCACGACTCACTAGCTCTCCATATTTTTAATCAATCTTTGCATTTATCTTTGAAATCTGTAACACTATAAAGAAATCACGTACAAATATTTATATGTTTACGACATTTGTATCTCTATGGCGTCCATTCTATCATAATATCATAATTGAACTTTACCAATTAAATAAACCAAAATACAAAATTTATCATCCTTGATCAGTATGATTTTCGCTTTCAAAAGATATTCCCTTTAGGGAGAGAGCGTCTATGTAATGATTTTCTTACATTAGGATGTCTCATGCTTGTGAGATTCAAGTAATTAAAGATAAGAATTACGTATATTTGTTACATCATATCTTTTTTTCTTCCAGAATGATGAGTATATGTCTCATACTTTTTAGATTCAAGCCATATAAGAGAGAGTCAATTAACATCTGTCTCATCTATAGGGAACTCTTTGGTCACGGGCTCTCTAGTCTAGTTATTAAATGGCTTACCTTACCTACCTACATTGCTCCCTCTCCCTCAAGTACTACAAATCGTACTAAACAAGATACTGCAATAATGCCTTTCATCAAGGAAATGACTGGAACCAATTTCATATCCTAATTCTTGATCATATGAGCTACGATCCCCGTGACCGAAAAAATACAAATTCCAAGATCCATCCAAAATACAATACAGCTCAACCTCCCAACATTTGATGCAACGTTTACAGGGACCGGAGATAACATCAGAAGATGATCACCGAGTGAGAAATGGAAGGGCCCAACAATAATAACCATGATAAGAAATGAACCAGGCAGAGCGAAAGACAAACTATGTCTCAGCAAGCAATAGGAGCCTTGTCTCTCTCTAAGTAGACATGCTTAGTTATTAACAGTGAGGACCCATAAATAACAAGTTCCTCATTCCCAATGTGACCCCAATCTTTTAGAGCCAATGGGTCACTGATGGCCTTCGATGTCAACAACGTGGGGCTCCTTGAATGATCACTGAACTTTCTCCACATGTAAGCCAAGAAAAGAACGCAAAATTTGTGGCTATAACTAGGGCAGGAAATAATATTAGTAAAGTACTACATTATTGATGGACGAACAGAACAATCACTTCCTTCAAGCAGCATTTCCAGTGGGGCATTCCACGTGAGTTTGAATTCATCAGATGCGTGGGCACAACAGCGATGTGGGTGAGGATACGTGGGCATGTTTGCAACTAAAAGAAGTTTACAAGCATTTTAAACAAAAAAGTCAATACCGTACCAAAAATTGTACCGATTTAGTATCAAAAGTTGTATCAATTTGACCAGCAATACGATATATTTCGACATAATATATTTCAGATACTAGTCAATACTGATTAACCGTTTCATGTTTACTACTATTTTATATATTATATACACACAAAATCTCTAAAACCATATTTATAAATATATAATATTTCGCTAATATTATAATAAATATAAAAATTTATCATAAAATATTACCTCAATTCAAAACAAATTATTTATAGTTTTAGACTTTAGCATTAATTAAAAAAAAAAAAACCCAATATAAAAAATAGAAAACTTAATTGTTCATTGCATACTAAGAAAACAAATAATACTAATAAACTAATGTAAATAAATTACCATTATGCCCTTACAAAAATTCAATAATTACAAGAAAAAAAAAAAAAAAAACTTTTTTATGTACCGGCCGGTACACTCAGTATTGCTCGAAATTGGCCGATATGGCCGGTATTTAAACCAATACAAAACGTTATCGTTTCAATACTGATATACATACCAGTACAGTACATACTGACCGGTACGGTATCGACTTCGTTGATTGTAAGATACCCTAAGATCACAGGGTAAATAGCCATCATTTTCATTTCAAAGGATAACAACAAAATCAACAACATATTAAACACGAGAAATCATACTACAATATCAATCAAAGGCACTCCAAAATTTATAAGCAACAGTGCTCATATGGTCTCCGGAGTCACTCAATACACAATCAAGCTAACAAGATAATATGAGCCCAAGTGAAGCAGAACTATAGATCTTAGTCCCGGACATATCAATAATCAGAAGGGGAGATGACATCGTCAATTTTCAATATCATCTTGACAACTTGAGTTGCCAGCAGGAGCTGCTGCTGTTTCCCAATCAGAGTCTCAAACACATTTTGCTCACGCATGTCGTTAGTGCCAACATCATTGCAATCTATCCCACAGTAGGGATTGTTCTCCTGCATATTAAATCCCAAACAATGATTAGAAATCAATTCCATTTTGCACGGGGTATAAATACAACACTTTTAACTTCTAGTGCACAAGATAGAGAGCAAATTAGAACCGTCAAGCCAGAATGAAAAATACTAAACGTGACATGTATACCTTGATTTGCTGCGACTTCACAGCAGATAGCGTTTCAATGGGTTGGAGGCCACTATTCTCTGCAAGTGCCATGGGTACAGCATCCAAAGCATCCGCAAATGCTCTGATGGCATACTGCAGATGAAAGGACAATATGTTCAGCAGTCTACAAATTTATTGCAAGGATAGGCATCAAAGAAACAGTCCTACCTGCTCAACTCCTGGGTATCTATCTGCAGCTGCCTCCACAGCAATTGAGCAAGAAATCTCAGCTGAGCCACCACCATACACAATTCTATTGTTGCGAATGAGATTCCTAGCAACACACAAGGCATCATGGATACTGCGCTTTGTCTCCTCTATCATCATTTTGTTACCTATTGCATCATCAAACACCAGAATTTGATATGAGATCATCAAATGCCTTGAAGTACATTCCTTTACAGTTTCCCTCAGCATTATATTTCCAAAATACTCTCAAATAATTAATTCAGAAGTATCCTAACAAGTTGAAAGGCACCAATGAGCCCTGGCTCAAATGGTGCTTCCTCCTCTCACAAGTGTAGGTGGAGGGTGAGGTATTGGGTTCAAAACCCATCAGGTGCATGTGCAAATTACCCATAGAAAGATATTTTTTAAAAAAAGGTAGCAAGCTTCAATCAAGATATTGCTCATAATTCAGATCTACACACAAGTTCACATCTAATGCTGCCAAAAACTGATAATAAACTGATCGCAGCTATATTTTAGAGTGTTTATCTATATATGGATAGAATCAGAGCACAATCAATTAAGAAAACATAATAAGTAAAACAATTGATTGCAAAAGTCATAAGAACAGAAATATTGACATACCTCCACGAATAAATATGGTTACAGCCCTTGAGTTTGCACAATGTTCAATGTATAGCATCCGATCTTTTGTTGTACCAAACGCTTTTTCTCGAACCAAACCAGCCTTTAAATGCAAAACAAAGTTTCTTTTGTTATATAGAGACACTAAGTACAAAGATTAACTTACATAAAAGCAAGCAAAATGTAAGTGATATAAATTGCAAGTTGTGTTTGATAAGAAACACGCTTTTCTGATGAGGGTTACAAACAATTTTTTGTTGTGCCAAACAATCAAAGTTGTGCCAAACAATCTTTTGTTGTGCCAAACAATTTTTCCCAAACCAAACCAGCCATCTAAAAAATGCAAATCAAAGTTTCTTGTATTCTGGAGATGCAAAGTAAGAAGATTAACTTACATAAAGCATGAAAAATGAAAGAAACATAAATTGCAAGTAGTTTCTTAATAATAAACACGCTAAAATTTAAGAATAATTTTAGTTGTGTTCTAAATTTATTTAGGGCAAAACTTAGGTACAGTTTCTTAGGTTGCAGCACATTGAGTTCTCCATTTAATTTTCACACATGGTTGCATTAACCAATACAGCACAAACAACCTTTTCTTTTTTGATAGGTAAATTCAATGCAGCTATGTGTCCAAGTTTAATTGGGGAGCCTAATGTATTGCACCTAAGAAACTATACCTTAAGTTTCACCCATTTATTTATACTGAATCGTCTCTCCAGAATTGTCACCATCTAACCTTAACTTTGTCTATGAACTTAGACTACGACATAGGTAAAACAAAAAACTATCTGGCTGCACATTATATTATCAGAGCAAGAGCAGTAGTAGCAACACCAATAGAGAAGCAACAAATACCTTTCCCAACTTTTCAGGAGTCAACTCTTGGAACCTTGGCACAATTCTTCCACCTACAAAAACATACCATCACTCCACTGAGACATGCAGAAGGAAAAACTGTACAACTTCCATAAAAAAATTCAAGTAATCTATCAAAAAAAAAAGCGCGCACACACGAAATCAAGACATGAAAAGCTAAACAAGACAAACCCGTGGCTATTGCTATCAGTTCTAACTCCACACCACCAACCCATCTGACAGCAGGCAAGTTCCTGTGCATCAATAAATGATTCGCTTCATCATCAAAACCCCATTGGCAGATAACCAAGGTAGCACCAACATCCTGCAACTCAATAAATCACTCTTTCGTTAAATCTAGAAGGCATGGTGTCAGAAGTGCAAGAAGCAACACTTTGATTTGTATATTATTAAACCTAAGTAAGCTCAGAAGTCAGCCTAACGAAGATAACAGAGTTTTCAACAAAATGAAAAAGGTTGCTAGAAAGCAGCCGTAGAAGAAAGACTATGCAGCTGAAAGTTATATACCCAAGAAGAGTAAACGTCAAAAAGAGAGTTAAACCAGGTAACGTTACACAGGTATACAAAAGAAAACATAATTTCAGTCACAGATGTAAGAAAAAAAAATTTATAACAATAATGGTAAAGATTCTATTAAACAGTATATCACTATCCCACCTTGCATTGTTGAACCATATCATCAAAATACTTGTGTTCTTGCTGCCGTAAATTCTGGAACTTTTCTACCGTATCAATGTCAACCTTATGTTTAGTCTTTGGCTTTGGTGGCTCAAAGGGGCAAGTCAAGATAGCAATTTTTGCATCTTCTATTTGCTTTGGCATCTGTGGATGGCTCATATCCTTGTCAACCAAGATTCCGTAGATTAGCTCAGTATCCTCCAACTTCCCCCCTACTTTCCCCTCAACTTTTATCAAATCTAAGTTAACATCCTTCCTCTCTAAATCGGCCACAGCAAGAACTGCTTTGACAGCAATCTCAGCCAAATTGCGCTTGCATCGATTGACACTGCAATATAACAAAGAAGGTTTAATATGCACAGTACATAACACAGGGAAGATACGCTTATTCAAAGGTTTCATTAAAAAAGATCATTACTCTCCCGCCATAGCCAAAGCGTCAGAAAGCTTTTTCTTCTCAAATAAATAAATTTTTTAAAAATAAATTTCCACAAACCCACAAAGTTTCACTTAGCACCCTTCCATAATTAATAACAGAAGATAAACACAACCAAGTGTAGGTCCGGAACTCTTTGGGAATTACACCAAACATACCAGAGTCCATACTGCATTTATACAACCACTTACAATACTTTAAAGGCAATGACTAGGTAACTCCACAATAGAGAGAGAGAGAGAGAGAGAGAGAGAGAGAGAAGTGAACTTACATCTTCGAGGATAAAGTAGTCATGCAAGTTTGAACCAAGGGCTCAAAATTTGACACACCATAATCGAACTTCTGAGCTATCTTCTCCATATGCTCAAAAGCTATCCTAGAGGCCATTTCATAACCCTCTGCAATCCGAATGGGATGAATACCACGTTCTAAAAGCAGCTCAGCCTGCTCTAAAAGTGCACCGGCCATGACAACAACTCCAGTGGTGCCATCACCAATCTCATAATCCTGACTCCGGGACAACTCAACCATCAGCTTTGCAATTTGATTGTCAACATCCATCTGCTCCAAGATTGTTGCACCATCGTTGGCTAACAACACGAAAAATAAAAAGGTAAGAGACTCAAAACCAAAGGATCAACACAAATTTATTTTAAAAAAGCAACTGATATGAAATGCCCTTTTGACAAGGTGTAAGATTCCTCTCTCTCAAAATTTGATTAATAACCCCGATTTGGTAACTATAAAAAGTACACCCTCAGAAGTCTCACATCACAAGTGGATTACTGAACACTTCGTAATCATCATTCAGCAATTTCATTTACAAATGTGTTATTCCCAAGCACTGGGGAAAAAGGTGCTAACAATGTAGGACTACTCAAACAGAATATTGTTAGAAATTTTTTTTTTCATTTCTACATCATTAAGTGCAACACAATAAAAAACAAAAAAAATATGAAACACCCATTTCACAACACCTAGGATCCAGAACTTTTTTCCTCCCAATTTGATTACTAAACCTGATTTAGTAACTGTAGAGAGTTCACTCTCAGCAACCTCATTAGTGGATTAATAAACACTTTATAACTGTCTTCATTCAACAATTACATTTACAAAGTTTATTTCTTTATTGTCCATAATTTTTCCTTTTTTTTTTTTTTTTTCATTTCTTCATCATTAAGTGCAACACAATAAAATAAAATAAAATAAAATAAAAGTAACCATTACGAAATACCCATTTCACAAATCACAATGCCTATGATCCTGCTCTTTTTAAACCCCATTTAGTAACTCTAGAGAGTACACTCTCAGCATTCTCATCAGTGGATTAATAAACACTTATAACTGTCTTCATTCAACAATTACACTTACAAAGTTCTTTTTTTTTGTTGTCCACAATTTTTCATTTTTTTTCATTTCTACATCCTATGATCCTGCTCTTCTTTTCTCTCTCAATTCCATTACTAAACCCGATTTAGTAACTCTAGAGAGCACACTCTCAGCAATCTCATAAAGTTGATTAATAAACATTTTATTATAACAGTCTTCATTCAACAATTACATTTACAAAGTTCAAAACCAATGTCAAAGACGTGTTACTCAAATAGAATATTAAAGCAACCACTCAAACCCAGTTGCATCGAAATGAAATTCCTTCCTCCACAATTAACCAATATAGACATAATAACTCCAAAGTTCACAACACGCACACTCTTGCTCCAAATTATTTACTACTACTAACTACTACACAGCACACAGATCCACACAGATCAACCAAAAAAAACACTAACATCCAATCAAAACTTCAAAACCCTAATTTACCAAAAATCAAAAACCACAAAGAAAGTTCATTTCAGAGAAAAAGAGACGTACTGATGGTGACGTCGCCGTCGGGGCTCTGGAGCATCTTGTCCATGCCTTTGGGACCAAGCGAGGTTTTGAGGATGCGAGCGATGGCTTTTCCGGCGGAAATGTTGGCCTTCTGAGCTTCGAGTCCTCTCAGCCTCGTCTTCTGCTCTTGCTCTTTGATGATTATGAATGGCCTCCCGAACTCGTCGAAAGCGAGCGCCATTTTTGGCTTCACTTCACGGTTTTACCAGATCTCTCTCAACCAAAAATGCACAGCAGCAAAAGAGTGAAAGAGAGAGCGTGCGTAGAAGAAGTTCTGAGAAGAGTCGAAGGGGTTTTTGAAAAAGCCCTAACCCTCTCTTTCTGTCACTTTACAGTGATGCCAAAACTCCTTATATTAGGGTTTGTATTTGGGCCGGATGGTTTATTTGTTTCGGCCCAGTAAGGGCCCGCTATTTTTTTTTCCTGTCTAAAAAAAAAGCTGAGCGTGGACCCGGCCCGTCCGACCACTCGACCCGACCCAAAAGATCTTGGGTGGGTCTGATGGATGATCGGGTCAGGTTCGGAGCAAAGGCTCGAATTTGTTTCGGGTCTTGGGTTGGGTTCGGGTCAACATGAACAGACCGGTTAATATTAAAAAAAAAAAAATAACACAACAACAACAACACAGTTTGTTGAATTCCTTTTGGGATTTTCAACTTATGAATATAAAGCTCAGAAATTGTTACATGAACTATTAAAAAGAGAACAATTCACTATTTTCGTTTTGCAGCCATACTTAGCTCAGTTACCTGTGCTGGCTTTTGTAAGCTTTCTAAGCCTTGTTGGAAATTTCTCATACTCTTACTATTTCCTTAACGTTATAATTTTGTGGTTTTTACTCAATAATAATATTCTATCTTTTCTCTCCAAAAAAATAAGACTAAACAATTTAAAATAAAAATAAGTGAAATTTAAAAAGCTATTAACTAATTTATAGTAGAAATTAGAAACCAAAGCCATAAATTCGGTTGATAATGCATTAAAATGAAATTTTCTTTTATTACAAATAGGAAATGAAACTAAATAAATTTGTTTAAATGGAAAGAAATTAATGTATTTAAGGATATTTGATATTTGTTTCAATGTATGAAGTATTGTAATAACTATTATGCACCCTTGATGCAGCGGTCACTCCACAAGTATAAGGGTGTGTTTGTTTTGACTTCAAATCACTTTCGAAAATTGTTTTCCGTAAAATAGAGTGTTTGGATAGTCTGGAAAATTTGGTCAAACTGAAAATGTTTTCAGTTTGACAGAAAAATAAGCTTCACGGGGTGGAAAATCTTTTCAGTTGCTAATTTCACTTCAAACCGAAAACAAGACTCACACACACTCCTCACACTTCAAACAGAATACTTCCTTCTCTCACACGCACTCCTCACAGCAAGCTCCGATCCACCACCTCCAAACGCAGCAGCTCCTCACGTTAAAACTTGCTTAACCCAACTGAATTGCCCACTCATCGTAATAAAGGAGACTTCAAATAGTTGCTAATTTCATTTCAATTGCTAATCTTGCACAGTCGACGTCACGCCGGGCGAGATCGACGCGCGATCTCGACTCCTTGTCTCACCTTCCTGTCTTGCTGTCCTCCTCCCTGTCTCACCTCCTTCTCTCAGTTTGACCGAATGGTTTGCTTGTTTTGATTTTTGTTTGTTTGATTTTTGTTTGTTTAAAAGTTGATGGGTTGCAGTTTTCTCTTATAAAATTTGTTTGGAATGTGAGAAAATGGCTGAAAAAATGTGAGAATCAGTAGAAAATTTACATTTTCAGAATGTTACTAAACACTTGAAAACATTTTCCAAAGTATTTTTTAAAATGCCACCAAACACCTAAAAATATTTTCTTTTCCCGAAAATATCTTTACCTGAAATTATTTTACACCAACCAAACGCAGCCTAAGTGCTTGTAAGGTGTGGGGGGCAAAGGCTGAGGTTCAAGTTTTCAGGAAGGAGCTTCACACACATATACACTTAAATTAAACTAGAGTGAAAATTCTTTCTTTTAAAAAAAAAAAGTACAGTAATAATTCAAAGAAGGATAAAAAAGGCAGGAGCAAGTTAAGAAGTAATATTTCTCATTTATGGACATATGTATTTAAGAAAAAAAATTATGATATTATATTCCGAATATGGTGTTCTAAAATAATTATTCCTAATATATTTTCCTTCTACCACGCATCTTTGGTGCAATGATCACTCTATAAGTATAAATGTTTATGGGGTACGAGGAGCAAGGGCTGGGGTCCAAGTCTCCAAGAAGGAGTTTCACATACTTATACATTTAGATTAGGTTAGAGTAGAATTTTTTATCATGTATCAATATATATATATATATATATATATATGAGATGGGTTAAAGTTACACTTGGTGAACTCTATAAGTGTTACACCTTTTTTAAGCCATAGATTTCTAAGAGATCTAATGTTTGAAAAAAATATCATTAAATGTTAATACTTTCCACCTTATTACTTAATTAACACTAGAATTTTTTTTCTCTTTCCTTATTTATTATGTACCATTCATTTTCAATAACCTGCCAAACATACTAATCTACTAAGGAGCACCTCACCATAGCCAAATTCTCCTTTTGTCATAGAAGCAATATAGCAATTAAATATTATATTAATTGAATAATTCCTATATCACCTAAACGTGGGTCATATATATGTCTCCAGCACCACCAAGTTGAAGCTCCTTACAAGCTAGTCAAAAGTCATTACAAGATATTGCAAATCAATAGTCAATATAGCAATTTGCTCCTATTCCAAATGGGTATGAAATGCTTTTTTTCCCATAATATGTTTGGCATGAAGTCTTTGCTAAACTTGCTGGTTGTATAAATGTAGTAATTGGGTAATTAATCCAATAATGAAATTGTCTACAACACTATCTGCACCATGACCACTCTTTATTAATGGGAATGTAAAGCAAAAAGTCCAACCAAAAATTTCTAGTGTACCATTCAATAGCTTCTTTGCTGAGATTTCTCTAAATAATAATTAAAAAAATAAAATAAAAAAGCTTCTTTGCAGAGATATGGGAGGTTGGCTATGGTGGGCTGCTAGTATATGTAAGGTTTGCAGGTTATTGAAAATGGTAGTGCCCTCTAATCATGTGGAAGGCAATAAATAAGGTGCGAGAAAACAAACCCTAGTATTAATTAAGTAATAAGGTGGAAAGTATTAACATTTAATGATGATTTTTCAACTATTAGATCTCTTAAAAATCTATGGTTTAAAAAATGTGTAACTCTTGTGAAGTTACACCAGGTGTAAATTGAACCCATCTATATATAAATTCTTCTTAACTTAGAATATTTCATAAATTATTTGCCAATCATAGCCATCCTTTGAAATTTTCCTAATGCAAACCTTTTGAAAATTAAAGTTACCTTTTGAGTCCTGTCTTCCTCAATTAAATCTTGATTCCAAATTTGAATCCTATTTTAAATTTGGTCATTCATGACAGATTAGGAATAACTAGTATGTAACTCATGCTACCGCATGGGAATGGATATAATTTAATAAATCAATAAATATATTGCATTTTATTATTTAAGTAATACTGTTGGTTTTGTTTTGTTTTATTTATTTATTAATCATGAGTTTAGCCATGTTTAAAAGACTTAGTTTATTCTTGTTTAATAAAACTTAGTATTATGTAATTTTTTAACAAATATTTTTATCATACAAAATTCTAATGAAATAATGATATATAGACATATATATTCAAGGTTGATTCATTCACGGTACATATAACTATAATTAAATTGCTTTATCACAAACCATTTTTAACAAAATATTTTAATCAATTAAATGTGAATCTCATAACGTGCATCTCATAACAATATATAACAATAGAATAACATAAATCTCATAAAAAAAAATTTATCAATTAAAAACCACTAAAATTATTAGCATAAAATGTAAAGACAAACAAATAGGATAAATACTAATTCCTTAAAAAGAAAACTTATAGTGAGTTGAGAAAATTACATAAATAATCTTTGATATTTGAAGAATAATGGGATTACAACTTCCTTTCGAAATTGGGTAGAAACTCGTGCTGATAACGTGTTATGAAAAAGAAAAGAAATATGCAATATCAATGATAGGAAAACAAAACAATTTTATAATTAAACAATAAAAATTATTGACAAAAAGGAAATAAAGTATAAGCAGATGAAAGACAATAAATATACAACATCAATCATAAGAAAACCACAAAATTATATAATTAAAAAATAAAAAATTTACACAAAAAGGAACGACAGTATAGGTAGATGAAAGAAAGCAGTAATCAAACCTTAGGAATGGTTAGAATTTGTTTTGCAGAGCATAAACTATGACCATGAAAATTGTAAAGACAAGTACAATCGGAATATTTGGAGAACCTCTTCTTATATAAGATTTAAAAATACTCAAATACATGCATTGTTAATACCAAGAGATTCTTTTGAAATTTCATGTGGAAAAGCGAGGTGAACCTGAAAATACGTGGGTGTGAAAAAGGGAGGTAAACCAAAAAAGGGAGGTGAACTTGAAAATACGTGGGTATAGAAAAGGGAGATGAACATAAAAATACACGAGTGTGAAAAACAAAAGCACATCGAAATTACAAATTAAACTTCAATTTCATATTTACATTGACACGGGACACAACAATAGATTAGAATTCTAATTTAGAATTCCAATTGCAGTTTCTCTTTACTTCACCTATTATATATATATAGATTGGCTAAACTAGGCTGCAAACTTTTAAGTCAAACCTAAATTCATTAATTGATGAGAAAACCAAGTTGTGGGGGGTGAAGGCGACCAGGCACCTTGTGGGCTCTGGGCCTAGTCCGAGGGCGCGAATTCCGCTAAGTGGGCCGCGCGACGGGAGCAAGGCCCTCTAACACCGGGGCCCAAGGGTCAGCCTACCCAGCCATCAGAGAAGAGCCGAGGAGAACGTCTCCTCGGACGCAGAATTGAGAGCAGAACGCTGCAGCAGAGCACCTGGGAAAGCGCCTCCGGAGCTCGGCGAGCCATCCCACACCCCCAACGATATGCCGAGGGGGGAAACAAGGGGGACATGCACTACACAGTGTTTCTGCCACCGCATTAAAGGCTTCCCACCTACCCGTCTGGCCGCATTAATGGGGAAATGACTTCTGAAGGGACGGGGAATGGCCCCAAGGGCGTTGGGGAGCGTTTTCAGGGAAAAGACAGGTGAGAGTCAGGAGTGGGGAGTATAAAGAGAAGGGAGGATACAACGAGAAAGAGATCCGGACTTTTGACCAAGAAAAAGAAGAAGGTCCTCTCCCTTGAAGAACAGAACGAAAACCACCACGGAATCTCCTCGGCGCACGTCTGGGAAGGGAGTTAGTCCACTCCACCAGCCAGCCACGTTTCAGTAGTGCATTTGGATCTTACATTGCACCCTTCCATAGTACCGGGAAGTCAGGGCTTAAAACCCATCCTCTACAAATTCTATTGTAAAGGCCACTTGGGCCGGCCCAGTCATCTATTTAGGCCCAAACCTACTTTGTGTCCTTACAATTGGCGCCGTCTGTGGGGAGCTTTGACGGAAAGGGACTGGAAGTGCCATGCAAGGTTCAGGTTCACGTCATGCGGAGTCTAGGGGGTCCCAGCCAGAGGACCATCTTGCGCGGTTGGAAGGAGAGCACGAAAACAGCGTCCACACGGAACACACGCGTGGGAGGAGCCATGCACACAGTGGTGGTAGAACCTCCCGCGAGAAAAGTGTCGAGACCCTGCAAAGAGAGGTTGATCATTTGAGAAGGAAGCTACGCCGGGAAAAGCGGAGGCGTACGCCTACCCCTTCAGACCGATCCTCAGTGGACGCCAGTAGTGGCTCCGACAGCTCTAGGTCCAGGACTCCCCTTAGCGAGTCTTCTTCCCAGAGGGATGAACGCCGTCGTCCACCCAGAGACAGGGGGGCGTCCTCCAGAGGCCTGGCCAACAATGCACTGAGTAGGGCGCTCCACCAAATTTCCAAATCGCCCTTCACTCGGAGGATTGAGAAGGGAAAGCTCCCAAGAAAGTTCACCCAGCCAACCTTCACAATTTACAACGGGAGGACGGACCCAGTAGAGCACGTGAGCCACTTCAGCCAGAGGATGGCGGTGCATTCGAAGAATGAGACCCTGATGTGCAAGGTCTTCCCCTCCAGCTTGGGGCCCGTAGCGATGAGATGGTTCAACGGCCTGAAGGCGAGCTCTGTCGATTCCTTCACAGAGCTCACCAGGGCATTTGGCGAGCGGTTTATCACCTGCAGCAGGATCCCGCGGCCCCTGGATTCGCTGTTGTCCATGGCCATGAGGGAGGGAGAAACCCTCAGGGCATACACTGACAGGTATTGGGAGATGTACAACGAGATCGATGGGGACTTCGACGAGGTGGCCATAAGCACCTTCAAGGTCGGCCTGCCAAGCGAACATGACCTGAGGAAGTCACTGACCAGGAGGCCTGTCAAGAGTGTACGACGTCTTATGGACCGCATCGATGAGTACACACGGGTGGAGGAGGATCAACTGCAAGTGAAGGCGAGGGTGAAGGTAATCCCTCAGGAGAAGAGGGATTTCAGGTCGGACGGGTACAGCAACGGTAGGGCTAGGAGAGAGTTTGTCGGACAGCCACGTCGGATACCAACGCAGGCGGTCGGCATCGTGTTCCGCGAACCCATGCAGCGGGTGTTTGAAAAAATCCGTCACGAACCTTACTTTAGATGGCCCAGCAAGATGATAGGAGATCCCTCAAAGCGAAACCAGAACCTTCACTGCCAGTACCATCAAGAGCACGGCCATACAACCGAGAACTGCAAGAACCTACGCTACTACCTCGAACAGTTGGCGAAAGAGGGAAAGTTGAGTCAGTTTGTACACGACCAGGGGAGGGCGGGGGAACATCATGGTCCGACAGGCCGGGGCCACCACGCACCAAGGCCTCCTCTGGGAACCATCAACACCATCCTCGCAGCCCCTGGGAGGACGGGCTCGCGTCCTTCAAGGGTGATGAACGTGGTACGAGCCCATACCGGAGGCTCTGGCCCCGAGTCAAAGAAGATCAAGGGCAATGAGCCGCCCACGCTGGCCTTCTCGGACGCCGACAAGGAGGGGACGATCCAACCCCACGACGACGCCCTGGTCATAATGCTAAGGATTGGAGGCTATGATGTGAAGAGGGTGATGGTAGACCAGGGAAGCGGCGCAGACATCATGTACCCCGACCTGTACAAGGGGCTGAACCTGAGGGAAGAGGATCTCTCTGCCTACGACTCGCCCCTGATGAGCTTCGAGGGAAGGATGGTGATCCCTAAGGGGCAGATCAGATTGTCAGTGCAGTCGGGGCCGGCAGTGGTAGAGATAGACTTCATCGTGGTGGATGCCTACTCCCCGTATACGGCCATTGTGGGGAGACCTTGGCTGCACGCCCTAGGGGCTGTCCCCTCCACCCTCCACTTGAAGGTGAAGTTCCCATTCGGCGGTAGAGTCGAGGAAATCATCGGGAGCCAGTCTGCGGCGAGGCAATGCCTGACCACCGCAATACTACGCAGGCCGGACAACGAAGCCGCGGCCCCGGCGGCTCAGGCGGCTCAGGCCTCATAGCAATTAGCCTCCTCTGCCACCGCCGGAGCAGCAGTGGTGGGGGAGCCGGCGTGCGAAGGACTAGACAGGGTCCCCGTGGACGGTGACCCGGAGAGGTTCTTCCAGGTTGGGGCTCGTCTCCCGACCGAAGAAAAGGAGGAGTTGGTTACGTTCTTGAGGAGGAACCTCGACGTATTCGCATGGGACGAACACGAGATGCCCGGAATCGACCCAGGCTTCATATGCCACCATCTAAATGTAAACCCGGCGGCAGTACCCAAGAAACAACCCCCTCGGCGGTCCTCGGCGGAACACTCCGAAGCAGTGAAGGAGGAGGTCATCAAGCTCAAGAGGGCTGGGGCTATCAAGGAAGTATTCTACCCTGAGTGGTTGGCGCACACAGTCGTGGTAAAGAAGAAAAACGGGAAATGGAGAGTGTGTGTGGACTTCACGGACCTCAACAAGGCCTGCCCCAAGGACCCGTTCCCGATGCCGCGCATAGATCAACTGGTGGACGCGACGGTCGGCCACCCCCGCATGAGTTTCTTGGACGCCTTTCAGGGGTATCATCAGATACCACTAGCACTGGAGGACCAGGAGAAAACTGCCTTTGTGACCCCCACTGGCAATTACCATTACAAGGTTATGCCATTCGGCCTTAAGAACGCAGGGGCTACCTATCAAAGGATGATGACTCGGATGTTCGAGCCACAGCTAGGAAAGACCGTCGAAGTATACGTAGACGACATGGTCGTGAAGAGCAAAGCCGTAACAGACCATGTGGCCGACCTGGACAACACGTTCCAGACCCTGCGGGAACATAAGTTGCGACTGAATGCCTCTAAGTGCTCCTTCGGCGTAAGTTCTGGTAAATTCCTAGGCTACATGCTCACTCACAGGGGTATAGAGGCCAACCCCGAGCAGATCACCGCAATCTGTAACCTGCAACCACCTCGAAACCCGAAGGAAGTCCAAAAGCTGGCAGGGATGACGGCCGCCCTCAGCAGGTTCATCTCCCGCTCCGCGGACAGGTGCCGACCCTTCTTCCAACTACTAAACAAGTGGAGGGGATTCGAATGGACCGAGGAGTGTTCCCTGGCGTTCCAGCAGCTGAAGGAATACCTCTCTCAGCCGCCAGTTATGTCCCGCCCCGATCCAGATGAAGTCCTGTTTGCGTATCTAGCGGTGGCTGCCCACGCCGTCAGCCTGGTCCTGGTAAGGGAGGACGCCGGTATACAAAGACCGGTTTACTACGTGAGCAAGTCCCTGCAGGAGGCCGAAATTCGGTATTTGCCGCTGGAAAAGGCGGTGCTAGCTGTGGTGCACGCCACTCGTCGGCTCCCGCACTACTTCCAATCTCATACGGTCGTCGTCCTGACCCAACTCCCACTTAAGTCCATCCTGCGAAGCGCAGACTACTCCAGCAGAATCGCCAAATGGGGGACCTTTTTAGGGGCCTTCGACATCAAGTACTTCCCTCGCACGTCTGTAAAGGGGCAAGTCCTAGCCGACCTGGTTGCGGAGTTCACTGAGCCCTCCCTGGAAGAAAGCCTAGCGGCAAGCGGCTTAGACAGAAGCTAGTCGGCGTAGCCTCATGCGAGAAACAACCGGTGTGGGAAGCTTACGTGGACGGAGCCTCAAACCAAAGAGGTTCGGGCGCTGGAGTAGTCCTGGTATCGCCAGATGGGATCATCATCGAGAAGTCTCTGAGGATAGCGTTCCCGGCAACCAACAACGAGGCCGAGTACGAAGCCTTGCTGATAGGAATGGACATGATCTGGAAGATGGGAGGAAAGGCGGTCCGTGTGTTCTCGGACTCACAGCTGGTGGTCGGCCAGGTGGAAGGGAAATTAGAGGCGAGGGAGCCGAGGATGCAGGAATATTTAGCGCGCGCCTTGCGTCTACGGGCCCAGTTCGAGTCCTTCTCACTGTCGCATATTTCCAGAAGCGGGAACACTCACGCAGACTCCCTGGCGACTCTCGCAACCTCATTGGCACGTGAGCTCCCTCGGGTCATTCTCGTTGAAGACCTTCTTAAGCCAGCCGGAACGGGCTGCCCGGCCATGCGGGTCCAGCAAATCAGAACAGGGCCCAGTTGGATGGACCCCATAGCGTTGTTCCTGAAACACGACACGCTGCCCGAGGACAAGACAGAGGCCGACAAGATCCGTAGAAAGGCTCCTCGGTTCTGGCTGTCCGAGGACGGTAAGCTCTACAAACGCTCGTTTTCGGGGCCATACTTGCTATGTGTGCACCCGGACGAGACAGAGCAGTTCTTGGAAGAGTTGCACGAGGGGACTTGCGGAAGCCACACTGGCGGAAGGTCACTAGCCCACAGGGCCCTTACGCAGGGGTACTGGTGGCCAAACATGCAGAGAGAAGCACAGGAGTACGCGAGGAAGTGCGACCAGTGTCAGAGGTATGCGCCGAACATCCACCAGCCTGGTGGCGTTCTCAATCCTCTGGTCAGCCCTTGGCCGTTCGCACAATGGGGCCTGGACATCGTGGGTCCGTTTCCAAGGGCAGCGGGCAATAAGCGATGGCTGCTTGTCGGGACGGACTACTTCACTAAGTGGGTAGAGGCCGAGCCGCTTTCGAATATCCGGGACGTAGACGCGAAGAGGTTCGTCTGGAAGAATATCATCACCAGATTTGGGATTCCCCGCACCCTCATCTCGGACAATGGGCTGCAGTTCGACAGCAAAGCCTTCAGGAAGTACTGTGGAGACTTCGGCATCGCGAATAGGTACTCCACCCCAGCGTACCCGCAGGGAAACGGCCAGGCTGAAGCCACGAACAAGTCGATAGTCAATGGGCTCAAGAAAAGGCTGGATGACGCTAAGGGCCGATGGGTGGACGAGGTACCGCACGTTTTATGGACTTACCGAACCACGCCACGGAGATCCACCGGCGAGACTCCTTTCGCAATGACGTACGGCGCCGAGGCTGTGATTCCGGTGGAGATGGGGTTCCCAACGATGAGGACCCAATCCTTCGCCCCAGAAGCCAACGACAACATGCTGCTGGAAGGGCTGGACTTGGTGGAAGAAAGGCGGGAAAACGCCATGGTCCGACTAGCCAGTTACCAGCAGCAGCTCAAACGGGGGTACGACTCTCACGTACGTTCCAGACCTCTCGCCCCGGGAGACTTGGTCTTAAAAAAGGTCGTAGGGACGGCAAAGGACCCATCGTGGGGGAAGTTAGGGCCGAATTGGGAGGGTCCCTACCGGATAACCTCAGTGGCCGGTCTGGGAGCATATTACCTAGCCGACCTGGATAACAAGCATGTAAAGCGACCTTTCAATGTAAATAATCTTCGAAGATACTACTACTAATGAAAAGTGTGGCCGCCATGTTAGCTAAGTGTTAATATCCCTGTCCCTCCCACCAAATTTTAGCTAAGTGTTAATGTCAACCTTGGCTACGCCAGGTCCTCGGACCTTCTGCCCTGGGAAAATTTAACACTGTCTAAATTTTAATTAAGTGTTAATGTCAACCTTGGCTACGCCAGGTCCTCGGACCTTCGGCCCTGGGAAAATTTAACACTCTAAATTTTAATTAAGTGTTAATGTCAACCTTGGCTACGCCAGGTCCTCGGACCTTCTGCCTTGGGAAAATTTAACACTCTCTAAATTTTAATTAAGTGTTAATGTCAACCTTGGCTACGCCAGGTCCTCGGACCTTCGGCCCTGGGAAAATTTAACACTCTAAATTTTAATTAAGTGTTAATGTCAACCTTGGCTACGCCAGGTCCTCGGACCTTCTGCCTTGGGAAAATTTAACACTCTCTAAATTTTAATTAAGTGTTAATGTCAACCTTGGCTACGCCAGGTCCTCGGACCTTCTGCCCTGGGAAAATTTAACACTCTAAATTTTAATTAAGTGTTAATGTCAACCTTGGCTACGCCAGGTCCTCGGACCTTCTGCCTTGGGAAAATTTAACACTCTAAATTTTAATTAAGCGTTAATGTCAACCTTGGCTACGCCAGGTCCTCGGACCTTCTGCCTTGGGAAAATTTAACACCATCTAAATTTTAATTAAGTATTGATGTCAACCTCGATTACGCCAGGTCCTCTGACCTTCTGCCTTGGGAGAGGTCAGCGCTGTTCAATTTTTAGTTAAGTGTTCAAATTTTAACACGACTCATCCCGAATAAGTGTTAATTAAGTGTTATCCCGTCTTGAGTGTCAAATATAGATTGGGGCTGAGCCAAGTCCTCAGACCTCCTGCCTTAAGAAAGTTCTAACACGTTCACAATTTATCATTGGGATCGCGTGTTAAAGCCGGCCGCGGATGGGTCAGGTCCGAGGATCCTTTGCCTCAGAAATTTACGCACGGTTCAACCCCCTCGCGGGTGTCAAGCTACACAGCATCCCCACACCGCAAACAAAGCAACAATAGAACAACTGAGCATAATGCACTAAAGATTAAACAGTTACACGATAGTGATAAAAAGGGCAAAATCCATACATGATAAGCTGTCCGAAATATTACAGAGAAAGGGAAATACACCCTAAAAACAAAAGAAATAAAACAAAGCGGAATGGAACAGCTGCACAAAAATAGCCGCCTGGAGCGGAGTGATGGAGGGAGGCTAAGCCCGCCTACCCCTTAATCTTCAATGGAGGTTCCTTCGGCAGCTTGGCGCGATCCTCGACGATTTGGCCTTCTTCTACGCTTGCCTCGGCCACGGATGAATCTAGGACCTGCTTCCCCTTGTCCTTTGGCTCAGGCGGAGGAGGGGCTAAGTCGGCATGCTCGTCCGGGACCCCCCCTGGGTCGGCGAGTACATCGTGGGGCTGGGCTTGCACCCGGGAGGAGGGGGCTGCTCCGGGGCAATGATCTCAGCGCCGACCGGAGTTGGAGCAACGTCCTCAACAAACCTGATATCCTCTGGATACCAGATCTTCTCAGATGCCCTCAACTCGGAGCCGGCAGGGAGTCCCGCGGCGTTTAAGGCCTCAGCCCAAACCTGCTGGCAGTACTCCCTGCACAGCTCGCCTAACTCCTCGGTCAGGCGATTCTCGGTCGCTTCGACCCCCTCGTTGAAGGCAGCCTTGGTCGCGGCCTCCACCGTTTCCCTGACAGTGCGAGCCGCCTCTTCGGCCTGCGCAAGTCCCTTTTCAAGCTGGAGACCTCCTGCACCGCCTTGGCCAGGGCCTCCTCCTTCTGTTGCAGGAGCTTGCGCTGGGTCTCCGCCTGCGCTGTGGCGTTCTTAAGGCCAGCATCCAGGCTTTTCCTCTCCGTCTGCTCCGAGACCAGCTTGGCATCCAGGTCGGCCTTCTCCGCCGTGACTCGGCCAAGGTCCTTCTCTACCTCTGCCCTTGCCGCCTGCTCGGCCCCGACCTGCGTCTGGTAATGCTCGACCAGAGCATCGGCAGCAAAGGCCTCCTGTATAGCCTGTGTAAAAGGCATCAGTGGAAGTTTGTTAGATGCAGGTTATCCCAGGAATTTGTTAAAGGACATAGGCAACAGTGCGGAGCGGAGATATTTGAAGCTTACCAGGCCTAAATTCCTCTTGAGAGAGAGAAGAGACGCGTGCGGCCCGTCCTTCCCAGCTCCTCCATATCCCTTGGTAGGAGTAGAGGCTTCTCCAGCGAATTGGCCAGGTGAAGGGCGTAACCTCTCTGGTAGTCTCGGAGGCTCGCCTGGGCCGAGATTGGAGCCCCGTCCACCTCCAAAGGGGGAAACCAGCTGGGCTCACCTCGGCGGACCTCAGCTTGCCCGCGGATTTCCCCACTTTCTATAGAAGAGCCTCTGCCCCCTCCCTTGGCGACTAGCTGTTGCTGCTGCTGTTGTTGCTGCTGCAGCTGCCTATGGTGCTTCTGTTTTTTCTCTCTCTCTCTGTCCGCCTCCTCGCTCTCATTCCTTCTTTTCTTTTGACCATTGGGAGGAGGAACGAGGGGGTCGGAGGGAGGGGAGGCGGAGGCGGGAGTATCGCCGGTTGGGACCCGGAAGCATCGTCTCGGGGGCTTTTATCCCCCTCTTCTTGGCAAAAAGCTCCTTCAATCTTGACATTTCTTCCTCTTCGTCGGAGGACACCTCCGGTCTTGCAACTATCAATCCCGGAATACCAGAGTGCCTGTCCGAGGCGGTCTCTTCTTCGTCGGAGATATTGACCACGTGTCCCGCCAACGGTCTCTCGGCTCCCTCTAGGTTGAACCTATCGATCTCGTCGCCAAGAGATGAGGTTGAAGTTACGGAGTCTTCTCGGACTGGCTGGACTTCGTGATGAGCGGCTAAAGGAGTGGCCTGAACAGGCCGGCCGTACAAGATGGTGGAAGGCTCGTCTGGTAGGGCTCGGGGAGCGAGAAAGCCCTCGTAGCGGACGTCTATCCGAGCTCGCCTTTTGTGGCCGGCGAGAATGGCGTCCTCGACCTCGCCAAAGGCTTTGGAGAGGGGATCGTACCCCAAAATCAGGTGAGCAGCTCTGACTTGGAGATCGCTGTTCACAAAGACCTCGGATCTCAGGACTCTGTTGAGATCTTGGACGTTGACGTTGCCCAAGTTGGGAGACGTATGTCGCTTATCTGCAAGAAAGAAGGAGAGAATGCAAACGGAGTTAGACATGCCCGGCGGAAATGAAAAGAATGGCAACAAGTGACAACAAAGCTACGAAGGGAACTAAAATGGGGGAAGGTCACGCAAGCTAAAGCCCTTAAACCCTAGGGAGTCACACCTGGTTGCCCCGCCCTCACTGGGCAATGGAGGCCGTCGTACCACCTCCCAGTGACAAGGAGATAGTCGTCCTTCATGCCCTTGTTGGACTTTGGCAGACAGGAGACCAGCCGGACCGCGCTAGACCTCGACTTGAGGTAGAAGCCTGCATCTTTCAGCCGGTGGCACTCATACATGTAGACGACGTCGTGCCATGTAAGGTGAAGGCCCATTTGCTCGTTAAGAGCGTCGACGCAACCTAGGATTCTAAACACATTGGGCGCGCACTGGTCTGGACATAGCCTATGGTTGCGGAGGTACTCCCTGGTCACCTCCTTCATAGGGAGGGTCATCCCGCCCTCTAAAAAGGCAATAATGGGAATGACGACCTGCTCCGGTTGCCTGGAGCCCGCCACGGCCCCAGGGGCACAATATTCCAGGCCCACATCGTCAGGAATGTGATACTTGGCCCGGAACCCTTCCATGCCGGAGGGCGTATCCACTAAGCACTTAAATCTACCCATGGAATCGAAACTAGGGAAGTAGACTCGTAAAGGAATGAGAGAGGAGTTGACAGCCTAGGAGAAACTTACACAAGGGAAGAGACGCGCGCACTTGGGGAGCTTGTTGGGAGAAAGAAAGGAGTTGTGAGGCGCTGCAGCGAGTTCGTTCTCTGGAGCAAATGATGCGTATCGCGTCTACCAAGGTGATCTAAATGATCGGGAAATAGCGGTTTGGAGGAAATATCCCGCTCAAATCTTTGGGGCAAATCCAGGCCGTTAGATCTTCATCTCACCGTAGAACGTGCGCGACAGGGAGACACCCAGCGCATTAAATGCAGGCGTTGCGCGTTACGAAGCGCCAAAGAGGCATCCAAAGGGCGCGGGCATACTCCGCACGTGCGGTAACCTATATGACACATGGATCGAAAGTTTATGGGTCAACAACCCATTTGCCTCCCCGGATCAGAGTCAAACGAGTTCTTGAGGGGCTATTGTGGGGGGTGAAGGCGACCAGGCACCTTGTGGGCTCTGGGCCTAGTCCGAGGGCGCGAATTCCGCTAAGTGGGCCGCGCGACGGGAGCAAGGCCCTCTAACACCGGGGCCCAGGGTCAGCCTACCCAGCCATCAGAGAAGAGCCGAGGAGAACGTCTCCTCGGACGCAGAATCGAGAGCAGAACGCTGCAGCAGAGCACCTGGGAAAGCGCCTCCGGAGCTCGGCGAGCCATCCCACACCCCCAACGATATGCCGAGGGGGAAACAAGGGGACATGCACTACACAGTGTTTCTGCCACCGCATTAAAGGCTTCCCACCTACCCGTCTGGCCGCATTAATGGGGAAATGACTTCTGAAGGGACGGGGAATGGCCCCAAGGGCGTTGGGGAGCGTTTTCAGGGAAAGACAGGTGAGAGTCAGGAGTGGGGAGTATAAAGAGAAGGGAGGATACAACGAGAAAGAGATCCGGACTTTTGACCAAGAAAAAGAAGAAGGTCCTCTCCCTTGAAGAACAGAACGAAAACCACCACGGAATCTCCTCGGCGCACGTCTGGGAAGGGAGTTAGTCCACTCCACCAGCCAGCCACGTTTCAGTAGTGCATTTGGATCTTACATTGCACCCTTCCATAGTACCGGGAAGTCAGGGCTTAAAACCCATCCTCTACAAATTCTATTGTAAAGGCCACTTGGGCCGGCCCAGTCATCTATTTAGGCCCAAACCTACTTTGTGTCCTTACACAAGTAATCTAAATGTATTCTGAAATTTTAAAATTATCCTAATAGGGATGTAGTTATATATGCTAATTTCCTTTTTTTCTTTTACCAAAATTGAAACTTTAATTAGTTCAATTGCTTTTTCGGACCAGTAGGATGCTAGGTTCATAATTTTATAAACTTGTTTAGTAAATTAATTGGGAATAAATATTTTGTTGGGTGGAGTTGGCGAGATGGGGAAAGATGTTGTGTCATTCTTATCATGGGTTCCAGAACCTGAAATGGAAGAGAATAAATTGGTATTTTATGCTAAACCATGTTTTTTGCAATATGGAGCTTATTGAAATACTATATTTTATTTATGGCAATTTGTACTTTTGGATATTTTATGTTTTATGGAGTAAATTGGCATTTTATGTTTTATTTTTGGATATTGTCATTTTGCCTATTCAAATGTAGAATCAAGTGGAAGAATCTTCACCTGACTTGACAACCACATTTAAAATTCTTTTTAAGAGAGAGAGAGTGAGAGAAAGACTCGACCTGATACCCAATAAACCAACCCAACCTAAGACCTGAATTTTCGGGTTGGATTGGGTTCTTATTTGGCAAACCTGATTTTTATCAAGTCAGGTTACAGGTGGCCATGATCCCGTCCCGACCCAATCTTAATTAGTTCTAATTTATAGCATCACAATTTTTTTTTTTTTGGGTCAAGTAACCCAAGGTCAAGGGGGCATGCTAAGGTTAACTCCAAACCACACAGCCCCAATGAAAGCCAATTTCACGATATTTTAAACCAACTTAATATCCCACTTTGTTACTAAGCTCGGTTGGTATAGTTTTATTGTTGAATTCATAAAATCATTCACTAGTAGGCCCTACATTTCCTTTTTTTTTTTTTTTGGTGAATGAGATAACAAAAAAAAAAAAAAAGAAAAACCAGCAGACACAGGACACAGCCTGTCAAAGCACAGACCATTCTTGTCTTGATCAAAGAAAGGAAAAACGTCCACAGGAGGACTTCCAAAAATTCTAAAGTCTAAGTCTTGAACAGCGCCTAGCCTTGCAAGAGCATTAGCACATTGATTCGACTGACGATAGCAGTGCTTAAATTGCACTTGCTGAAACTTGGAGATGAGCATCCTGCAGTCATCCAAGATGGGAGAAATCACATCATTGACATAGCCCACCTTGCAAAATATCTCCACAACGGATTTGGCATCCAATTCAACAATAAGAAAGGAAGAATTCAAATTACTGCACAGCATTAACCCATCCCTTAAACCCCACAGTTCAGCCACAAAACTGTTTGTGATCCCTATATGCCTTGAAAACCCAGAAATCCACTCTCCATGGCTATCACGCACAACTCCTCCACAGCCAGCCAATCCCATACTACTTGCAGCACACCCATCCGTATTTAACTTGATCCATCCCTCAGGAGGCTTCTCCCAGCGGCACGCAACTACCACCCTTGGCAGTGGACACCTAGGAGAGCTGGCACAATACATGTACTCGGTGTACAGATTTTCAATTTCAGACAGAAAATACGGATTTTGAGGTTTACCAGAGAAAACTATCTAATTCCTGCTTTTCCAGATCATCCAAGTTGCAAAGGAGAAAAGCAAACTCCAATAATTCTTCCCATCCACTGTCCTGCTCCCCCTACTTCCATTCATTGTTAGCCATTCATGAAGGTCGCTACTCCAAAAAATTTGGTCCGAATACCTAACTCCCAGCTGCAACCAAACAGCCTTGGCACGAGCACAGTCTCGAAGGGCATGCAACACCGACTCCTCTACTTCGTGACAAATAGGACATAAATCATCAGTCCCAATACCCCTTTTCGCAAGGTAGCCTTTCACACCAATACTATCATGCATACATCTCCAAATAAAAGTGTTGATTCTAGGTAAAGTGTTCATTTTCCATATCCACCCCATAGAAGCAGCAGGCATATAATTTGAATGATCAGCCAAATTATAAGCACTTTTCATATCAAACCCACCTCTGACACTACCTGACCAAACTAGCTTATCAGTTCCTCTGCTTGTGATTGACAACGGAGTAGCTAGAATCAAGTTCTTGATATCCACCGGCAGCACAAAAGGGATACGATCCCAATCCCAACCCGAATCAGTTTATACATCCTTAATCTCAAGTAATTCAGCTTCATGAGTCAACGGGCCAAGGATTCTTTAACGAATGGGACCCCTTTTGATACAATTGCCCAGCCAGAAGTTCTGATTACTGTCTCTACCAACCAGCCACATACTACCTTTGTTGAACACCTCCTTACCTTTCTTCATGGCTGACCAAACCTGAGAGCAAGGGAGGCGATCTGCATTTATGGCCGTAGCTCTCCTACCAGAGCAATATTTCTGCTTTAACACCTTAGCCCAAAGCGTATCTTGCTCTGTGTGCAATCTCCAGTTCAGCTTTGCAAGAAGGGCGGTATTCCTCCTTCTTGCCGTTTGAAGGCCAAGGCCTCCTTCCTCCTTAGGCTTAGTAATTTTTTGCCACCCAACCCAATGCATCCTTCTTTGATTCTCCGTAGTGCCCCACAAAAAATTGCGGTTCACCCAATCTAGACCATCCAAAACTCTACTCGGAATAGCAATACACTGCATTACATAAGAAGGAGTAGCCGCTAAGGAAGCTTGGATGAGAACCGCACGCCCTGCTAGGGAGAGTAAATTTGCTTTCCATCCCACTAATTTTTGTTTAACTCTGTCTAGAATAAAATTATACTCGCGGGAAGACATACCTGGCTGCCTAATGGGAATACCCAAATACTTCCCTAGATAAGACGTGGAAGAGAAACCAAGGATGTCACAAAAAGCCTCCCTATCATCCATGTCCACATTAGGAGAGAAAGAAACCCTCGACTTAGCCTCACTGACTGTTTGCCCTGACATCTTGCAAAACTCATCTAGCACATCTCTAATGGCACAGCAATTAACACTATCGGCTTTGGCAAATAGGACCAAATCATCCGCAAACATCAAATGGGAGACTGAGGGGCCTCTTTGAGAGACTTTGATCGGACACCAGAGCTTCGCACTACATTTTTCCTCAATAAGCTGCCCTAGAAAGTCCATGCAAAGAATAAAAAGATAGGGAGACAAAGGGTCCCATTGCCTTAACCCTCTGGATGGGAAAATCGGATCTAGCGCTTCCCCATTGAAAACGATCGACGTAGAGACCGTCGTCACACAGCTCATGATAGTATCAATCAAGTCAGTAGGCATATTGGCTCTAATAAGCATATCTCGAATGAAGCTCCACTCCAATTTATCATACGCCTTCTCAAGATCAATCTTCAAAGCCATATAGCCAACTTTCCCCTTTTTTTTGCTGAGGGAATGGATAACTTCCTGCGCTATTATGGCATTATCAATGCCCTTCCTACCCGGGATAAAAGCTGACTGACACGGGGAAATGAGCTTGTCCAAGTAAGGTCTCAACCTAGCAACGATAACCTTTGACACAATTTTATACACCGTGTTACACAGGCTGATGGGTCTATAGTTGCTAAGAGTCTCCAGACCTTGAATCTTAGGAATGAGTGCAATATGAGTAGAGTTAAGGTACTCCGGAACTCTCCTCTCAGCAAAGACTTTTTTAACTTCAGAGATAACAGAGGTGCCCACAGTAAGCCAAAATCTTTGAAAGAACCCCGCATGTAGCCCATCCGGCCCGGGAGCCTTAAAAGCTTTTAAAGACCATAAAGCAGCCTTTATTTCCTCCACTGACACCTCTCCACTGATACTACATTTTTCCTCCTCTGATAACCTAGCCTGCCAGGGAGAAATCGTAGGAGGACGAAGCGGAATACTAGAGAAGGATGTGGTATAAATATCACTGTACCCATTCTTTACAAAAACTTTGACATCCTCCTCCTGATAAATCCACTCACCCACAGAATCTTTAATAGCCAGAATCTTATTCCTCTTCCTCCTCACCAAGGTAGAGACATGTTAAAAAGCCGTATTCCTATCCCCTTGAATCATCCAATTAACTCTGATTCAGCACAATATCAAGCTCCTGAAGGAGCTCATTTTCCAGATTGAGGAGAAAAGTTGAAGGGTTCACAGCCATAGCTCTCTGAATGCCTAACCTAGCCATGATGATCTTCTTCCTGGCAAAAACGTTTCCAAACTGCTCCTTATTCCACCTAGTTGCCTCTTTAGAAAAAGATTCAATAGCCTGTGCCAACCCTGTGCTCTGTCTCCAAGCTTGGGAAACAATAGTAAGGAAGGAGCAATCAGACAGCCAGCAAGATTGAAACTTAAATAATTTCCTCCTATTCTCATGAATTCTAGGCTGCAATTCCATCAAAACAGGGGAATGATCAGAGTGGCACCTCGTAAGGTGGACCACTCGAGCCTCAGGATACATCAAACACAAATGAGAGTTAACAAAAAATCTATCTATCCTCTCCTGAATAAGAGCCTGAATCTCTCTCTTATTAGTCCAAGTAAACCGAGGCCCCGAAAAACCTATGTCAATCATACTACAAGCATCCAAGCACTCCTTAAACAGGAGCGCTCTATTAATACTCAACCCCCTTCCTCCAAATTTATCTCCCTCCGTTAACGGCTCATTAAAATCACCCGCTATTACCCACGGCATATCATGAACTTTAGCCATCTTCTTAAGATTACTCCAAAGCACCTGCCTCTCAGCACACCTGGGGCTAGCATAAATTGCGAATAACAACCAGTTAAGGTTAGAAGATCGTACCTTAACAGTCACATGAATTTCTTGTTCCGTGTGAGTTAGCTGGGAAATCTCCATTCTATCTTCATTCCAAAGCAACCATAGCCCCCCAGCATAACCAATTGTATCAGTATAAATAGCTCCATCAAAAGGCAGCTCATCTACAATCTCCCTCGCCCTATCTCCCCCAATTCGAGTCTCCATCACTATTAGAATAGCTGGGTCATGATTACGGACCAAATCTCTAACACGACTTTTAAAGGCGGGCTTGCACGCGCCTTTACAATTCCAGGCAATGATATTCATAATGATAAGGAAAGAAAAAAGGGACACTTATCAGCAAGAGGTAGAATCTTTACCACCGCCCTCAAAATCCATCCCAGTATCTTCTTCTCTTCCTTCGAAGTTGAAATTAGCATCCGCACCTCCTGTTGACATACCCACAACAGCAAGCTCACTCCCTTCCACACCATGACCACCATTGAGGTTTCGCCCTCCATCGGACTTGCTTCGGTCCATGGTAATGCACTCTTCCATGCTCTCCTTATCCGGCAAATGAACCAATCCCAAAACCAGATCGGAATTACAAGGAATTTGGTACGAACAAGCTCCAGAAGCTCCATCGCAGTGCTTCGACCCTTCCTTGCTAGTGCCCTGATCCTTTGGGCTTGCTCCCTGAACTGACCTCCCATCGTGACAGACATGGTGAGGCGTGGCTGTGCAGAGAACCAAGTTATTGGCAGCTTGAGCATCAGGTGCACCCACTTTTGTCATTGCCCTTGATCAAGCTAAGGATTTTTTCCCTTTAACTGAATCATGAGAGCTGGGCTTGGTGACCGATTTGGCCTTTTCCATCTTTGTTCCCTTCTTTCCAATCTCAGTCAGATGTGGACTTAAGCCCGAGAAGCTTAGCCCTTTTAAATCTTTCAGCCCTTCCAAATTGGCGAGACTACAAGCATCCTGGGCCCCAAATCTCACCTTTGATGGCGACATTTTCCTCTTAATCTCCCTCGAAGGCCCAACCTAGTCACACTTTATATCACCTTCTTTGACCCATTGCTTGCTCCCAGTATTACGTTGAGGTTGCCTTTCCTGCTCTTTCACCTAACCAAATGGTCCCACATTGGTTTTTTGGTTTTTAGTGCCATTCCCTTTCCGTTTCACCACTATCCATGGGCCATATGTACTGTCATGTATGTTCTATTCCACGTTTCCCTGTACGTTATCAAGCACGATCCCGCTGGACCCCTCACCTACCTTGTCAGCATTAGTCTCACGAGAAGTGCATGGCCGAGTACTATCCTTATCGGCCTCCATCCCCACCGTCTCCTTCAACGGCACATCTTGACGAATTGAGTACGGGCAATTTTCCCGTCTGTGACCCATTCTTCCACAGTCAAAACACAACTTCTGAATACCTTCATAACACACTGGCTGCTCAAGCTTTCCAATCTTGACAGCTGTTACTAGAGGCTTTGTTACGTCTACCTGAATACACAACCTAGCAAACCTTCCTCTAGCCTCCGACGCAGTAAAGGTATCCACACTTAAAATGTTCCCAATGGCTTTTCCAATCAGATGAAGAGCTTCAGCATTGTAGTATTCAATTGGTAACCCATTAAGCCTAATCCACACTGCAACCGAGGACACATTCGCCAACTCCGGTCTGAAATCCGGTACCCAAGGTCGTATGGACAGAAAATGATCGCCAATGAACCAAGGACCCTTCTGCAGCACAGCCTCAAAATCTTCTTTAAGAGATAGCCAAGTGAGGAAGAACCCGTAGCCTAAATCCACACAATCAAGTCGACCTGCTGGTTTCCATAAGGCCAGCAATCTTGTTTGGAGAAAGTTAAATCCAATCGACCTACCATAAACCTTAACAATCAGCACCCTTGCCCACGGATTCCTAATTTTCTGTTTGAACTCTCTCGAGAACTTTATAGCAACCAGCCCTTCCCTAAGTGCCTCTACTTCCTCATCCGACTCTTCATCGTCCTCCATGAGGTCTCTAAAATTAAAAGCTTGGGTGTAGGCACCAGGAATCTCACCCACTACCTTATCCTTGAAAGACGTAGCTCGACTCCAATGCCCCTGGAGGGGGTTTGGAGATGAAGGTCCTGAACCGCTGCTCTCGCTAAAGCCTACATGACTCACACTCTTTACCTTCTTATTGCTACGAATCAGTTCCTCATGTTCTTCACGCGAGAGGGCTAGGGAGCTGTTGGAAAGCAGCCCCATCGCTTCTTAGTGTAGCTTTTGTCTTTTGGTTCTTCCAACTTCTCTTCAAAAGTTCCTCTAGGCCCTACATTTCCTTCTGTCTTGGATGTGAGTTCAATCTTGTAAATTGATTTTGTGTTTTTTGTTTTCATCTAATTTATCAAATTGGGATGCATAATTTCTACTCAATCTACCATGTGGCCTTACCAGGCCTTACCAACACCATGGCGAGGAAAAACTTGCTATGGTTTCAAATTGTTATATAAAGCACAATTTGGACTCATCCATGTGCTGTCAGACATTTACCCTGGCAGGATTAGAGATTCACATATTAAAAAAATTGTATAAATTTTAATATATTATAGGCAAGATATGACTAAAATGTAATGAAGTTTGACAAACTGGCCACATGTTAAAGATATTAATTTCTATTTAAATTGTGATACATTCAAGATTTACCCTGGTAGGATTAGAGATTTACATGTTAAAAAAATTGTATAAATTGTAATATATTATAGGCAAGATATGACTAAAATGTACTAAGTTTGTTTGTTTGTTTGTTTTTTTTTTTTCCCCAATTGGGGGTATCTTGCGTATAGAACTTTCAGCATTCTGAAAATTTTTTAGATCTTTTGAATTCTAAAATAGACTAAATCTGAGAATTTATGCCATATTCAAATTTCGAATAATTAGTTTATTGGACTGTTTGTGTTCATGATTAATCATCATGAACACAAACATGAAGTGTTTTTAATACTTTATTTTTAAATAAATCTATTCTGCTTAATAATAAATAAAAAATTTTATTTAAAAAAAAAAAAAAAAAGTCACAGCATAGTTTGTTAAAGCAAATATTATGTGACAACTCTGTTCATTCTTATTTCTTATGTTTCGCTTGAGTCCACATAGAACACATGCTGGTTCTTTTCATGTTCTTCAAAAAAATAAAATAATTTGTTTCCTGAAATACATGTCTCTACACTCTACAAAAAAAAATGCATACATTTTTAAGACTCTATTAATTAAAATTACATGTTTTTTTTTATATTTTAATTTGATTAATTACTACAGCTCACTAACAAGGCAGGCATTGGGGGAAAAAATTGGTGTCGTGGATGCAGGGATTATTTTAATTTTTACATGCTCTATAATTTGTTGTATAATTTGTTAATGAATGTGATGGGAACTTTATGAATGTATTTTTTTTTTTAATTTTTTAGAAAGAAAAAGGATCCCTAAAAAATTTAAAACTTGCAACTGTCACATGGTCAAAAAGACAATCTTGTTCTTCTTTTCTTTTTTCTTTTTTTGAGTTTTTATAATCTTTTTGAATCAAGGATGAATTTAACTTTGCCATTAATAGGCAAAATTGAAGTTGACTTAGAATCAGCTTGATGAAATTTTTGAAGTTGTATCATCAGTCAATGAAGGTAAAACTTATTACATATATTAACAATGCTCTGAAAGTTAAAGTAAGATTGTGACAATTTTTTGTCAACTTTTGGAGCGTTTTTATATTTTATTTTACAGTTAGACAGGTCCATGGATTTTCTTATATATTATAAAATTAAAATTTCTTCTGAAAAAAATTAAATTAATTTTATAATGTACTAGAAATAGTTATGATAGATTCTAGAAAATAAAAAAGTTATGATAATTATAAGACTTTATATTCAACAACAAGCGACTATACCAATTGAAAAAATTAAAACCCACTTTATACCTACAATTCAAAAGATAGTTGCGTGCTAAATTATGTGAATCACATGCTCCAATTTTTTTATGAGTAAAATGATAACTAAAAAAATACATTTCTATAATAACAAAAAAATCTAGTGAAATAACTTTTTTCACAACTTTTTTTTTTTTTAAATTGGTGAAGTCATTTACAATGATTGATGTATAATAATGGCAATATCCATGATGAACACGCGTATTAGTCTAATCATAATTTTAACCAACCACCTTGAAATTGTGAAAAATTTTGTCTCTACCCACTTCTCACGTATGGTTCACATCCGTTGTATCCCCTAGCACAAAAACCCCTACTTAAGAAAAGCCAATTGTAGCTACTGTCTTTATACGAGGAAGTTTCAAATTTTACGTGTTCCTTATCCCGGCAATGACACAAAAACTCGCTTGCTCTGTCATTTTGGCTGATACACATATATAGCTAGCTAATCTATTTCAAATTGGGGTGAGGAAGCAAAACCAATACCTATTAATAGCTTCTTTTGTGTCCTACACTCCTCAGCATCCACTTTAAAACCACCTAAACAAACTCATATACACTACTAACCACTCCACCTATATATGTATCCCTCTCCACTCCAAGTATTTGCAAATCAGAACAGCCTGCCTCTTTTTCTGTGTGAGTCTGCATTTTTGAGTTAGTACATTCACGTGAATATGGCTTTGAAAGGCGCTAACATTGCCATTCTTTGGCACTTTTCTTTGGCTCTTGTCATTGTCATGCTCTCCACTCCTAATGTTAGTTTTGCTAAGAAAACAAAAATCATTGGCTTGAAAATGAATGCGATTGATAATTGCTGGAGATGGAACCCTGATTGGCGAAGGAACAGACAACAACTCGCCACGTGTTCAGTGGGTTATGCTGGGAAGATGGCCAACAACATTGGAAGGGGCCTCACACAATATGTAGTCACTGATCCTAGTGACAACCCAATAAATCCTAAACCAGGGACCTTAAGATATGGAACAACCATGATCAAAGGGAAAAAATGGATCACATTCCTTAGAAGCATGCGCATTAGACTTCAGAAACCACTTCTCATTAGTAGTTTCACAACCATTGATGGTCGGGGTGCTAATGTTCACATTGCTGGTAATGCATGTTTGATGATCTATAAGGTATGTAATTTTTGCTTCAATTTTTTTTTTTTTTATGTAAAAATTCTCACGATTGCTTAAGTACATGTTTCTCAATTAGCACACTATAAAAATGGTATCATAGATAATTTCACAAAAAAGTGATATTGTACTAGTGACTAGTCACAATATAACAACTTAATAAGCTGTAAAATGAATCTTCCTAAAATTGTTAATTACATTTAGCATTTTTGAGCTTGCCAAGTACTAAAATGTACCTTATATATCAACAGCAAAGCAACATAATCATTCATGGTCTTCGTGTCCACCATTGCCGGTCTCAACCACCTAGCACAGTAATGGGTCCAGACTCAAAGATAATTTCACTAGGTCAAGTTGATGGAGATGCAATTAGATTGGTTACTGCATCGAAGGTCTGGCTTGACCATAATACACTTTATGAGAGTGAGGATGGTCTACTTGATGTCACTCGGGGTTCTACAGATATCACCATCTCTAACAACTGGTTCAAAAATCAGGACAAGGTCATACTTCTTGGACACGATGATGGGTTCTTACGTGACAAGAACATGAAGGTGACTGTCATGTACAACCATTTTGGACCTAATTGCAATCAAAGGATGCCAAGGTACGTAATTGATCATCCACATTCAAAGAATTCTAGACATAAACTAGTCAATCATATATTTATGAATCCACAACCATATAATATATTAAATCAGCTATCTTATGCACACAAATAAACTTTTCAGAATTCGATTTGGATATGCACATGTGGTGAACAACCTTTACCAGGGATGGATGCAATATGCTATAGGGGGAAGCATGAATCCTAGTGTCAAGAGTCAATCCAACTTGTTCATTGCACCAAAATTAGGGAACAAAGAGGTAAAATTTCAGTACTTCCATTATCATTTAAGTAACAAAATGCATATACCCATACTAACACAAACACTTACACAATGCGTAACATTAATATTAATAGGTGACATGGAGAAATGGTGAAAAAGGAACATGGAAATTCTACTCTGTGAATGATGTATTTGAAAATGGAGCTAGATTCATTGAAACAGGTGCTGGCGGGGTAAAGCCAAACTATAACCATGAACAAGTTTTCCAAGTTGCAGATGCAAGAACAGTGAGGTCATTGACAAAATCAGCAGGTGCTTTGCGATGCACCCCACGGTCTAGATGCTAAGGCAAAAAGTTTGAAGAGAAAAATGGAGCATCAACTTGATGGAGGCTGAATATAGAAAATATAAAATAAGTAAAACTTATAAAGAGTACATAGTTTTAGCACCGTTGGTCTTGAATGCCGTTGTTGACTTAGCATGCTAATGGTTTTCCTTCTTTTGTATTTTTTTTGCTCCCATCGATGATCAATTGTTATGTAGTTCCCATAAATTTAAATTTAAAAAAAAAAAAAAAAAAAAACATGTTGGGCAGTTTTAAGACTGTCATATACTAATAATTTGAATATTTAGTGCAAATTTTCCTTCTGAGGACATTCTTTTTAATTTCTTTTAATTTATATAATGACACAAAAAAAATTACCACCCCAACTTGCAAAAAAATGTAAATATAAACTTGTCAAAAAAAAATATTATATGCTAAACTAACCTATTGTAACCACTTTAATAAAAATTTTGAACATTAATTTTGCACCTTAGTTCTTTTTTTTTTTTTTTTTTTAACTTAAATAAAGAGAATTATAGTGGCTAAACAAAATAAGACAAGTTAAATAATACATGCAAGCCTATTATAAAACAAAAAGGTAGTGGTATTCAATAAAAATAATTTCCATTTTTCTTAAAAAAAAATGGTACCAAGAAAAATAGTGGTAATTTAAATTAATTAGTGGCCACCCTAAAAATAATTCCTAAAGCCGCCACTTATGTTATATTAATTACTTTCTCAAAAAAATACATAAATATACACTTGCCAAAAAAATATTATATGCTCTTAACACCCTGAGAATCATGTGTGACCACTCTACACGCACAAAAATTTGCACATAGTTTTAACAAAAATAAGAGTAGTGCTTTTACATTTACAACATTTCACAATAATTTCACAACAAACCTAATGTAATAAGCTGTTATTGATTCTAATTTAGGCCAAATACTAATATTATTTTTTTACCCACCAATAACAACTTTTTGCATAAAAATGTTGTTAAGATTTATGATAAAAATTTTGTGGACATAGCATTACTCCAAAATTAATTTTGCCCCCAATCATAATTCTTAGTTCTTTTTTTTTTTTTTTAAGCTTAAATAAAGACAATAAATAGCTGCTCAAATAACAACAAACATAAACAAAACAAAACAAGACAAGACTAAATAATAACAAGTGAAAAATTACTCAACAAAAAGCCTATTATAAAACAAAAAAATAAAATTTGTAGTTTGCCCAACCTATTCAATAAAAATAATTTCTAATTTCATTTTTCTTTAAAAAAAAATGGTACCAAGAAAAATAGTGGTAATTTAAATTAATTAGTGGCCACCCTAAAAATAATTCCTAAAGCCGCCACTATCCAATTATGTTATATTAATTACTTTCTCTTATCATTCTCATACAATATGGGACTTCATTCATACATATATAATCAACAATCTCCTCCGCACATATGAGTCATCATCTCTTTGTGTGCCACGAACAAGTCCGACTAGCTACCTATAAGTTTCTTCATTCACTAACGCATTATCCATGAGCATCTTATACACCATCCATGAGAAACATGTGTCAACCCCACACATCCACACCTATAAGAGCCTCTCGACATGCACCATTAACAATACTCCTTTATTGGGCCTCTATCTAAGATCGTATGTGTGGACTTTATGGACTTGCCTTGTGTGATGCACAGTTATGTGAGCTCTAAGTAGTACATGAACCTCCCACCCTAGTCCCTACTCCAATTACGAAAGGGACCTACATCCCCACTATACCTAGAGTAAATTGGACTAACTTTGCCACCTCACTACTTTGCCACAATCCACCATGGGTTATGATACTACTTGTTAAATATACAACAAATTGGAGAGGCTTCAATTAAGTAGTTAATCTAATATATGGAGACACCATTTAACCCAAAATGCTCAATTGAGCTTAAACTCATAGACTTAAAACCTTCTAAGCTAAAAGGTATCCATATATGTTATATTTATTAACTACTCAATTGATCGGCTCCCTAAAGACTAAAGTACTATCTCCCCAACAATAATATAACCCAATTCTCCCATTAAAAAAGAACTAAAGTTCAAATCATCTCTCGCCAAAAATAAATAATTGAATAATTGAACGGATTACGTTCTAAATATATAGAGTTGATTAATTAATTCTTTGTTCTCTCCCTTTTGCCGAACTTTGGGGTTGATTCAATGGGAAAATCATCATGAAACCAAACGACTTGATAAAATTAGAAAAAAATTTGATAGCATCACTGGAAGTCTAACTAGAACAGTATAGAACGAGTGGTCGAAAAAATATATATTTGAAAAACTATTAACAAACCACAACATCTAGTGAACCAAAAATCACCAAATCCCGGCCCCCTCCTCCTACAAAGACTTCAAACAACCGAATTTAGCTAAAAATACCATAAAAATTTAACTGAAATTAGCAATTAACAAACTAATTGCCCAACACACACCCAATTTAATCTCATGGCTTTCCTCACACTCCGCAACAGACCCAAATAAGCCGTTCACCATAACTTTCCCTTCACAAAACCCAACTCCTATATCAACCCTTTACCTCTCATCCTTCTTAAACCTGCAGTGATTCTCTATATCCAAACCCTCTAGAGATTTGCTGCATAATTAAAAAGATACAAAAAAATTAAAAAAATTAAAAATAAATAAAAAATGGCACGTCAAGCTGCTATTCTTCTCCTCCTCTTCGCCATTGTAGGGCTAGCAGTCACCAAGGTTGAGGTCCTGGCTGCTGACGCCCCCGTCCCCGTGTCCGGCCCCACCTCAGATGACGGGGTCATTGCCGCAGGCCCTCCCAACGACGTCATTGGAAACACCGGTGACTTATCGCCTACAAGTAGTGGGGGATCAGCATCATCACCTACAGGTGGTGGTGATGGTGGTGCTGTGGCTGCACCAGTTGGTGGGCCTGTCTCTGATGGAGTTTTCCCTCCTTCTCCAGCTACTGCTGAAGCCCCTGGACTCAATGCTAGCGGTGCCAATGCCCTCAAGGCCTTTGGTGTTGCTGCTGCTTTGGCCGCTGCTGGTGCTGTTGGATTCTTCTCATTCTAAAGCAAACAAAAAATTAGCTTGCATGCATGCATGCATAACCATTGATGGTAGACTTATACGTAATTCTAATTGATTGATTGATAATTGTTATCTGATCCATGTTTCTAATTGTAATTTTTTGTTTTTATGTGCTATGTGAATTGAATTCCAAATTACTTAAAGAAAAATAGTAGTGTGGAATTCATAGCATGCCATTTTTGATAGTATTTGGAAAATTGTTCTAGGCCTGGTTTTATATATACACAAAATTTATACATTTGTTTATTTCTTTTTCTTTTTTTATCATTTTTAATCTTTGAGTTTTAGTCTACGAAACTTGAAGATTATATAGAAATGCAAAGCGCGCGCGCGCGCACACACACACATATATATATATATATATATCTTTTGCGTTTAATCCAATAATCTTATGATTATGAACCAGCCTGTAATAATTTTGGCCATTTGAAGAGTTTGATTCTTATTTCTTGGGGGGTTGTTGAATTCTGGATTGATTAATTAGAAATTAGGAATTTTTTTAAAAGAAATGTGAACTATATATTTTTCTTTGGATAAATTAATGTTGGTATTTAAAAAAAAAAAAAATTGAGAAAGAATATTAGTATTTAATTTAATTGTTTACAAGATAATAAATATTAGAAACTAACATGTTAATTATATTCATACATACAAAATAAAGATGTGTGGTGCCAATCACATTAATTATTTTTATGAGTGCTTATAATTATCGTAGGCATGGCATGGGTGTAACAATGTCTGTCAATATTCACTGATTATAGGATTTGTAAGAACATCATTCACATCCACTTTTGTAAATTTTAGCCAAATTTTGAAAGAAAAAAAAAAAAAAAAATCCAGTCACCCAAAAATGACCATTAAATTATCTACGTATTTTGGATTAAACTTGTTGAGTCGCGGATTCATTGGCCCAGTCCAACGTCCAAGTCTGAGGCCAGCTCGATTGCCAAATTAATTGACCTCTACTTAGTGAGTTGTTGTACAAGTTTTGGCCTTTGTAGCGGTGACATTTACAGGTAAGAAAAGTTGATCTATTTCAATCTGAGATGGAGTAATTCTTAAGTACTCTCAGAATACAGAGAATAATATTTTTTTCTCTCAAATTCATGGTAGAATTCACTAAATTTTCCTCTATGTTTCAAAAGTACTTAAGAATTTTCCTCCAAGCTAATTTTTTTTAATTCAAAAGTTGCATTTGAATCTGTATTGGATGGCCAAGAACCCAAGGACTTGGCCCAAGACCAAAGACTTGAGGAGAGTGAGGAGTGGGAGGATCTCATGTTTTCAAAATTATTGAGGGAAAGGCACTTAAAAAGGCAACTATATTGACTTAATTGTAAGGACTAAACATTGCGATGTGAAAGTTATCTTTGATAATGCCAAGTAAAATTGTGTAAAGAAAACATTTTATAGATACCATTATACTTAATAAATTCAATATATCATATAATCATATTGACGTATCAATAATCATCTTTCGCGGTTCTCAAAAAATAAATAAATAAAAAAATCATCTTTAGCCTATATAAAAAATAATAATCATCATCTTTAGGAATACCTTTCTAACCAACAAATTCGTGTATGCAGAAAATGAAAGTGATTTTTTTTTATTTTTTTACCCTTTTCCTTTTAATATATGATGACAATTAATCCAATAGAAGGCTTTATCTATTATAGTGCAATGCTTTCATAACCTTATGAAACAACTGAATATAATCAAGATGCCTCATGAAACGTGGCATAAACCTAATGTTTGTGGGCTCATTTAGTACTTAGCAATAGATCCTCTAAACTACTGATTAAGCTATTTTATTTGCATGCATAATCCTTACAAGAAATAATGAGTAATCATCCATTCTTAAAAGGTTAAGAAATACTATTCTAGCTAAAAGTGTCCACAAACCCGCCTGGCCCAACCCACTCAACCAACTCGACCCATTTCAAAAGTTAAAGAGTGTTTTTAAATAGAATGCGATGTTGGCATCAGATACAACATCCCGATCTAAAAGTTAACAATAGCTCGTGTTTTGGGCATAATGGGTTGGTTAATTTTGATGGTGGGTGTTTTGGTGGGGTGGGGTTTTTATTGTAAAGTGAGGCCAAAAGTGTAAACAAATTTCCACCTAAAGAGACGTTATTTTACTGTCAGCTTGAAAATATTTTCATGTTGACCAGCATTTTAGCCATCAAAGTCAAATACCCGGAATTGAGAAAAATAATTCCGTCAAAACAAATGCAGTGTATGAGATACAATTTTGGAAATAATAGCCAATAAATCATGTAAGATATTATATTTATTGGTTTCTTTCTTTAATATAATATTTTTATAAAGAAAAAATTATTTTAAAATTATCTAGACAAGTATTTTAGAGTACATGAAAATATTCAAATGATATATCCAATTATCCACAAAACACATGCCAATTGAACATATAGTAAAGAAATTTCCGAGTGACTAGGTTCAGCTAGTCATTGCTTAATCAATCTAACTAAGGATCATGCAGATATAGTTTTTTTCTTTTTTGCTAAATAATCACATATAGTCTTAAGTTCATTGGTTTGATCAACTAGGTCAGTCCAGGTTTAATAACAATGATTCCAATGTTCTCACTAAACGAATGAACATAGCTATAGGCATGCTAATTCATCTTCCTTGCATAACCATCATTCCATATGTACTTTAATATAATGTTTCATTGTCTTTTATTGACACATGGTGAGTTTTTCAAATTCATATTTACCCACAAACTCAATTGTCTAATTATATTTAGACAATGTTGTTGCAATGAAGCATTTTGAGTGGAAAGAAGCCACCCGTGAGACTCATGAACATATAAGCCTAGGCCACAATCTCCACAAGAAATTGGCTTAATTTCACAGATACGGGAAAGGCTAAGTTTCCATTTCCATAGGCTTAAGATTAGCCTTCACTCATATGGAAAGGCTAAATTTCTATAGGCTTAAGATTAGCTTTCACAAATGTGGAAAGGCTTCCATAGCCTTGGGTGATCACTTGGAGAAGGTATCTTTATACGTATACAACATATGCATCCTCTATTTCACAATATGTGGATCCTAAAATTTAGCCAAAAAGATATGTGAATCGCACAATCGTGTAGAATAAAAACCCACTGATCATAAGAGCTTCAAAAGCAAAATGATTACGAATTTAGTCCAAAATTAAGAACTATTAATATTACCTACTATCAATCTACATGCTACCATTCTATCAAAAAAGAATAAGAAAAAATAAGAACTAGTAAACTACTTTCACGTAGAAAATGGACATACCAAGTAAACCAATAATCTGCAACCGCAAAGTCACATTTCCAAAACCCTATGGCCCTAAGACAATGCCCTATCACTACGGCTAACCAAGGACAATGATTTCACTCCACCAAACGTGTAAAGCAAGAATATACTTCCGCTTCATTAGACCATGCATCTCATAAAAAATTGCATTTCAAGACCAAAAGATCATCGATTATCTTAATTCTTATCTATGATAGACGTAAAATAGAAAATCCATAAATAGACCAAACTCTTATGTTTTATGGTTCCAAGCACAGACCAAATCAAAACATGCACAAGATAAACCATAGAGGCAAACAACGATGTGAACCAAAACAATATAGTTAAGGATAATTAGTTCAAGAGAACAAAAACTATTTTCCCTTTCCCATACAAAATTTCTTGTTCAACAAAAACTAAATTAAAACAAATGGAAATAATGATCAAATTCAAATCCCAACACCGACCAAGAAAAACCAAAACAAACTTCTTAACCTTCCTTAGTACACTACCTGTGTAGATGCCTTGCTTCTTGTTCTTAAGTTTTCATCAATAAAGTTTCATTACTTATCAAAAAAACATCAACCAAAACTATGACCAAGCTCAAAAAACAGCATTACCAAATGGATTAATCCTGTAGCAAATTCTGGCAAAAAAAAAAAAAAAAACAAATAAATGCAGTAACAAATAAATCACTAAATAACACCTCCAAAAAAAATGGGGATAGCAGGATAAGCTATATCAAAGCCTCCAACAAAGGAGCTGTGAACAAATTCCTTGTAAACTTCTTCATTGAGCAAGTAGTACCCATCAGGAAAAACAGTGAGGCAGGTCACTCAACAAATAACTTTTAACACAATCTCATTTACATTGTTGGGAATCTATACAGTCCAAATTCCAAAGAAACAAACAGGACAATATGATTTACACATTCTAGACCCATTAGTACAAAAGAAACTGCTTCCCAGAAAAATAACATACTAAAAAGGTTAAAACAAAAAGTACATAAGGAGTAGATCAGGCTTCCATCAAGAGAGAAACAACCCCAAGTGAGCAAAATTCTTCTGGGTTCCAAGTCTATCATGCTGTAGCATCAATACATGACTCCTAAATCCTGACCCTAATTTACATTATGCACTTAAATAATAATAACTCTGAAATCCTTTCTGCTTTCTGGGAAGTTGCTTGAACAGAGAGAGTTGTACAATTTTTACAATAACCAATTACAATTGAAACAGGGACCCTATGGTTACAATGTACCAATAGTTGACTTGACTCTCCTAGAACATCATTATGAGTTACAACACATTAATGATGAACACGTGTATGGGCATCAAAAAACTTTTACAAGCTCACAGCTAAAACCAATACAGTCAAACAACAAGAGGCCGTTACATGTTGCAGACCTAATACATAAAACAATTTACACACAACAGTGGTGCTTTACATGTAGACTAACAGATACGGTAATCATATCCATAAACTAAACACCAAGATTTATTTATTGGAATATTTGTGATCTTGACTCTTTCTAGACATTTTCTTGCAGGAGCACAATTTACAGATTTTTAGGTGGTACAGGGTTACTTTTGCATACTTGGCAGACCAAGCCATCACCAGAGGAATCCAATGAAGGCATCCCAATTAACACATCTTCCTCCATGTAACCAACATAGGCTGATTCAATCATGAAAACAAAAAGTTGCCTACTCCACTCCCTGGATATGATGATAAAAAGAAAACCCCCAAGTCAATAGATGATAAATAAAATAATCTGCCAAAGACTCCACCCATAGTCTATCTCTACCACTCAATATTAATGGGAAAATATAAGAAACAGAAACACATCAAAACATGAAAGCAAACAAACTCAAGTATCCCCTAGTCCATTCTTTGATTACAAAGCCCTAAGGCATTGAACCTCTATTTGACACAACACATGAAAAATAACCCTTCACCTCCATACTTCTGGTTATATTTATAGTTGCGGACCAAATCTATAAGACGTGCATACTAATAAGAACGAGTGATTACCTCTCATTCTACTGGAGCTTTGTGACAAATGGCAATCAATATATCTATCATATAATACAATTTTGACAAATGATTCCATTATATCAAGATCTACCAAAATAACTAAACTTTCTCTATAGAGAAATTAAGAACAGTCATCATTGCCACTCTTCTCTCTCGCATCTTATTGCTTCTACTTTAGGTAACACTAACATCCTAACTTTTAAAGTCAAGGAAACATTATACAACAAAGAGGTAGAAGAGGATTACTGTCAGTCAAGAATCAAGATTCAAATTCATATGATATTTGAGAATGATACTTCGAGGCCTCATCCGCCAAAAACAGAAATCAAGGTGACAGTGTTATTTGATCAAGAACAAATCCACAACCGTTGTCCTGTGCAGGCATAACTACCAGTACACCATAGGTTGGCAACTACAACTAGAACCATCCTTCACCTGCTAGCCACATGGGCAACATCTTGCCATTACAATTTCCTTTTTTCAAAGGCAGAAACACCACTGACAACCATGTCTCTAAGAAAGGCAATAGCACAAGATATTGACTAATGAGTAAAAATACTCCATAGGTAATTTGATGGGGAAAAGGGTACTTTATTAACTTTACCATTCAAACTCTAATAAGAGGACAATGGTCAACAACACTTATTTTTTAAGACTATAACATTTAAGTAAACTTGAGTCTTTTAACATATATTGTTGCTATTAGGGGAAAGGAAGATTTGAATTTTTAAACCCTAACATCAGCCTATGGGATGCAGTGGAAGCTGAGGCTTCAAGCAACACTAACACTATGTTTGGCAAAATGGAGGGGGAGACCGAAAGGGAAGGGAAGATTGACTTCCCTTTAGGTGGTTGGTTGTCTAGACTCTAGAGGAAATAGGATGGTAAGGAAATTATATGAGAGGGTCCCAAAACATTAAAAAATTAAATGCTCTTTCTCTCTCCTCATCCCTCCATTTCCCCCCAATCAGGACGAAAAAAATGATGGCCAGAAGGAAAAGGGAATCCCTCCACTCCTTTCCCACCCAACTAAATAAAGGAAAGACACTCTCTTCCCTGCCTTTGCCCTCCCCTTGTCCCCATCCAACCATAGTGTAAAGGTTTGATCTAAACCAAAGGAACAATGGAATATTAATAACTACATTTACAAGAGTCACTACCATAAAAAATTCTCACAACTTCCTTTTCACCAACCACATACCTAAACCAAAAGGAAACCTGACACTTACTCAAACCAAAAGAATTTTAGCCACATCTTCAATCCTTGAATTAAACAAACTTTTCATACGTGTCAGAAAAACAACCATTTATATACGAGACGTAGCTATCACACTTGTAATATGAATTTCAGAATGAATGAATTATTTCACACATACAACACAATTAATTGGAAAACACAGCAAAGTAATAAGAGGTAGATTGAATTGGCATGACAACAAGAACTTAATTGTACCCAAGAGTCTTGTCACTCAATGGCTCTACCCAATCTCCCCAAGGGGAGAACCAGGGTATGAATCCCCCCTTCCCCACTTGTTGTAAGCCAATATATACTAATAACAAATCTTCAGATACTACAATCAAGCCAGACATCTAGCTAAATCATTTAACCGAAACAATGGACATACAGAGTAAAACTGCTCAGCTTCATGACAACACACAGCATGAACTATAAAGAAATAAGCAAAAACAAAAAAAAAAACTCTCGCCACCAACTGTACAAGGAGTAGGAGCCGGTGACCAGCAAAGAAGATAGATGTTAGACACTTGTAAATCAAAAATACAACCAGCAAAATAAGTTAGAAAAAAAAGATATCATATAAGAGGTATAAAAATCAACTAATGCATGCGTCTGGAAATGGTTAAAGGCTCCACTTGCGCCACAAAAATATTCTCCGAAAGCATATGGATAATTAATTCCCACATCATATAAACAAACAAGAAGGTTCCAATTGTACCAATAGCACAAGTCAGTCTTGAAGATAGATAGCAGTATAAATATGATACCAATGGGATACCTGGTGAAGGATACCAGGAGTCCAAGTCACAGAAATATCCACATTGGTATGCTACTGAAAGTCATCAATCATTTTTCAGCACACAAATATTAAGCATTGCAGCTAGTGATGTTCAGTATTAAGCAGTACGAAAGCAATGGAAATTAGTTCTTCCCCCATACCAACACAAGTGGAACTTACTTCTTCCCTCAAATAAGCCACACTTTGAATGTGGGGCCACTGAGAACCAGAGAGAATGATGAAGATGCACTTTAGATGTCCCAAGGAGAAACTCTAAGAGTGAGAACATAGATTGTGAGGTCTCATAAAACCTGCCAAAGAAGGATGAACATCATGCTTGGGTCACTCTGATGGCATGCGTCTTCTCTTTCCATAATCCACATCCCTGGATCGAGACCTATGATCTTCTTCTGGCATTGCTCGGGACCTGCTCCGAGGTCTTGAAGAAGACTGCCCTCTATCCCAATCATCCTCATAACCCAAGTCACGTTCTCTTGGCCGATGTTCTCGGTAACTGTCTTTTTCTTCCCTGTAACGGGGCTCCCTGTGTTCCCTTTCAGACCTGTCCCAGTCTTGTTCCCTCTCATCACGATGCCTCCTCTCAGAGTTTCCTGACCAGTCACGCTCAGATCCCCGTTCTTTTTCCCTAGAGGCAGCACTTGACCTTGCTCCTTTTTCATGATTTCCCTCTCCATACCCATATTCTGAAGCACCATCATCACCACCATAACTGGACTCCCTCGTCCTTCGGCCATGTTCCTCTCCTCCCCATCCACCCATGCTTGTGTCATTCCACATATTTGCAGGATGACCATCCATTCCAGCAGAACCCATCATTCCCATTCCATTAGCTGTCATCCCCCGACCAAAGAAGGCTGGATTGACATGAGGTGCCACCCCAGCAAGCCCCATCGTATTAACAGCTGGAAATGAAGGAAGCATTCCAGGAAAAGCAGGACCTGGGAAACCCCCATAACCACCTCCTCGACCCATATATGTGGGATCAAACCCAGTACCCATCATGCCCTGTGGGTTCATCATACCACCAGCAGGACCCCCAAATGCAGGACCTGCAAGGCCTTGTCCATAACCTCCTCCTCCAGCACCACTTACAACTCCAGCATTGTTCCCAACCATGTTCTTTGCACCCATGGCCCCTCCTCTTCCTCTCATTGGTCCACCCCCAGGACCTCGATTGAGTACACCCTGCCCGCCCCGTCCCCATCCACCCCGTCCATAATTTCTTCCTCCGTCTCCACTTTGATAATTCATATTGTTCCCTCTCCCACCACCTTCATTCATTGGCCTCCTTCCTTGAGGCTGAGACTGATTCTGGGCTTGGTTCTTGCTCATATAAGAAGCTCCCATCTGCTTCAATGTTTGTGCAGAAGCAAAGGCCACAACACAAGGTCGCCCATTGAAAACATGACCATTCATTCCCTCTTTGCAAGAAGCTGCAGCAACCGAATCATAGAATTCAACTTGACAATAGCCTTTGGATTTACCACTAGCTCTCTCATCAAAAAACTTAATTTCCTTGACCCTTCCGTATTGCGATAAAATACCTTCAAGCTCTGCATCAGTTGTCCACCAATGTAGTTCTCCCACAAACAGCATGGTTTGACCATTCTCTACAGGTGGCCGGATCTGACTTTCATTAATTATTGGATGATTGACATTTGCATTCACATTGATTTGATTAGAAGGCATCTGTTGAACGGCTCGAGGACCACCAGTGGCAGAATTCAGCACAGGCATGGGCTCATTAGGAATTTTTCCAGGCATATCAGAAGGATCAACCCCAGAATTGGGGGGCAAAGATGTGGATCCTTGAAATCCCATGTTTCTGAATTGGGGATCATGAGGCATTTCAACAACCCTCCCTCTGTGTGAGACCGAAGACCCGTCTGGGTAACTAGAAGATCCCATTTCTGGTGCCTTTATGGCAGATGGCCCCTCCTTCTGCTCAGGATAATGCACACCAGGATTAGAATACTTTCCTTCAACTGAAACCCCAGGAATGCCCATCTCTTGTGCACCCGCAGCTTCCACTCTTTGTTCAGGAACATCAGTTTTCTGAGTTTGAAGTCCTCCGTTGCCAACACCCCCAGGTGGGAGTGGAGCCTCAGACCGGTGCAACTGATGGAAACCTTCTCCAACATTTACATCATTGTAGAGATCATCGAAGTCATCATCTTCTCCCATCAGTTCGTCATCTGCAAGGGCCGGTATGGCTCCACTTCCTTGATATTGCAGCTTCTGAGCCCCTCCATATTCCTCATCTTCATAATCTATTTGCTCTTCAGCCACTGGATCCATAAAGGTTGACCAAGATAAATTAAAAATAAATTACATCTATCTCCACCTAATATTATACATAAGCAGGAAAACCACTATTAAACTTATATCTCCTATTGCACATCAATAACAACATTAAGGAGAGAGACAGATCCATTTGGTGTTGGATCTGGATGCTCTTATACACCCTAGAGAGGATTTCCCATAGCTTTAAATCATGTAGGAAGTTTGAGATTACATATGACTGTACATTCATAACAATAATCATTAACTCGAAAACATCAATACACTGCGAATCTTTTACATCACTTTTGAGCCTCGAAATCTTAGGCATCTTGGACAAAAGAACTAGAAACACCTTACACACCTACTAGAAAAGTACATCAATATAAAGTAAACCCTCTGCAACCCATCAAATACAAAATTGAGAAGAACAAAAATTTCCCACACCCAGATCAACAAAACTAAAAAAAAAAAAAAAGCACCCCAAAACAAAAAGGGTCTCAGCTACTGATGATGATAACAGCATTAATCGCCCCTGCCATGATGTCACAACAAACAGAAGAAGATAAATCTTCAAAACCCTAAAATCATTGGAACCATAACAAATATCATGTATTACAGTTACTAATATACCATAATTAAATTTAAAAAAAAAAAAATTAAAGATGAATCATATAAACATAAACAGTAAATCTTTATCATAACTCAACAGAAAAAAAAAATACAGCCAAAGATTCCCAATTTCCACCTAGTAAAACCGCAAGATTAATAATCTCAGACACCCACGTAGAAAAATCCCAAAAATCAAAGCCAAACTACAACTTTAAAATTTTGGATTATTTCACAAAGCAAACCCAAAATCAAAAAAAAAAACCCAAACCCCACCCACCAAAAGATTTGAGATTAGAACATTGCAGAAAAACATCAAATCCTTAAACAAAAGTAAGAATCAAAAACATCAAATATGATAGTTTTTTCTTACTCTTCTCTTGTTGTTGTTGTTGTTGTGCTTAATTTGTCTTCAGCTCTTTAGGTCAGACAAGCTCCCAGGTTTATTAGCCTGACCTTTTTCTCATCTGATCTCCCAAGTGGGTTTCTATTATTTTATTTTATTTTCACTTTTGAGTTTTTTCCTCTTGTGGTAATTTTTATTTTCTTTTGTTTATATGCGATGTCCCTGTACTGGCTATACAGTGATGCCCTTTGCCTTTGGGACCTTGTGGATCAAATCTCATCTGGGTCACTGCTTCTTTGGTAGGCCATACACTAATTACGTATTTTACTCTGCAGAAATTTCTTAACATAGAAAAAATAAATAAATAAACTCAATTTAGTTATTTTTTAATAATTTCTCTATAAAAAAAAATTATATTTATTGATAATTTGAAATTTGAGTTTTGAGTGTTGACCCTATCATTGAATATTCTAATTTCTAAAAAGCGTAACAAAATCATACTTTTTATAGGATAATATTATCCTTATAAATTATTTTATAATATTTTTATAAATTATTAATATATTAAATTTTTATTAATTTTTATCTAAATTTATCGTTAATATCACTTTTTACTTATTAATAATAACGCACATGTTACCAGTCAACAAGAAAATTGGCCAAATGATTTTAGCATTTTTCTGGTTGACAAGAGGAAAACATATTACAGGTTAGACTCTGGTTTTCTCAGCCGCCACAATAGTGTGCTAGTCACAGTAAATTTTAGTGTAGCAGCCTAGCTTATTTATTGGGCGTTGAAAAACTTAAACCTAACACTTGCGCTTGTTTTGGTAAAGACTTTATTCTTATTGGTCCGTTGTTATTTGAATTAATGTGCCTTTTTATTAATAACATTATTTTGCAAGATTTGCGAAATCATATTATTTTAATAATAATTATTACTCATCAAAATAATAATAATAACAATTTTTATTGTTATTAATTGATATTGTTTTAAATCTATTCAAGAATTTAGCCTCTTTCTTAAATTTAAGTGTTGAAATTCGGCTCAAATCTTGTTTTTTTTTTAAATAAAAAAGGACAAAATCCTCATAATTTCAAAACACTGTCAATTTAAATAATTAATATTAAGATATTATTTTGTAAATTTTACTTACATTTTCTTTAACACGACCCATGCTTTCATGCAATGTGCCCGTGACATGCTATATTTGTTGCAATGTTGCGCTTATGAAATGAACCAATTGCTAGCCAAAAAAAAAAATGTGAAATGGACAAAGTATAATTTTAATTAACTTTTTTTTTTGCTAAACAATTTTAATTGACTTAAAGTTACCGTAATATATATTTATATATATACATATTAATTGGATATATGTATGTATAGTTACTTTTTCGGTTTTAATTGACTTTTTTTTTTTTTTATACAAAATAGAAATTCTACTCTAATATAATCAAATCTAAGAGTTATAGGGTTAAATCTCTATCTACACCAAATATTGATTAGTATCCTAGTTTGATAATAAAAAGCTATTATCGGGAGCAGGCATCATAGCCTGAAACTCTCTAAAAAAAATTATATATAATCTAAGTGCATATGAGTGTGAAGCTACTTCCTAGAAAATTAAACTCCAACCCTTACCCCTTCCAACCTTAATAGAATTTTGTACTTGTACAGTGACTATTATGCTAAGAAGCGGATGGTTGGTTGACTCTTTCTTAGTTGAAGTTTTTCAAACAATGACACGTGTCAAATTATGCTTAAAGCCCAACCAAAAACTCGATATCAACCTTAAAAAATTGGCCAGCGACTGCTAGGCGTTTTCTGACTTTTTAAAGAAAGAAGTCAAAGAACCAACGCAAAACACAAATGATAGAGAAATTACACACGACAAGTTCTTTAGAGGTGACTTTAATATAGGCCAAATAATCGCCCTCTGTAAAGAGTAAGTCAACATCTACAAACCCAACAATAAGTTAAAACACATGATTTATCCAACTGTTAGTCAATACAAGAGAAATCCAACAGTAAACAATTCAAAAATAAAATTCTATGAGCAGGTCCATTTTATCTTCTAACAAGAATCAATAAATTAGATAATCTCAATAATAATGAACATGTCATATCAATCAATAGTAAAATTATAGTAGAAATACAATATGTCTTTTTTCATTATAATTATTAGCTAGGAACCCATACATATGCATAGATACACTTAAAAATATATAATAAGATGCATAATATAATTCCTAATACAATTTAAATACTATTGGTAGTCATTTTTATATTTTGTTAACTCTTTGAAAAAATTTGTAAGAATATTATTAAGTATAAAATGTAAATTGTCTATGTTTTTTTTTTATATTATTGTGAAGCACTTTTTTTATAAAAAAAAAATTACGATTCATTTATTCTAAACTCTTTGGTTTTTGTATTTAATAACTCACTGGGATGAATATTTATGATGTGATCCCACATATGATTCTAAAATTAAGAAATAAAACTCTTTAAGAATAAATAATTTATGACACATGGCGCAAAATTGAAATTCTAATTTGAATTCTAATTTGAGTTTCTCTCGATTTCACCTATTATTATATATATAGATATATCAATAAGGCAAAAGAGGGCAAAATTTGATGTAGCTGAAGGGAGAGAATGAGTCCAACGTGTGTAGCAAAGCTTCAAACAAGCTTCCTTACTCAAAAGCATGACTAGGTGATGATTCTCATACTGGAGTTTATCAATGTGTAGTGGTGGGAAGATAGTGAGAAGAATTTAGTGAAGCTTAGAGAATTATGTTTTAGAGAGAATCAAGTGTATGAAAACTAAGATTTTAACTCAAGGATGTTGTGAATATTATGATTATTGCGTTCAATTAATGGTAGAGTTTTTAGGGGTGAAAGGATAATGGATAGTAAAGATAGAAAAATGATGATCAAATAGACAAAAAGTTTTGACCATTCTTCTTGTTCTTAGCCAAGAATGACAAGTTTGCTTTTCTCAAGCCACTTAGGCCTCTCTCCTAATTGGTGTAAGACATTCAAATGATTAGACAATGAAAGGCTTGTCATCATTTAGGCATTTAATTATTGGTCAATTGGTAGATTATGAGTAAGAAAAATCTCATCAACCAAAGCATTTCAATGGTGAAAAATGTATGCAACTGCTTGCTTAGTTGCACACAAATTCATTAGAGACCTAAGGGGTAAGAGAAAACATGCCAAACACTATGGCTCCCAACCAAATTGGAGCTTGTAAAGTTAAATTTATTCAATAATGTGTTAGCTTTATTCCGTGCCAAATTTGCCTGTGTTCTAGTAATTAGATACCCTATATTTAGGTGGAAATTATATAAGGGTAGTGTGTGTGTGAGAGTGTGTAGAAAACTCAAGATGTGTGCACATCTTAAGGAGGTTTAGTCCTAACTTCTCAAGCCATGGTGGAGCCTTCAAGAAGAGGAAGCTCTCTCTTTCTCTCTCTCTCTCTCACACATAATGGATAATGAGAACAGTTTAGCAAAGCTTGGAGAATTATGTTTAGAATGAGATTTTAGAGAGAATCGGGGGTATGAAAACTAAGATTTTAACTAAAGGATGTTGTGAATATCATGATTATTGCATTCAACTGATGGTTAGAGTTTTTAAGAGTGAAAGGATGATGGATAGTAAAGATAGAAAAAGGATGATCAAATAGACAAAAAGTTTTAACGATTCTTCTTGGTTCGTAGGCAAGAATGACGATTTTGCTTTTCTCAACCCACTTAGTCCTCTTTCCCAATTGGTGTAAGACATTGAAATGATTAGATAATGAAAGTTTTGTCATCATTTAGACATTTAATTATGAATAAAGTTTAACTACAAAATTGGTTGTAGCCTAAGGTTACAACTTAGGCTACAACCTTACTCAATATCTTTCTATTGGAGGTGAATTTGACAAATCCACTGTTGAATTACATTTTCTTCTTATATCCTCTATACTTGCAAAATTTTTAAAATATTAAAGATTAATAACTATGTTATTAATAAATTGTTTAAATTGTAAGTTTTTGTAATTTAAAATTATGCATAAAATATAAGTTTATAGATCATATAGCAAATAATATCCAATTGACACAAAATTTTATATGTGTATTAAGAGCATAAAGAACATATAATTCAACAGTTAAATTTTCAAAATATGTAGTAATGTGAATGATATTGAGTAAGATTGTAATATTAGAATACAACCAATTTTGTTGTTAAATTTTTTCCTTTAATTATTGGTCAATTTGTAGGTTATGAGTAAGGAAAATCTCATCAACCAAAGCAATTTCAATGGTAAAAAATGTATGTTGATGCTTGCTTAATTGCACACAAATTCATTAGAAACCTAAAACGTAAGAGAAGACTTGCCAAGCTCCATGGTTCCTAGTCAACCTAGAGCTACTTGACATTTACTAGACATAATCTTGTACCTTTTAAACCACAATTTCTCAAGTTCCCCCTATTGTGATTCATTAATCAAGTAGTGTCTTTTTTCGTAATGAAATTTGGCTTAGGGATGAAGAAATATAAAGGATTTTTTTTTTTCTCTTAAATAGGTTTTGATGATGCCGAAAATCGTCAATGAGCAACACGGTCCTCAAGTGCTCCAAACAAGACCTGCACAACACAAGGAAAGAACAAAAACCTACGAAGAGTACCTGGTACTGGCCAAACACCCTCCGACGATCAAGTTAAAGAAATTCTCACAACTTTAGAGTGCTAAAACTGGAGTAAATTATGCGTACCTTGGTTTGTGAGGGTCTTGGGGTTTTCGTAGTAGCATAGGATTAACATTCATTTCTTAGCTTAGAAGATCTTTCCTTGTGTGGGAGATCTTCTTTAATTCGCGCATCTTGTAAAATACTTTCCTTGTAGGAGTCTTTTTTATTATGGTTTATCGTGGAGCACAAGATATTTCCTTATATTTATACGTGGAGCCCAAGTAAAAGACATGTTGGACCCGTCAAGAGTTTCTCTTACCCCCGTCAGCTTCAAGTCGTCAGCTTCTCATTTCGTCTATGTCTTTTAGTCATTTGCACCAAAGACCTTGAAGTGCACCCGTCAGCTTTGGGATGGACCTGTTAGCTTTACAGTGTTGTTTATGGGTACACAAGCAAGATCGTCAAATATAATCAGGTTCTTTAGCTTTACTAAGACTTCAAGAATTACCCTTATCAAGTACCCCCTACTCCATAATCCCGTCAGCTTTAGCTAACGAGTTGTGGAGTTTGATTTGCCATTCTTTTATCATATATATATATATATATATATATATTCAAGAAAAAGGAAAGGGGAATTTATTGATTGATTCCTCAAGCAGCCATTATTAAATGTCAGATCACGTGGCTCAAGCTAGTTGGCCTCGCTTTTGGACGAGGGTATCGCTTCGTCTTTTGTGCACTTTTTATCTATATATACCTTGCCTCCTCCCCTCATTCTTCTTATTTCAACCTTGCTGATTTGAGAGAGAGAGAGAGAGAGAGAGAGCTCGTCATCTTTCTTCTGTCATTCTACTAGTCTCGTTGTTTTTGCTGCCGTCATCTTGCTAAGGCCATCATTCTTCAAAGGACCATCTACTAATCTTTGTAAGTCTTCCCCCATTCTCTTTTTCTTTCATTTTATATTTTGTTTTTGTAGTTGGTTTGTTACTTCCTTAGAGAGGCCATCAGCTTAGGTTTTAGAATACCTTCGTCACTTGTAGGTGTAGATGTCTAGAGAAGTGATAAGTGAGCAGTCGTCAGTTCTTGAGGGAGTGAGCTACGACGAAGTCTTCCAATCAGGTCATGAGCCAGAGGAGGGCTTCTCCTGGTCGTCTAAGAGAGAGCCGTCAGCCCATTCTTCTAACGAAGAAGAAAGTTATGATGGAGAGGTAGGTGAGGGAGAAAAGGGAGAAGAGAGAGACGAAGATGAGGTTGAGGGTAACAAGGGGGCTACTGAGGGAGATAGTTCAAGAAGCCTAAATGATGGCCATACCCGTCCTTTTATCTTGCCCAAGATATGGACTGTCAACAATTTCAGGTAGACAGTGACACTTAATATCTTTAAGGACTTAAGGGACCGTTATCAAATCCCCGAAAATATCCAAATACATCTTCCTGAGAAGTTTGAAAAGTGTTATTCGAGGAGAACTGCAAACGTCAGCATGTATGATGCCATGTTTGCTGCCGAGCTGAAACTACCACTAACATCATTACACCGTCAGTTGGCCAATCTTTTGGGAATATCCGTCAGCCAGATTGTTACCAATGCTTGGAGGATATTCATTGGGGCTAAAATCCTTTGGGGTCGTCTCAGCTGCGAAAACCGTCAACTTGCATTGGACGAGTTCTTCTAGTGTTACCGACCTCAGAACATCACCTTGTCCCAAGGAATATTTCATTTTGCAGCAAGGAAGAAAACACTAAGGCTAGTGTTAGATATGCCTGACTCCAATAGGTAGTGAAAAATAGATATTTTTTTTGTACAAGGGACGAATTGGGTATGTCGTCTAGAAGAGTAAATTACCATGCCTCATGATTTTGACAACACTTGGGGCATTGTTAAGGAGTAAGTTTTAGCGTCGCTTGCTTTTAGTTTGTTTTCTGTCTTTTAAATTTAATGTCATCTACTCTTTTAATCTGATGATGTCGTCTGCTTCCTTTTTGAACGAGTGTCCGTCCACGCATAACTGACGAGCAAGAGGAATTCATCTATCGGGTCCTTGAAGTTCCATTTAAAGAACGAAAGTGCAGGGACCTAATTCCTCTTGATACACTGCACACCTATTGCGGTGGTCCAGAGCCAATGCCAGCAGCATGTAGATTAAACAGTTACTCTCATCGACGTAAGTATTTTAATCCCTTTTTTGCTCGTCGCCATTTGTATGTCGTCTATGCATCTAACTTCGTCAGTTGTCTTTTGCAGCTAGAATGAGAGCCTCAATGAAGGCGGCTGCTGCCCGCAAGAGAGAAGAGAAGGAAAAGGAGAAGGGCAAGGAAATGGCGTCCTCGTTAGCTTTCAAAGTCGTTGGGAAGGGGGTGCCTAAATGCAAGGCTAAAGAGAAGGAGGACCGTCCTCTTAAGAAAGGCAAGGTTACCCTTACGACTTACAAGGGGTTGAAGAAGTCGTCACCTCCCAAACAAGGTCACGGGATTGGCAAAGACTTGATGACGACGACAGGCCCCATCATCCAAGAAACCCGTCGCCTCCTTACTTATAAGGATTATGCCGTCGAGATGATTGAGTCAATCATCAAGGAGATAGACCTAGATCCTTGCGGTAATCAAGAGACCGAGGACCTAGGGTCGTTAGGTCTTTTTGACCTTTCTAGGGTACGTCTCCTCCCTTTGATACATACACTTTATGACTTTTAGTTTTCTAATTGGCGGTCATCTACTTTGCAGGCGATGGTGCGTATAAAGGCCCTCCAAGACAAGTTCGTTGCCGAGGAAGGTGTGATTTGATAGGCCAAACATGTATTGACCCTTTTTGATAAATTAATTAATTAGCCAAAATTATTAATTAATCAAATTAACATGCAAACACGTGGTAGCAGAAACAAATTACCAATAAACTAAAGTACAGCGGAAAGTAAATTGACACGGTGATTTGTTTACGAATGGGGGAAACTAACACGGCAAAAAACCCACCAAGTGATTTTAAGGTCACCACTCACAACAAGGGGTTACAAGTAAAGGAATCCTAGTACCTTATACCAGCCTATAGTTAAATCCTTACCCCAATATCTAATTGGACTTGTTCTATAGTGAAATCTCTCATTTTCAATGCACGACTCCAAATACGTGACTAACCAATTGCGCAGATCTCAATACGCAACTTCAATCACCAACTAGAGAAGAAGGTTGGCTACAAAATTCTTCTATTCTTCAACGCAAGAAGATCACAAAGTTGCCTGGTCATAAAACCCTATGATGTACAAAACACAGTAACTTCTCAAGAACTAGGGCAAACTAAGTTTCTGGTCACACTTGATGAATTACGCTCTTGTGCAATTGTGCTCTTGGTTGTGCCCCCTGATATGGTCCTTAAAATAATCATTTTATATGTCTAGGGTTATGAGAAAAGAAAGCCCAAACATATAATCACGGATTGGATGAAGAACAGTCCAGAAATATTGAATTTCATAAATCTCGACAGATACCCTATCTATCAAGTTGTTGTCGAGCCATGGGCTAGAACAGCTTTTTAAGGCTCAATAGATGCTATTTGTCATGCTAGCTGTCGAGTTTTAATGAACAACACTTTTCACACTTGAATCTTGGACATACTTGTATGGCTTTAACACTTAGTCTTGAAACAAGATTTCTTGAAGTATTAAACACATCCTAGATCTATCCAATTACAAATAAAATGCGTTTTGTTAAAGGATTAGCCAATTACACAAATAGTGACATATGTTTCTAACATTCAATCACATATGTCCTAACATGATCCATCATCTTAAAAAATGTAATGAGACCCAAACAAACAAGCAAGCATAGTACAAGAAGGCCCTTCTCATTCTGAACAAGGAAGTGGAGGATTTCAAGAAAAAGGTGATAGAGGAAGCCACTTTTAGCCAAAAAAAAAAAAAGGCTGAGTAGGTGAAGGCAAATGTAGAGAAGGAACTGACCGCTCTTTGTAAGCAGGTGGAGACGGCCAGAGTTGATGTGGTGACGGAGTTCAAGGCGTCGCAGGATTTCATTGACTCTAGCGCAGTCTATTATGGTGACAGGTTTGAGGATTGCCTGAAGCAGGTCCAATCTATCTACCTAGACTTGAATTTATCCAAGGTCACTGTGGACAACCCTATGCCAATGACCCCTGTTGTTGGTGACACCACTAACAATGTGACCGCCGAGTCTACTCATGTAGAGAAAGGTGTTCAGGATGACATTGTGGTGCTTGCTTAACTTGCCTAGGAAAAGCCCATCACTCCTATAATCCCGTCATCTGAAGATCCTCCTCTTGATGTTAAGAACCCTTCAGCTCCAAGTGCCCAAGACCTCCTTCCAAAGGATGATGAGAATGTTCTCGTGAATGACGTCGAGGACCCCGTAGTTTAATTTTTTACGTATATATTTTATTATGTATTTTGTCTTATTGTCAGACACATTTAAATGCCCTTTTATTTTTGGGCTTTTGTTGTAAACATGCTTTAAGATGTCTTGTTTTACACCCATCATATTGTGTTTGTATCTTATTTTGACATATACGCTTATAGATGCTTGAACCGTCCACTCCACTTCGTCGTTTTGCAGAATGTAGTAAAACCTGTCTGTTTGTGGACATGTTCTTAAAGTCGCCAATTTATGGTTTTATATTTGCACACGTCCCTTAGGCGAACTTGCAAATTTTGGGCTTGGTTGCTTGGACTTTGGAATAAACTCAACCATTTTGTGGTTTTATTGGTTGACTCATCCATTTGTGGACTTGAACGACTTTTAAAGTATCCTCATAGGGTTTTAATAGTTTTCAAGGTGCCCTCATATACTTGATAATAGTAAGGAACTCCTTGGGATGACCTCGTTAGCCCTGTGGACTTAGTAATAAACTCGTCCACTTGTGGACTTTGTAGTAATAAATTCGTCCACTTTTTGGACTCAATAAATTCATTTACTTGTGGACTTAGTAATAAACTCGTCCACTTGTGGACTTAGTAATAAACTTGCCCACTTTGTAGACTTTATAAACTTATCCACTTTGTGGACTTAGTAATAAACTCGTCCACTTGTAGACTTTATAAACTTATCCACTTTGTGGACTTAGTAATAAACTCATCCACTTGTGGACTTTATAAACTCATCAACTGTATGGACTTAGTAACAAATTCGTCCACTTGTGGACTTTGTAGTGATAAATTCGTCCACTTTGTGGACTCAGTAAACTCGTCCACTGTGTGAATTTAGTAATAAACTCGTCCACTTTGTGGACTTAGTAATAAACTTGCCCACTTTGTGGATTTTATAAACTCGCCCACTTTGTGGACTTAGTAATAAACTCGTCCACTTTGTGGACTTAGTAATAAACTCGTCTACTTGTGAACTTTATAAACTCATTCTCTTTGTGGACTTAGTAATAAACTCGTCAAACATGCACGCAAGTTATATCTTAATAACTCCCCTTATTGTGATGAATGCATATATAAGTAGAAAACTGTTCCAAAAAGAATAAAATTTAGCCCTTTGGGCTTAAAAAGTACTGTAGATTTGACTAAAAGAAATGACTAAGAGAAATAAACTAGAAATGAGAAGTAGCGTCCTTCATGCTGTCTTCTACTAATAATACTCCCTGAGATGCTCAGCGTTCCACGGAGGGCGCAATTTCTGCTTGTCAAGCGTCTCCAAGTAGTAAGTGCCTTTCCTCTGCCAAAACGTAACTCTATATGGTCCTTCCCAGTTGGGTCCAAGCTTTCCTTGGGATGGATCTTTCGTGGTGCCAGTGACCTTCTTCAGCATGAGATCTCCAATTTGGAAGTCCCTGTGTTTGACCTTGGCGTTGTAGTGCTTGACCATAAGGTCCTGATATCGTGTTAGCCTTTGCTCAGCTATCACCCTGACTTCATCCACTAGGTCAAGCTATAAACGTATGGTTTTATCGTTCCTCTTCTCATCGCGATTGTCCACCCTATTCCTCTTCTCTCTTGTGGGAGTTCTGGCTGTCGTCTTGTATGCCCATAGTACGCTTGGCAACTCTTCTGGCCATACATCTTTTGCTCCTTCAAGCCGAGTCTTGATGATTCAAAGTAAGGATCAGTTCGTGACTTTGACTTGTCCATTAGCGTGAGGGTGGGTAAAGAAGGAGTAGTGGTTCTTAATCCCTAACTGTGAGCAAAAATTCCTGAAGGAGTCGTTGTCGAACTGTCTGTCACCAAGACCCTAGGGATTATGTACCTACAAATGATGTTCCTCCAAATGAAGCTATGTACATTCTTTTCTATGATGATGGTCAGGGCTTTAGCTTCCACCCATTTGGTGAAGTAGTCTATGCCGACTATTAGGAACTTCAGCTATCTCATTGCTATCGAGAATGGGCCCATGATGTCCAATCCCCATTGAGCAAAATGCCGGCTGCCTAATGTCATTGCTAAACCTTTGGCACTTGTCGCAGGCTTTAGCATAGGCATGTGCGTCCTTCTGCATGGTAGGCCAGTAGTATCTGGCCCGAATCATTTTATGTACCAAAGACCATGATCTTGAGTGATTCCTGCAAATTCCTTCATGGACTTCTCTCATGACATAGTCTGCTGTTTCAAGGCTCAAACATCTTTAATACGGGCATAAGAAACCCCTCTTATAAAGGACGTCCTTTATCAGGACGAATCACGCTGCCTGGACCTTCAATTTTCTCATAGCCTCCTTACCGTCAGGTAATATAGCGTCTTCCAAATAAGAGACTATTGGCGAAGTCCAATTGCTTCTAGAGTTTATTTCCTATACACTGACGTCATCGATCAAAGGAGAAAGCTATACAAAAGAAAGTACCTTACTGGAGATAAGCATAGGTTCTGCTGATGTAGCTTTAGCTAGGCGATTAGTTTGTTCGTTCTCCTCCCTTGGGATTTGGATGAACTTGATGGGCAACTCACTTGCTCTAGGTACTTCTTCATTCTTTCCCCTTTACACTTGTAGTCGTCGTTTATCTAACTGATGATCACTTAAGAGTTACAGTGTACGATCACACTTGTTGCTCCTGCAGCTTTAACAAGGTCTAGTCCTGCCACCGATGCTTTGTACTTGGCCTCATTGTTTGTTATTGGGAAGCCGAGACGAACCATGCACTCAACTTCGTCTTCTTCAGGGGAATGGAGCACTACACCAGCTCCTCCAACCTGCCTATTAGATGACCCATCCGTGTGAATGCTCCATTGACGATGTTCTTCTGCCCCCTGGCCTTCAATATTAGTGAACTCCACAATGAAGTCGGTAATTACTTGCCCCTTTATTGCTATTGTACGTCAAACTCACTCAGTTCTATTGCCTATAGAGCCATTCGTCCGGCGGCTTCGGGACTACTCATTGCTCGACGTAGAGGCTTGTTAGTCAGGATGACGATAGTGTGGGCATGGAAATATGGTTTTAGCTTTCGGGCTGCGGTAATTAGAGAGAAGGCAACCGTCTTCATCGGTGGGTATTTTTCCTCTGCGCCTCAAAGTGCTCAACTGGTGTAGTACACGGGCATTTACGCCCTATTTTCCTCCCTGACCAAGCCTGTGCTGACGGCAGCTGGGGACATTGCCAAATAGAAGAACAACTCTTCCCTAGGCTTGGAGGGACTTATCAATGGTAAGGAAGAGAGGTAGGCCTTTAAATCCTCAAACACCTGCTGACACTCGGTGGTCCACTCAAAAGACTTCTTTAACATGTGAAAGAAAGGTAGGCACTTGTCCGTCACTCGTGATACAAACCTATTCAGTGCCACTACTTTGCCGTTGAGGCTTTGGACTTCCTTTATGTTCCTTGGTGGCGTCATTTTCATAATGGCCCGAACCTTGTCGGGGTTGACTTTGATACCTCTCTAAGACACCATGAACCCTAAGAATTTTTCAGCCATCACCCTGAACGCACACTTGCTCTAATTAAGCTTCATGTTGTAGGAGCAGAGGGTGTCAAAGGTTTCCCTAAGGTCACTCAAATGATCGTCCTCCCTTCGACTTTTTACCCACATGTTGTCAACATAGACTTCGACATTCCTTCTGATCTGATGTGTAAACATCTTGTTCATTAGCCTTTGATACATTTCGCCCGCATTTTTTAGTCCAAATGGCATCACTTTGTAGCAGAATAGCCCTTAGCTCGTGACAAACAAAGTCTTCTCTGAATTAGCTTCTTTCAACTTAATTTGGTTGTAGTCAAAGAAGGCGTCCATGAAGCTTAGCAACTAGTGGTGAGCTATAGAGTCTACGAGAACGTCAATCCGTGGTAGCGGGTAGCTATCCTTGAGGCACTCTTTGTTCAAGTTCGTAATGTCTATGCACATTCTCCACTTCCCATTGACTTTCTTAACCATGACCACATTGGCCAGCCAGTCGAGGTAGTACACTTCCTTGATGAAGTTTGCGTCGTGCAATTTGCGGACTTCTTCCGCTATAGCCTGGTCCCGCTCTTGGGCGAATACTCTCTTCTTCTGTCGAACAAGTGGAAAAGTAGGTGATACATTCAACCTGTGTTCTATGACAAAGAGTTTGTTCCCTAGCATGACTTTATGACTCCAAGCGAAGACATCCTAATTCTCCTAGAGAAAAGTTGTGAGTGCTTGACGGATAGGCAGACCGGTAAGGGTGCCAATTCTAGTCGTCCAGTTGGGTCTGGAATTGTCAAGATGTACCTCCTCAAGTCTTTCAAAGGGCTCCGCCACCACTAATGTTTTTCTCTACTCATGGCTTGAAGATGGTCGTCCATTTCCAACATAGCTATGTAACACTCGAGAGCAGCCACCTGATCTCCACGTAATTCTCCCACTTTGTACTCTGTAGGGAATTTGATCATTAAATGGTAAGTTGAAGTTACCGCTTTCCACGAGTTGAGGGTAGGCCGTCCTAAGATGGTATTGTAAGCGGACAAGCAATCAACCACGAGGAATGTCACGTCCTTAGTGATCTGCTGGGGGTAATCACCAACCTTGACAGGTAACATGACTGCACCAAGGGAGAATACCCTTGTTCCTCCAAAATCAACGAGTGGAGTGTCAGTCGAAACCAGCCATTCTCTGTCAATCCTCATCTGCTGGAATGCTGGGTAGTAAAGGATGTCAATGGAGCTGCCATTATCAATCATGACCCTGTGTGTGTTGTAATCTTCCATTCGCATGCTAACTACTAGTGCATCATCATGCGGGTGATGGAGACGGCGAGCGTCTTCCTCTGAAAATACAATGATGGGGTTATCGACCATCTTGGGAACGGCGCCCGTGAGTTGGACGTTCTGAACCATCCTTAAGTAGGTCTTGCAAGCCTTCGTTCTCTCACTGTATGGGTTGCTTTTGTGGTGTGTCCGTCCTCTCTTTGCTGACGAATCTCTGCAACTTTCCTTGCCAGATAAGGGCTTCAATTTGTTACTTCAAGTCGTAGCAGTCAGATCTATCATGCTCGTGATCTCGGTGAAACCGGCAGTACTTATTTCGAGACCTTTTGTTGGGGTCTCCCTTCAGCTTCCCTGGGAGCGTTAGTACTCCTTCATCCTTGATCTACATCAAAACTTGGTCAATCGGGGCATTTAAAGGTGTGAAGTTTGTAAACCTCCCAGTGAGGGGTTTGGAACGCCCATCTTCTCATCGATCCCCAATCCTTGTTCTTTTTCGTCCTCTATCCTGCCATGCTTCCTCCTGTCTTTCCTTTTTCTTAGGTCTATCTTCTTTGGCCAACAACGCAACTTCAGTGTTCATGTATTTATTTGCCCTGTCGAGTACCTCCGACATAGTCTTGGGGTTATTTTTGTATAAAGAAAACAGGAACTTATCCTTCCGTAGTCCATTGGTAATTGCAGTTATGAGTATCTTGTCATCAGCTTCATCAATCAAGAATGTCTCTTTGTTGAAGCGTGCTGTGTAGGATCTCAATGTCTCTTCCTCTCATTATTTGATATTCATCAGGCACGCCGTGGTCTTCCTGTGTCTATGCCCCCAATGAAGTGTGAGGCAAACTGGGCGCTTAACTCCTTAAAAGTACCGATGGAATTCGGCATTAACTTAATGAACCATACCCTTGCAGGACCCTTTAGTGTTGTTAGGAAGGCCCAGCACATGATTTCATCTGCTACCCCTTGTAGGTGCATTAGTGTTTTGGAGGTCTCCAAGTGATCGAGGGGGACCCTACTGTCGTCATAAGTTTCCACCTAGAGCATGCAGAACTTTGGCAGAAGGGGGAACGAGGTAACGGACGCAGTGAAGGGCAAGTCTGTCCAGTGGACCAACTCATCAAGATCGTTTGATACTTGCCCTCTGAGGGTTTTCATCATGAAGTCCATTCGCTCCTTCATCATTTGCATCTCAGTGACTATGTGCGACAATGGAGCCGTATTTGCGGCAGATGGACGGCTGGTATCCTTCATCTCTTGTCTAGTTGGGGCGTTGCTGCCTTCCGGCCCCTCTTTGTTTCTCATCTCAGCGCTAGTCCCTTCTTAGTGCTCCTTTTGGGTGTTAGGCACTGCGTTCTTTTGGTGCAGTTGCTCTTCTAGGTCATGTTTTGCTTGGTAAGGCGTTCTACAGCTGCAACAAGCGTTTGAACTTGTCTCTTGAAGGCGATGGTGCGCCGTTCATCGCCTTGATTGTTGGTGGTTGCCATTGAGCAAATAAGTACCATGCAACTCTTTGTCCGGGAAGCAATAGTACGGCTTACTTCTTATCATTTCCCACAGATGGCACCAATTGATGATGCTGAAAATCGTCAGTTAGCAACACAGTCCTTAAGTGCTCCAAACAAAACCTGCACAACACAAGGGAAGAAGAAAAACCTACGAAGAGTACTAGTGTGATACCGGCATAACACCCTTCGACGGTCAAGTTAGAGAAATTCTCATAACTCTTGAGTGCCAGAGTTGGGGTAAATTATGCGTACCTTGGTTTGTAAGGGTCTTAGGTTTTTTATAGTAGCATAGGGTTAACATTCGTTTCTTGGGTTAGAAGATCTTTCCTTATGGGAGAGATTTTCTTTAATTTGCGCATCTTGCAGAATACTTTCCTTGTAGGAGTCTTTTTTATTAGGGTTTATCGTGGAGCACAAGATATTTCCTTATATATTCATACGTGGAGCCCAAGTAAAAGACATGCTGGACTCGTCAAGAGTTTCCCTTACCCCTGTCAGCTTCAGGTCGTCAGCTTCAGGTCGTCAGCTTCTCATTCTGTCTATGTCTTCTGGTCATCTACACCAAGGACCTTAAGGTGCACCCGTCAGCTTTAGGATGGACCTGTTGGCTTTACGATGTCGTTTACGGGTACACAAGTAAGATCGTCAGATATAATCAGGTCCGTCAACTTTACTAAGACTTCAAAAATTACCCTTATTATGTTTAGTCATAGCTTCTCAAGCCATGGTCGAGCCTTCAAGAAGAGAGAAACTCTCTCTCTCTCTCTCTCTCTCTCTCTCTTTCTCTCGTCAATGGATCTTGTCTCATTTCTAGCATTAGAAACAACCTGTAAATAGGAAATTTTGAATTGTTTACCAAGTGTCAAGCTCTTACATCTTCACCTTGGTGTTTTGTCTTATAGTGTAACTAGTCCAATTGTTAGCTAGTTCTATTTGACCATGGGTAACTAACTGAAAAATTGTTAATTTCTTTCATAAGCTTATTTTCTCATTTTCTTATAGGTTGAGCTTAATTGCTTTTGCCTTCAAGCTATAGCTGTAGAGTGGGTGAAGTCTCTTTAATGACTTTCCCTTATTTGGGCTTCTACTTTTCTTTGTTTTTGAGCTTGCATGAAGTGTCTTTTCGGGATTTTATGCCTAGTTAGCAGGGTGAGAAAATCATGGGCTTTTTAATGGCCCGTGTCGTGTGCTTTGACCTTAGTTGACTTTCTTAGGAGAATTTTTGGGCTTTTGGTTTATTGGGCCCATTTCTAATTTTGGTCCTTTTATTGATTGGACAAATATTACCCACTAAGATTCAACCACATGGCGTGTGAAAAAAACAAAAAAAAAAACCTCTAAACAACTACAATGTAAGGTTTTGAAATTCGTATTTTTCCAAGTAATCATTACAAGATATTTATTTAAAATTAACGGGTAACTCTTGCAATGCACAAAAAAATTCAACAAAATATTTGTTCTCTTTGAATTATATAATTTTTTGTGTCATTTAACATATATATATATATATATGATGTGAGTGTAAATATATGAATTTTTTATATGGAATTTATATAGAATTTAAACTCAATTAAAAAATACTTTTTAGAATAATGACCTAGAAAAATAGGGGCTTCCATTTTATATGGAAGCCCATATATTTAATTTTATTGTTGTTGCATATTAGTTCATACCGATTAGAACTTTTTTTTTTCTTCTTAAATTTGAATAAAGAAATCCAATTCTAAACAGAGTCATTACGTTATGTATGTTCTTTTATCAGAAAATTATATTATTTTAATTACATGGAAAATTTTCTACAAATTTTATAATTTGGCCTTTTATTTCTTATAAATATTAAAATATGTATCATTCCAAAATATTTTTCAATAAACTTTCTCATGCATAATACGAGTTAACAATAATTCTTTTAAGGGTTTTTTTTAAAGGAATATTTAATATTGTGTTATTTAGGAGCTAAGCAGTAACAAGTGGAATAACTATGATAGGATGTTCACTATGTTCATCCTTCCTAAGTATTTCTCTTGAAAGTGGGAGGAACAATTATCACTTTAATAATTATGAACTACTGTTTTTTTTTTTTTTTTTCCTTCTTATACATCATATTAAAAGAGTATAATACCTATTAATTTGCATCCCAACTGGTCTACTGATTTCAGATTGTAGGGTGGACATTATAATTATCAACGAATTATAATGTTAATTGTAATATGAACATATAGATAATCCTCCATTAATCCCAAAAAAGAAGATAATGCTGGCCACCTAAAAGTCATTTCAATCACCACTAGATTGTGACATAAAAGGAGCCTTTTTTTCGATAGTGGTATGGAATAGATGAGACAGGAAGGGATGAGCAATGTGGCATAAGACGAATGAGAGTGATGTACCAATTTTCTCTCTCTTTTAGGATGCTGAAATTGATATGCATATACTCTAAAGGCTTGTTATTAATTTTATATATATTTTTTTGGTTTTCTTTTCCCTTTCATCTTTATTTGCAAGTCCGAACAAGTTCTTGAGGGATGTAATTGTAGGACACTCCTGATTCCACCATTTCCCTACTTTCTACAACAATGTTCACTTTTATTCGTTTTCTCATTTTTTGACTCATTAGTATGCCAGATTCCTACCCGTCAAAAAAAAAGTATGCCAGACTCCTATAGGGAATTGTCATATTGAGGCTGCATAAGGCCAATTGAGTCAATTAAATTATTAACGAGTAAGAAGTATATAGGACAAGGAGAGCTAAAAGCTGGTTAATGCTTGGCGGAACATACAATTTCTTCTTGTAGATAGCAACATTTTCATGAATTTTTGGTTGTAATCTGCAGGAGCTCAATTCTCCAGTGAGTTTGTCAATGCAATAATTTTGCTTTTTACATACTTGGGGCTGTTAAAAGGGTGTCATAATAACCCATTGAATGCCTCTTGCACTCAGTGGTATTGCACCCCACAAATTTGAAGGTAAAAAGAGTTATTTCAATTGGGGCCCATGGGATGGCTATACCTGTTTGAGAGCAATTGTATATTGGAAGACTTGAAGTGACAAAATTAATTGTACAAATTATCCAAACAGGTAGAGAGAATTCAAGCAAAAACATTTATATCTCAAATTAGTTCACATATTACAATAACTCAATCAAAATGAATTTTACTTCCTACCTAAGAATGTACTTGGTGGACTAATCGTTCTTAATTTTTTTCTTGTTTGAAAAAAAAATATATATTTTACCAACTCTATCTAAGCTGAACATTAGAATTGCATTTCAGCTGGGTTAACGTTTGCCCCAATGACAATGGCCATTCCCTTTTGGCTGCTGAGAGCAGAACTGCTACCCCCTAATGAAAGAATGGATACAGGAAACCCACAAATTCTTACAAAAATGAACCTAAACGTATTTTACATCCCCTCCCACCAACTCAAGAAAATTAAATGCAGAGGAAGATGGGGTGAAGTGAATTGAGGTGCATAAGGAAGGTGGAAATGGCGAGGCATTCCATTGAGCATCTTAATCACAAAACAATGATCAGCCAAAATGGTTTTTTGCATCAATACATGCCCTTGAAAACAGGATTAGTCCGGCATATGCTCGCACCATACTCCTCATACTCTGCTTTTGTATGGCAAGCCTGCAGGCAGTTAAAAATAAAAAATTCATTCACTGAAGAATATTTAAACTTGGGTAATGTTAATGATGAGCACAAGAGAAAGCAATGAATCAAACATCAAAAGCATTGATGAGAGGAATTAACTTTTTACTTTTCATTTGGGAGCTGAAAGAGTGAAAGGAGGGGGTGGGACCTAGAATTGGGCATCATAAATGTGTTACCAATTTGTCGCCAAGCTGAAATGATGGGAATGCAATTTTTCAACATTGCATATTGCTAATGCCACACAATGCAATCAAGAATGCCAAACTCCACCTACTTTCAATACTTTCAAGCTTCTACAATTCCCTTTACGGTGGTTATATTTTTAATTCATATTAGCTGTGCCAGCTATTGTCTTCTCTGGAACCAATGAAGTGGTCCCTTCATTCTTGAGAAGGGACAAGCATGACAATCTACTTAATAATGGGATGAAAAGGCAATAGGCAACTAAAAGGTGACAATCAACTGCAACCACTGAGAAACCACAATGTCTTCCACAGTGAAGCAGCATATGAAATTGAGGATTCATATGAAAAAAAGTACACGTACACGATAATCATTATAGTTATGGCCCATTAAGATGAGAGGGAAAAATTCATACCGCAAAAAATTCAGGTGTTGATGCAAGTACAGAACCTCCAAACCAAACTGCAAATCTCTGGATGGGATGGCTGACTACATTAACTTCTACTGGCTGTGACTGGAGGTCCAGAAGAGAGAGAGAGAGCACCAAAGAGGAAAAAAATTGCTCAGCCTTTTCATATCATGAATTGCCACACACATTTTATATATTACAAAAATAGAAATAAAAAATATGTTAAATACTCTTACTTTTATTTCCCCACCAAGTCGAGCTTCTGATGCAAGAACCCTGGCATCCACAATCTTCTTTAAGTCTCGCTGCAACCTCCTATGGAAGTCCTTAAACATGGTTGAGCCTCCAGACAGTACTATATTCTGAGATTTACCACACACAAAAAAGGAGAAAAAAACAGGTCAGTGAGTTGTAAAATAAAATATTGTATATAACACAACCCCCCCCCCCCCCCCCAAAAAAAAAAAAAAAAAAAAAGCAACAATAGCCCCTCATTAACGCACAAAAATAAAATTTGGTATAAAACAGTGCTTGAACCTCAGAACTAAAGCAATTCAAATAACCATATGATGGATAAAAAGAGAAAAATCCCATGCTAAAGTTTGGAAGTTGAAACAATCATGTTTTTAAGCTAAGAATTGTCCAACCATGGATAATCAGCAGGATTTTTTTTTTTTGATAGGTTAGAAAATACTCCATCAGCAGAAATTATGGCAAGAAAGTTCTATGAAACTGATGGACGGGGTTGAAGGTCCACCTAAATCTCAAGACCCATTTAACAATTCAAGAATACAGGTGCGAATGTACAAGCCCACATCACCACATTTCAGTCCTCCAACACAGTTGCTCTCACTGTGGTGTGGACACCAGGTACTGAACTCGATCATGAGCGTTCACAGGTGTCAACACAGAAGGAGGGCAGTGACCTTGTGATTGAATGATGGAGTAATTGACACTGATTAAGACAAAATTAAAGTTGATTGATTTTATTTTATTTTTTTTGTTATTTTCATATTAATTGATTACAGTCAATTTCCATATCAGTTATGGCTGATTTCATATGTATTTCTTTATTTGTGGTAGCAATGGAAGCCCTGCTTAAAGGCTCCAGAGAACATTGCAGGATACAATGAATTTAGTCAAAATTTCTCTAAGCTTGGCAATTATTCCAAGCAACTAAAGGTGGTGAAGCCTAAGATTTATTTTGTTACCTTTTTTCCTATTTTCAGTACAAAATATCTATGCTGCATTACACTGTTCCATTGGAATATTCCACATCTAATAAAAAAAGTTTGCATAATTTTCCTAGAGCCTATGTACTTCACCTTATACAAAGCTCTTCTTGTGTCAATTGGTGCAGACTGAATACACTTGTCGATTACAGCTGGTAGGGGGGTTGAAAACTCGCTGCTATATATTTCAGGATTAAAGAAAACCTATAAACAAGTCAAACAAATCATCAGAACAAACAGCAGTTTGCAGTTGGTTAAAATCTATTCAAAAGCTGTGTATTATTTTCAACCTTTTTCATAAATGTTTTTCAAAGTTTTAGAGCACTATTCTTGAACAATATAATCTTTGCAGATGAATGACTGAAAATTATAGGTTAAGAGAGCCTCCAAATACGGTTATCAAAGCCAAAACTTGAAATCATGAAGAATTTACATCCAGGGGAAACTTCCTTATTCTTTGGTTCCATAAATGGAGTTCACTTTAATTGTTTGAGAAGAATAATCTAATGTCTGCTACTGACAATAAATAGTCCTTGATCAAATAGACTGTGGTCTGGGTAAATCTTCATATAGAAGTATATAAAATCTTTGTAGAATCAAAGATTGATAGATATGACGCCAATATGGGCCACGTGGAATATCAATTTAATACAACCAAGAATTGACAAAATTAGTAATGGTGAGGCTAAAATTAGGAGTGAACATTTCATAACTGAAAAATGAAATAGCAATTCAATGGAACATCTACCAGAAAAAAACAGAACAGGGATGAACTAAGGCATTGGGAAGGAGAATATTGTCAAAGAAAAGATAGATCAAACCTCAGGGCCAAGAAACCGTTCATAGCCAATATCACAAGAGTATGGTGCCCCAGTCTTTGGTTTAATACCTCTCCATTGCTTAACATATTTTGCTGGTTCTTTGTCATGCTTATTGAATTCCTGAAATCATTGGGAAATGAAGTTATATCAAGTAATCTAAAGATCAAAAATTCAGATCCACACAAATATCCAATGGAGAAAGTAATATGAAGAGCAGATAACTTGCAATATAATGCCCAGGGCCGAGTAATAAAGAAAAATTACATCCATTTGTCATAGGATCTGTTCAATCCAAACTGTAATGAAAGTAACTTCACCTTGACAATGTCAGAACAAGTGTAGCAATATGTTTCCTTCACTTTCCGAGCCACTTCAAACGAGTCTTCAGGGGGCACATGCTCTCCTCTTTCCTACATGAAAAAAAAATGAAAAATGCAAGAATCCGCAAATCTGTCATTGAATGAGCCAAATTTAACATATTGATGTAGTTAAAACTGTATGAATCCAACAATGAAGTGACTGGGAAATACGGTATAGAATGGACCACATTTTTGTCTTACATATCAGTGCACTGACATGTTACATTGATGACATTCTAAAAACCAGGCCTCTGTCAGTCTACTATTGAGTGTTTTCTTTAATGAGGTCCTTAAAATTGGGTAGACAAAGATATTCCAAGAAATACATATAAAGAATGCCCATTTCTGTAGGAACCACACACCAAACCTTTATGGTTATGACCATGGCACTGTTCATTTGTTTATTGCTAAATAAAATTGTAACTACAAAAGATATTACACCAAAGACATTATTCTTCATTTATAAGTCAACAGATCTACAAACTAAACAACTAAAATCTACGTCACCATGACTTGGATGCAATAATAGGTATACATTGAAAATAATGACCTTCCAAACAATCCCAGCACAACCAATTAATTTACAGTTTGATGATGAGTTACAAGGAGAACATACCCGCATAAGCTGCTGGACGAAAAGAGTTACATCTTTCCCAGCAATAGGAACTGACTTAATGCTACTCCCAATGACATAACCATCTGCAACAGGTACAACATGTGTAGCCCCATCTCCAACATCCACTACAACCCCTGTCATCTCACACTAAGAAGAACTGTAGGTCAATCTAAATGGAAACTATCAAAAATATATCAAACATAACAGAGATCTATGTAAAATAACAGAAGTACAGAAGTTCAACCCAACCAAATTACCAGAAATAATGATAAAAATCATTAAATCAGCAACAGCAAAACAAAACAAAAAAAAACCTCTGATGAAAATACACCTCCATTCTGGTTTCATATTTAGGTATAAAAGCAAATAAGAAATGAAAACGATTATCCAAGCTAATGGTTATAATCTTGCATAATTGAGCTCGTAAGATTAATCTGCTTATGTTTAAGGAAATCATTAGATAACAGCTTTATCAAGCTGGTACCTTCTGGGGTTCAAAGGATATGCCAATGGTTCCAGCACCTCTTATGGTGCCTAAGCACTGGAGTTTGAAACCCCGCCAGCCCCCTCCCCCTACTTACCTAGCAAAAAGAGAGCTGGTACCTGCCACCTTTTTCTTGAAAAGTACTAATCACACTACTCTCTAGACACCACTACCTGCTCCCTTCTCTCTTTCTCCCTCTTCTCAGATATTCATCCATAAAATGCTTGCCATTAAGTGACAGAACTAGCTGGACCTTCAAGTTGGTTAAAACCCAAAGTCATATTGGAACCTTTACTCCCTACACATGTAATGCGAAGATAGGTGCTTCAGTGTGAAATATGTAATTTAGCTGGGAAGGCATGAGTTTGAGCTAGCCTAAGTGTGAGTCTATGAGTAAGAATATAATTTTTCTGTGCTGCACCAGCAGTGCTGTTGTGAGGAAGTGACCTGTACGTATAGTTGTATCATACAAGTGTATTTTTAATTGTGTCACTTACACATCCTTCTTATAATTTTTTCTCAAAAAGGAAATTACGACTTATCATCAAATAGTTCAAATATTTTTTTGCTCTATGGATACTAAAGTTGGTATGTTACTGCCATTTCTCAACACTACAGTTTTTCTTTTACTACCCTCCACCTTGCTCTTACAAGGGGAGACATGCCATTTGGGCTAGATCATTGGCGCAATTTCTCAACACTACGCCTCTATCGAAAACTCAATCAAGTTTAATGAACTTTCTTTTTAGTACTAGTAACCTAAATAAATAAACCAAAATTTCCAGCGTAAATTCAGTAATTCCATTATTCTAATTCAGTTTGAACTCAATCGAACATTATTCTGAATTTGATAAGAGCTGTAAATTTCATACTCCTAAATCCAAAAGAACACAACTCCTACAATTGTTGAGCATTGAAACCAACCTTAGATGTCGTATACCCGGCTGCAAGAGCGAGCACTGAATTCACCCCTATATAAAGCCCAGGAACATTGAATGTCTCAAACATAATTTCACCAGTATACTCGCGACTCTCCGGTGCAGTAAGCGGACTCTCAGTCAATAAAAAGTAATGGTCCTCTGGATCACACCGCAAATAGTTGAATATACACTGCTGCCAGAACCGCTCCATTGCGTCCCAATTTTCCACCTGGCCATGCTGAATTGGATAGCTGAGATTGTAAGTAGTACTAGATCGAGATCTCGCAACTGCCTCATCCCCGATGAAGAAGTCAAGATCGGCCATCACACCAGCACTGTGTTGCGCAAGCCAACTGGCTTTTGAGGAGCTTCGAGATTGGTTCAAGAACGACTCGTTTACTGCAACTACTGTAGGAACTATAAAACATGGTTCAACATTACCGGCGAACCCCATCTTAGTATACCTGCAACAACAAAAGGCAGAACTTACAGAATACCCAATTGACAAAACATTTCGTCAAACAGTTTGTGTCCCTGTGAGTTTGCATATCAAAATCAAATTAATAGGACTGCCCAAATGAATATAGCGAAAAATAAGCAGACCCAATTGGCTCATTCTATTGAAAGACCGGTGTATCATAAAAAATTTGAAAGGGAAACCCCCTTGGGGCATTTCGTCAAACACTTTGTGCGCCTATATACACACAACACATACACACAAATACGAAGCGTATTTAATCACATATATCTATAGAGGTGTACCCAGTGCCGTTGTCGATTACTACAGCGGGGCGAGACGTAGCAGGGTCCATGAGAAGGAGAAGAAAGGAAGCGTTCGTGTTGAAAATGGATCTGCGACTGAGATCCAAGAGAGAGTTTAGGGCAGAGGATCATGGTCAAGAAGAGCACTTTGAGGAGGAAGAAGAAGAAGAAGAAGAAGAAGCAGATGGTGATTGAGACTTAGGCTTGGATCGCAAGCGAAAGCAGCGACTCAACACACAAGAGTTGGTGATTGTTGCTCCACCCATTTCATTTCTCAACAATAACAACAACAACAACGACGACGACGAGCGTGAAAGCTGAATAATATTAGTCTCATAAACTTGCACATCATTGTTTTTGTGCCCCAGAGAATTTTAAAATATGCGTTTGTGTTTTTGTTTGTGTTTGTGTGTATGTTTTGGCGTTTCTTCGATGCTTTTCTTCGCAATCAAACAACACACCCACTGACGACTGACATCTTTCTTTCTTTCTTTCTCTTCTCAAGACTCTTTCTTTCTCTCTTTCTCTCTCTATGGGCTTTTTTTTTTTTTACACTTTAACGTGCAATTTGTGATTTGTGGAATTTGGCATTTGGTGTGTTATATATGACGGTGGCTTTGGGCCGTGCGATTTATGAGGAAAACAAAGCTAGGCGACGGTCAGATTTTAGCTTTTGATGGATCCCACCAGAAAATTGTCTGAAAATCTACCATGGCCATGGGTCCATGGTGGGTTTAATTGCACTGGAACACTTCCCGAATGTCGACCATGACCTATGGGTCGGTCAAGTTTTATGCTTTTATTATAATAATAAAATAAAAAAACATTGGGGAAAATGATGTTTGGTACTGTGTCTGACATTTCAAACTTATGTATAAAAAACTATCCCAAAAAAAAAAAACTTATGATTTAAAAAAAAAAAAATTTATGTTTAAAAGTGTGTACATGGCAAATTTTTTTCGTCGCAAAATATTTTTGAAAAAATATCCTCAGTAAAGTGAAGTCAATTTAGACAAGTAGACTCGTCCCCAATTGTATGACTTTTTTATTTTTTTGGTCACCTAACATCAAAATGATATTGGAAGGACTAGAATTGAGACCAATAAGGCAATAATTGAGAAAGCCCGATGAGATTTAGTTTGAGATTATGAACATGTTTGGTACTATTATTTAAACAACAATTTTTATTGTTTAAACAACAATTTTCATTCTCTAAACAACAATTTTTGCTGTTTAAACAACACTACATGTAATTCCACAATACTTTTCATTCACACGTATTTTCACAACATTTAAACAACGTTATTGAAAATCTCTTATCAAACGAGCCTATATATGTTTGAATAGTTTATCTCTTTGAAATAAAAGGTTGCCAAGTTGGCCACATGAAAGAGTGCAAAATCAAGAAGAGCTAGTTGGAGTGTCTAAGCCAAAGTTTAATCCTCATTAAATGAGCCCTCAATCGCGCATTTGTTCGATTGGTGAGCTCAAGGCAGTTTGACTAGATTATATACCAGTCCTTCGAGTAGAAATTCCTTAAGATCTCAGAATAAGAGAATTTGGCAGATGACGGAACCTGTATAATAAATAGAGACCCAATCTGCGCATCGACCTAAAAACATCATAATTATCATATTGAATTTTACACACACAACAAATCTTTAAAACTTAACCATTAGAGCCTTCTCTACAATCCCCTAAAGGATCACCTTATGATAACAATATGATTCATTTGTACTCTTAGTCTTAGGGATCGTGGCATAAGCAATGGAAAAATCCAAAGGCAAAAACCTCAATGTTATTTAATAGGCAATGGTTTCGTAAAATAATTGAAATACCACCACCCACATATATTTTAATTAGCCAGGGTTAAGTGTATATGGGGGGTCTCATATCCTAAATTACCATCATAAAGAATCTACAAAGCCATTTATATAGATTCAAGGGTTCATTTATATGTGGGGAAGTTGCTAGACACCCTCACAATATCCATTTAATCATATTTTAGTTGTCTCTTGTTTCGTACAATTTATTCGATAATTTATGTTGATGAAAATTGTTAACACATTTTTAACAAAAATCATTAAATTATGTTAATCAAATTATGTTTAACAAGAATTGTTAAATTATGTTTGTCAAATTATGTTTAAAGAAAAATTTTAAATTATGTCTTACCAAACATTGTTATTTAATAAAGGTCTTCAAACATAATTTCATCCATAGGCCTTTTGGCATATAGGTTTTATTGATGTGAATAATGTGTATTCAAAATAATGTATTTCTTAATTACAATCTAATAGGCCAAAAATGTATTGACCTCTTGTGATGAATTAACCAATTAATTAGTCAAGTTAATTAATTAGGTTCAATTACATGCAATGAGCGTGGCAGCACAAACAAATCACCAAATAACTAAATGCAACAAAAATTAAATTTGACATGGTAATTTGTTTATGAAATGGAGAAAACCTACATGGCAAAAACCCCACCGAGTGATTTTTAGGTAACCACTCCCGAGAATCTACTATTATCAAAACAAGCGGTTACAAGTAAAGGAATTTCAGTACCTTATATCAACCTACAGTTGAACCCTTACCCCAATACCCAATTGGACTTGTTTTATAGTGACAATCTCTTCTTGTATTGCACGACTCCTAATACGTAACTAACCAAAAGATGCGAGGATCCTAACACGCGACTTGATCACTAACTTGAGAAGGAGTCGGCTGCAAAGTTCTTATGCTCATCAGCTTATGAAGATCATGAAGTTGCTTGGTCATAAAACCCTACGGTGTACAAACACAGCAACTTCTCAAGAACTAGGGCAAACTAGGTTTTCGATTACACTTGAGGAATTATGCTCTTGTGCAATTGTGCTTTTCGTTTTGTAGCCTGATACGGTCCTTAAAATAATCCTTATATATGTTTAGGGTTGTGAGAAAAGAAAGCTCAAACATATACTCACGGATTGGATGAAAAACAGTCCAGAAAAACTAAGTTTCATAAACCTCGATAGATAGCTATCTATCGAGCTAACTGTTGAGCCACGGGCTTCAACAACTTTTAAACCTCAATAGATACTAGCTATCGAGTTTTAAAATCTAATACTTTATTACTTGATTCTTGGACAGACTTGCATGGCTTCAATACTTAGACTTGAACTCTTGTTCCTTGAAGTACTAAACACATCCTAGATCTACTCAATTACAAGTAAAGTACGTTTTGTCAAAAGATTAGCCAATATATAAAATGTTGATTCCAATCACATATGTCCTAACACAGTCTCTTATTTCAAGGGAAGACCATTTGATTCCAACCACGTTGCCTTTCTACATAAGTTTTTTTTTTTTTGTTTGAGGGGATATGTGTTTTTATTTATTTGTGGCTGCAACTAATAATTTATTTAGGTTGCCTATGTACCCTATTGATGCCCAATTTTTTGATCTGTACCCAAAAGCCCATACGGAGGAAAGCCCAATGAAAAGCAAGGCCCAAAGGCCCACCAAAAAGACTTAAGAGTAAGAGAGGTCCAAAGAAAAAAAATGCAAGGAAAAGCAATCTACAGCAAAATACAAATCTGCAGTAGAATACAATTTTGCCGCAAAATACAGTTCTCTGGCAGAATGACTTCGGTAGATAAAGACAAATTGGGCCAAAGATCATTTTGATCCAGTCAACATTATTTGGCTCACAAAGGCCCAAATCTTTTTGTATAAAAAGATAGGCGTGAAAAGTACTATGAAGAAGCACGATGAAAAGCAAACAAGAAACAACAGGAAGTGTCAGCAGCAAAAATTGCGTGAAGGAAAGAAAAGCCAAACCAAAGGAAATGACAAACACAACAGGAAACGCATGAAGGAATAAGACAAAAACACGCAACAGAACAAAACAAAACAAAACCAATTTGCTATGGCAAAAATGGAATGGGAATAAAAGAAGATAAAAACGGAAGATAGTGGAGCAAACACAGAAGGGCCGAAACACCACCAACTTGTACCCAGGCAATGCAAGAGAGGTGAGCCAATGGTCAAGGGGATTCAGAGGGTGTAATTTGGTGGTGGAGGGAAAAGAGGGTCTATATTTAGTTTTCTGCCAAGCCTTCTTTTGGGAATATACCTTACTAGGATGGTATCTTACCCAAAAGAAGTTGTAGATGGTTAGGACCATCTGATGCATGCCATAGAGCTAGGTAGTAAGGTAGTCCAATCCTTATCCATTTGAACATAGAGATAGAGATATACAACAAGAACAAAAAAAAAAAATGGAATTTTGTCATGGAATGAGTAGTGGTGCTGCAAACATGTACTGAGCAATGGCAGTGGTCGAGGCAACCAATGAGTTGGTTGGTAGTCCTAAAGGGATGCCCACAATAAACTAAAAATAGTTGGTGAAGCCCTAGGGGTAAAAGGGAGAAATCTCATTAAACTAGCTCACTATAAAAAAAGGAGGTAACCATGGATGAAAAAGGGGGATCCGATGGGGAGAGAAGCACCGAAGGAGGGAACCCATAATAAGAGAGTAGTAAGCACCTAGGAGAGGCACTTAGAGGAAAAAGCACCCAGGGAGAGGGGGATCCAAAAGAGAAAAGACCCAAGTGACAAAAATAACCCACGACAAGATAGTAGTTAGAAACTAAGAGTAAAAAAATAACGAAGAGAAAGAAAGAAAGTAGTAAAAAGAAGAGAGAAAACACGACAAGAATAGGGGCATGCATCAATAAATCATCTTTTCCCCCCCTCTTAACAAATTCACTCTTTGAAATCTTCAAAAGTAATAGCTAGTGACCATTTAGGCCTATTTTCCAAAATGCACAATTTTGATGACAGAAGCCTATAACAAGGTTGTTCAAGTTGGGGTTTGGGTTCCTTCTTGGTTTACTTATTCTATGGGAAGATTCAATACTTGATTTTGATTGTAAATATATTTTATTTTTCTCATTATAAATTATATCTGCTGCATTTAGTCATCCTACTGTAAAACGTTTTTATCACGTTTGTTGCATCAGTTGTCCTGTTGTGGTATCTTTACTTGTTGTACTAGTTATTTTGTTGTAGCACCTTTTCATTATTTTTACCGTGTTAGCTATTATATTAGCTAAATCTTTTCTGTCGAAACTTTCTTCTTTATTTGTTATTACTTGTTTCACTTTTGACACAAACTAACCATTATCTCGCCATAAGTATATTTATACATATATCTTGTTTCTCATATTCTGCAAAATATATTTTATAGATGTATATGTGAATATGTATAAGAATATTTACGAATATATGTATGTATATATTTGAGAATATGTTAACCCATGTAAATTAACATTTGCTTGATTAGTATTTTCTTTGGGTTTTAAATTTGTTTATGTGTAGAAGGTTAAAAAGTATTTCTGCAGTAAAAAAATGAAGAGTAGTCATTTACATTGCAGAAAGCTTATTTCACAGCAGAAGACTTTAATACACAGCAGAAAGCTTTACTGCACCGCAGAAGGCTATACTGCACCGCAGAAGGCTTTATTGCACCGCAGAAGACTTTACTACATGCTTTAATGCACAACAGAAAGCTTTATTGCACAGCAGAAAGCTTTACTACACAGCAGAAAGCTTTATTGCATATCAGAAAGTTTTACTGCACAGCAGACGGTTTTACTATACAACAGAAAGTTTTGTTACATAGCAGAAAAGTCAGACCTGTGGCAGAAACTGGAGAAAAGTTCCTTCTGCGGCAAAAACAAAGGATAAGCCCACTTTGCAGTGTCTTTCCTTGGACTTGGACTCAACATTTGCTCACAAACTGGTAGTGGCAGAATGGTACTTAGGAGCCCATTCTGCGAAGCGCCAGACCCAACTTCCTTCTTAGAAAAAGCCTAGACTAAGTGTTATCCAATAATATCAAGACGCGTGTCTATGGCACAAGAAACATAAAAAGAACCCCCGACATAGCCTTGACGGGGATCAAGCCAATTCGTAGTTCTTAAATTTGAGGCTTTAGATTTAAAATCCTCAAATATGATTCTATCCAATTTAAATGAGGAACATTTAAGTCTAATACTTGGTGTTTAATTAAGCATTGACTTAATTTTGTTTTTGGGTGAGATAATTGATTTTAATCTCAAGGGTAAGTCAAGGACCATGTTTTTAAGGAAATTGAACTAAGGATTCTCTTTTTGAGAAGTTGAATGTCCGAGCAAATTTCTCTTTCTTTCATTTGCTTCAAAAACAATATTTTGATTGAGGTTCCCAAATTTAATTAAGGGAAAGAAAATTGCTTTGAAGCAATTTTATTTTTATGAACATGTTTTAGGAATTGCAAATTGGAAAATTCCCTCTAATCAATTTTATGGTGATTTTATTTTGGGGATTAGAAATTCCAATTTTGGTTAAGAAATTAGGAATCCCAAAGAATTAGTCATATTGAAATTTGAAGAGATTAGAAACCTCACTCTATTTAAAATAATTTTGGGAGTCAAGGACTCCATTGGAGCATATAATTTTAAATTGATGGAGTTAGACAGTTAGTAATTCCAATTTGTTTAAGATTTGATAAAGTCAATGGCTCTATTAATATTGTGGTAGAGTCAAGAACTCCATTAAGATTTGGTAGAATCTAGGACTCCATTAATTTTGTGGTAGAGTCAAGGATTCCATTAAGATTTGGTAGAGTCAAGGACTCCATTAATTTTGTGGTAGAGTCAAGGATTCCATTACGATTTGGTAGAGTCAAGTACTCTATTAATTTGGTAGAGTCAATTAATCTAGCAGAGAAAACATTGAACCAAAACATAGGAGAATTTTTATTTGGTAATTCTCAAATAGGATCTACAAGTTAGGGAATAATATTTTAAGCTTCATATATGGAGTTAGGAACTCCTCATGAAACCCGATCCTATATGTTTTACCAAACAAAAATTCAATTTTAAGGAAGAGGGAGAGAGAGATTTAGAGAAGAAAGAGACTGATAAAATCCCAACCTAATGTTGATGCTTTGTGTTCCTCCACTACTTGTTGCTCTCTATCTCTATCTATGTCTCTCTTCTTCTTTTTTCTCTCTGTGTTTTTGTTGTGTGTTTTTCTTTTTGTGCTTGCTTGCTGTGTATTTTCTGTCTTCTTTCTTAACTAACTAGTTAATGGGCACTCTTTTATAGGCAATTAACATCTTTCACATGTTCATGCCATAGTTCACTCTTCAACTTTTCAGTTTTTTTATTATTATTTTTGTTTATGCCATCCCCACCTTTTGGCTTTTAGAGGATTAGCAATGGGGATGGTATAAAAATTTTGTATTACCATCTAAAAAGCTGCTTTATCTATTATACCAACTCACTTTACTATATACCATACATCTCAATTTGTATTTTTACATACAACCGATTAGAAAAATATAACTACACAGTAAAGTAATATTAAATAAAAAAATTATTTCTCTCTTATCTCTTTCCTCTGCTACTAGCCAAAACCATCACTATTTACTCACCAAACCACCACTGTAGACCAACACTATTCACCAAGCAAACCACCATAAACCACCATATTCAACCAACAAATCCAAAAACAACCCAACAAACCCATACCAAACACCTTAGAACCATCGTTCATCTCACCAAACCCACTGAACCACCACACTAGGTAAGCCAATCTCTACTCTCCACCACCATGCCGGCCGATTTCCACTGGGCAAGCCGATTTCCTCAGTCATACACACACCAAACCCCACAGCCCATAACCGACAACCTCTCTTTCTCTGTTCTACTCCACCATTGCAACAACCACCACCACAAAACCCACAACCCAGAATCGATCGACCCACAAAACCCACAGTCCACAACCTCCATGCCACCAAAACCACGCCGCCACCTAAAGCCCAGCAACAACCCAAAAAATCTTAATCCACCACGGATTCAACCATCGATTCAAGTTTCAAGCCCATAACCACCCAAAATCAACCACAAAATGGGTTGAGAAATCAGCGGCATGGTGATAGGAAGAGAGATAGGCAACATTAAGAATGGAAGAGAGATCAGTAGCGACATAGGGAGAAGGAGCGATCAGCAGATTTGAGAAAGAGATGAGACTGGAAGACAGAACTTAGAAGAGATAGAAATTGGAGAAGATGATATTTTTAATTTATTTGGGAAGGTAGAAGAAAATATTATGATAGGTCAAGAATGTATTGACCATTTTGGTAATATTAAGCAATTAATTAGCAAAATTAATTAATTAGATTCAATTACATACAATAAGTGTGGTAGCACAAACAAATCACCAACTAAAGTAAATGTAACGAAAAATAAATTTGACGCAGGTGATTTGTTTACAAATGGGGAAAACCACCGAGGCAAAACCCCATCGAGTGAATTTAAGGTCACTACTCCCGAGAATCCACTATTATCAAAACAAGTAATTACAAGTACAGGAATCTCAGCACCTTATACCAACCTACAGTTAAACCCTTACCCCAATACATAATTGGACTTGAAATGTAGTGACAATCTCTCCTTTCAATACATGGCTCCAAGTACGTGACTAGCCAATTGATGCACGAATCCCACTATACGACTTACTCCTTTGCATGAATCCAAGTATGTGACTAACACACCAACTGGAGAAAGATGTTGGCTGTAAAGTTCTTCAATTCATTCAAATGATAAAGATCAAGAAGTTCCTTGGTTACAAAATCCTTGGCGCAAAGACACAGTAGCTTCTTCAATGAAAAGATGAACTAGGTCAACTTTTGTCTTCGGTCACTTAATGCATGAAAGGATGCTTTGATTCATTGTGCAACTCCTTCGTGATGGCCTTTAAAATAATTCTTATATATTTCTGAGGTTGCAAGGAAAGAAACCCTACACAAAAACACTTGGATATGCGTGAAAACAGATCTAAAAATCTAAATTTCATAATTCTTGATTCCTATCGAGCTGTTGTCGAGCATACGCATTAAACCTCGATAGATATTATCTGTCGAGATATCTGTCGAGCTTTAACGAACAACACTTTTTTCACTTTTTTCACTTGTTTCTTAGACAGTTTTGCATGACTTCAATACTAGACTTGAACTCTTGTTCCTTGAAGTATTAAACCCATACTAAATCTACCCAAATACAAGCAAAGTACGTTTTATCAAAGGATTAGCCAATATACAATAACATATGTTCTAACAAATTCCACATATGTCCTAACATATTATATAATAAGTATACAAACTCATGAATAGTGGGTTACATATCTACCAACTGACTATTCATTGAAGCTAAAATAAAATTAGAAATAGCAACTCAGATGAAGTGAATTTTTGAGGCATTAGGATGTAAAATAGCAGCTAGGGTGTTTTACACCCCCCAATGCTAATGCTCTTAGATCCTCATTTTTCTCTTTTCAATACCATTTTATAGGTAATGGCAGGCTAGTTTTATAAATAGTTGTCGATGTCTTGTAGCGTTCAACCACCCATCACAACAATGCTCGCATGCGCCAACGAAGTTTTGTTGGCCTGGGAACTCGGGTGCTGTGAAGAAGGGTATACTCTTGGTGTGCGTGTGACGGAATCAAGCCATTTTAATTGAATTACCAAAAGTAAGTGAAATCACCACCAATTATTGGGTTTTTTCTAAGGTGTGATTGGTCACTTGATTCTATTTGATTTTATAGCCAATTTTAGTCTAAGAAAAAGATTGTTTTTCCTAATCTAATATGGACGGGTGAAAAATCTTGATTCTTGAGTTCAAAAGTTTGGTTACGTGTGGGGAAGTGTTAGGCAGCCCACAACGCTTGTCTGTAGACAATCCTTTACTTTGGTAAAATCTTAATTTGTGGACATTGGCAGTAAAAACGAGCTATTGGCATTAGCTTTTGGGGCTTTAACGAAATTGGGCTTTGAGGTTTGATTTTAGAAAAGGTGTGACTTGATCAATGCTTCACCAATGTGTTTTGGAATCATTGTCAAATTTCCTCGACGAAAATCAGATAGCATTTCACTGCTATTTTCTATTAGGATTAGTGCCCTAAAATCCTATTGTATGTCATGTATGACCATTATGTATGACATCAAGTATGACATTATGTTTTATGTAATAAACTTGTTTTATTATTATCTAAAACAATGATAACATGAATGTTTGGACGTTATTATATAGTTCTTAAGATGCATAATATGTGATTTAGTCACAGAAGATATAAATCACAAGCTATTTGTAAACTCAAAATCTCAGTTCATAGTCGGTGATAAAATTGGGCATTTTATCTGCGAAGACTATAACATATCAATTAAGATAATTTGTCTTTATCATGGAAGTGGAGATTTTTAGTTGATATGTTAATATATTCTAAATGTATAAAACATATTAAACTGGACTACTATGAAATTTATTATTCTATTAACAATTGTCAAATGAATAATAAATCTCATGACTTCTCATTTACATAAACTCTCTAAGGGAATAGTGAACACAATCATGAAATGTAGGTTACTTTAATATATCAGGAGTGAGATCTAGACAAATGGTCAAAACCTCAATATGTTGAGTAACCACACGTAATGTTAAAGGAACGCATATTTTCAAGATGGAATTCATAATCTCTTTATAGAAATATAAAATATTCCTTTGAGATAAGTTTAATGAGTTTGGTTATTCAGAGTGTTATCCCTAACTAATTTAGTAAAGAGTTACTAAAGTTTATATTTTATGAAATTAAATTTCATAAAATATATAGGAATAACTTAAAGAATTAAACCGAACACTTAAGGATTAAGATGTAGTAATCTTTGTGTGGGCCTTTTTTGTAAATGTTGGGTTGGGTTGCCTGCCACTGCACTAAGCCCAAATATTTCTGGATCAGGGAGTCGGGACTGGTCCAAGAGCAACTCTCCTTCATCCGGCTTGCACGTAAACAATGCCCTTGTTAAGCAGACTTTTGATCACATACCCATAGCAGGCAGAACTATTACCTTAACTATGGCAGGCAGATATAATAAAGACAATAATGAGAATTCCTTTAAGATTCAAATAAAATAGATAGTGGGCCCTGATAAAGAGCTCCCGTTTTACACAACAGTAGCAAAATAATAAGTATTGAATAAATAACAACAAGCGTATTAAAGAAATAAATGTCAGCCTACTGCGTTAAACTATTCTGCGGGGTCTATGTCAGGAAGGGGAACAACTTCTTCAATGTGTCTAATTTCTCTGAAGGGGAAATAAGCTGCTTTGAAGGAGCGGGCCTAAGTGACTTGGGTTCAGTGAAGTCCTTTTTCATTACCAGAGAGCATGGGTTGGAGAGGAAGAGGGAGATTGACCTATTTGGTGCATACTTATCACTCTGTTCTCTCCGTTCTCTCTTACTTCTTCTCTCTATTCCTTAATCCTCTCCTTTCTTTCTTTTTTGTTTTATTTTTTACTTTCCTTTGATTCCTTCTCTATTTTTCTTCTCGTTTTTTCTCACCCCCACTATTTTGTAATTCTAGCGATTATATTACAAAGGTTGCCGTCCTTTTAGCCATGCACAGTAGGTCTTCATATATAAGGCCAATCATGCTTGGCTTTTACCATTTTAGCCCTTAACCGTTTTTGTCTGGTGTGGGTGTTTTTGCTGATCATCACTAACTGATCAGTCACCCAACCAGCGCTACTTACCTACACTGGCTGCGCTACCCCACCTCACCAGACAATGAAGGCTCTTTTGTTTGATTGCTCATCGTGGTACTTTTACCTGCCACGGTGTAAGTACTCTCTTTCTCTCTATCTCTCATGGCATGCACTTAGTGGTTCCAAGTCACCTTTGCCTCTTTTGGGCGGTATGTCATTCCAGCAGGACATTGCCTCCAAAAGAGCTTGAGTAGGAAACACAAAAATGGGTGTTTTCCCCCTTCCCCACCCATTAGACCATACCCCCCTTACCTCTGACCCGTGACCTCACTATTTTCTGTATTGGATGGATACAAGCTGGTGGTGCCTGGGCCTTGCGCGTGCCTTGCCTTTATGCTTATTCAAATTCTGTCTGCTACTTATGTGTCTGCCGTGGTCTGAAAGTCAACCTGTCTAGTCTGCCCGCTCATCTTTGGCTTCTTTTGGCATGGGCTGTTTCTCCTGACTTTCTCATTTATGACTTGCGTCTTTTATGGGCTGGGCCTTGCCCGATTGTGGGCTGCTCCATGCCTTTATTTCCAACCCTTATTATTTATTTTCTGCCACACCATTTTGTTATGTATGCCGTAGGGTCTGCTTAACCCAAGCCTGCTGGGCCTCTTTGGGCTTTTTGTTCATTTTTTATCTAAAGGCCCAATAAACTCATTGGACCCTTTGCCACTTGTGGGCTCCCCTTGTCCAGCCTACTTCTCTTTGGGCATCTTCAGCCCATTTACTTTCTTAGGGCATCTTTGGCCCTTTTCCAATTCTATACTTCTCATAGGCTTATACTAACTCCTTGGGCATCCTTGGCCCAAATGCTTCTTACTTCATCCTTAGGGCTTATGGATTCTCCATTGCCCCTTACTTTCTTTACTTACATTGTTTTGGGTCTGCCGTGACAGTCGTGGCCCATTCTTGTTTTTCTACATCCATACAGCCCATGGGCTTGTTATTTCTTTGGTTCGGGCTTTCTTAAGCCAATTTACTTCTTCAGAGTCCTTTTGTTTGCTTTATGGACTCATGATCCATTATTCCTGCCGTTTGGGCTTAATGGCATTTTCTATCCTACTCTCTTCTGCCCACGTCTTTAGGCTTTCCCTCCTGCTAGGCTTCTAAAAAGAATGATCATCTACAATCTTCAAAGTTACAGTTACACATTATGGCTTTGTATTACTGTGAATTTTTCATGAAGGGGTTAAATGTTTAATAAAATCTTGGGATATAATTTATTAATAAGGCTTAGAGTACAATTATATTTATATAGTGGTATTAAATATAATTAATGGTAACTTTGGGCTTGTCAAAAGTTGATAGATAAGTTCAAAGCCCATTGGAGCTAGAGCTTTATTCGTCCTTTTTAGTCTCACTCCAAACCACACACTAAAACCGAATTAGGCTAGCTCAAAAAGCCAACCCAATTAAAATAATCAGCCTAAGTGCAGATATAACAAAGTAACTGCCTATGTGCAGAAATATATGTATGATTAAAAGGAGAAAATGATTATGAGTTTTTCTTAAGAGAAAAACACTTGGTTATTCCCTTGAAAAAATACATATAGAATTGATTGAGAGACCACACATCTTGGGCACATTGTGGAATTGGAGTGAAGATTGAAAGGTTTCCCAAGTCCAGTCTTTATTTGTTTTGAATTTTGCTACATCAAGGTACACTTTCTTATTTTTTGTTTCTAAAATTCAGATATTGCAAGTTATCTCACATAAATGAAGTAGATCCGTCATATTCCGCTACGTGTTTTGTATAAGATACAAAACTGTGTTTTCCATGTGTTTTACCAACGTTTTCATGGCAAAAATCTGGCAATGCTTCGCCTCAAGTGCGTCATAGCACATAAAACACTATTCTCACCAAGCTTTCGCTATGAGAATACGGTAATGGAGATGCCCCATTTTCACGGTGAAAATCTAGCAAAGTTTTGTGATTGGTGCACTGTGGTGCACCAGTAGGGTTTCACGCCTATGTATGCAACGCATGCCAACATGCTCATGCTAAGACGAGCTAGAGCCCGTCAAAGTATCAAGCATATTGATGCATGTTACAAACATAGGGAAACCAATGTCACTCAGGTGATATGGATTAAGACAATCACATCGTGATGATCACACAAACAATACCTATGAATATACGCCTACATCAAGTACCTTGGGCACATACTCACACTACAAGGTCAAGAGTACTCATGACTAGAAAGGATCGCTCATATAGCGACAAGAGTCCATCACACAAAGTGCATGATCACCCACCCACCCACACACACACCCACACACACACACATCATGCACAATGCTATCATACAAAGTAGGAAAGTAAAACAGAAATTGCCAACATTCCAAGTTACAGGAAATGTAAAACAGACATATGTCATACTTAAGGAATGTGGCCTAAGCAAAGTACAAGAAAGATAAAGGATACATGGAGAGGTAACCCTAATACATGATTCTAGGGAAAAGTCAGAGAGAGAGAGAGAGAGAGAGAGAGAACCACCCGGGGAGGCTAGGCCTCCTAATCTACTGAACATTGCCCTTTTTATGCTTGTGTCTTCTTGGCTGCATCCTTGCCCTTTTTGCTTACGCCTAGGAGGTTGCGCTCTCGCTCGAAACATCCTTACTTCAAGCATGTACATGCAATAAACAAAGAACAAACAAGCAAATGAGATAGCAAAAGGGTAAAGAAAGCATACAAAGAGACACACTAACAGGGAGCCAAATGGGGGCAAACAAGCCTGTTAAGCACACGAAGGGGCAAACAAGCATGTTGTCAAACACAAGGGGGTGTCCTAAGAGGACAAATTGTAGGTTTAGATCGGGTGGCCATAGTTCCATGAGATTAGAGTATGGACGACACAAACACACACAAGGACTCATGCATGAATATGCAAACAAGCATGCTAAGATGCAAAGAGACAAAGAGAGACAAACAAGTGGCATAAGGCAAGCAAGGCAAGAATATCATCACATGGAGTGGAAAAGAGAGGTACGCATCAAGCAAACCAATATCACGGAGATGTATCTCACTAGTGTTTACATCTAAACAAGCCACAAAAGGGATAGATGTAATCACACACAAGCAAGTGGCCCTAAAGACCAATAAGCTCAAACCCACAAAGGGTACCAAGCATGACAAAACCTAGTTATAGGTAGGCAGACATGGATATAAAGTATAGAAGCAAGCAAGCAAACACACATGCATAAAGGAAATGATCCAAACCCTTTGATATAGGCCTAGGTGTATGGGTGTAGGCTTAGACCACAAGATTTAGATCTACACCCTACCTAAAGGGCCAAAATGCAAGAAAGAGATATAACAAGAGACAAAAAGGCTATAAAAGCACATGGCATAACATCCAATATGTAAATCTAAACACATGAACATGGCAAGGAGCACATCAACATATAGATCTAAGCATAGACATGACAAGGAGCACATAAACATGTAGATCTAAGCATAAACATGTCAAGGAGCACATAAACATGATTTTTAAGCACAAACATGGCGAAAAGCACCTAGGCATATGGATCTAAGCACAAACACAGTATTTAGACATTCTAGCCCAAGAAGGCTAGGCCAACATCATCAATGTAACGTCCCGGTCAACAAAAAAAAAAAAGAAGAAGTCAGATTTGATGGGTTCACACGTCCCCCCCACCTAACCCCTCCCCACCATTCATTTCCACTCACTCCCTTATCCTTTGGCCAGTTCCTCACTCTTCCTCACTTCTCTTTTCTTTCTTTTTTCTTCTTTTTCATTTTTCAATAGCTCCTCTTCACTCTCTCAAACTCTCCAACCGGTACCTCCATATCACTACTTCCACCATCATTTTCTGGCAAGATCACTAGAAAATTCTTGTGAACCCATAAGCACCTTCACATCTTTTATTTGAGGTAAAAATTTCTAATCTTTTTGGTGGGTTTTACACTTTTGCTTGAGGTCATTTTTATCTAAGCTTTAATAATGATATCCATGTGATTTATGAGTATTGAAAGTGATATTTATATGTTTTTATGTATGGGTTTTGTATTGGTGAAATTATTTGATGAGTGGGTATATAATTTGTGCTAATAATGTCTACTTAAGGTTTATGTATGGTGGAAAATTTAGGGGTTTTAAGTCATAACATGTGGTGGTTAGTAAATTTAATTTTTCCATTGCCATTGGGTTTATTTAGAGATAGTTGAAGTTCTAATTTCTTGTGTTAGAGGATATTTTGATTTTTGCTTTCATGGGTCTCTTAATAATGTAGTGTAAATTTTATGGAAGCTATCCATAATGTTGGAGATGATATTAAATGGGTCAACTTTATAAATTGGAGTTTATGCCTTGTGAATCAATTTGTTGAGAAACTTTGGAAGTGAAATATGTTATTATTGATAAGGTTAAATACTAGGCTTGCCTAATTAAGTGTTTATTTGACAATTCTTAAATTGTGGCTAGATACAATTTCAAACTCTATGCTTATTATGGCTGCTAGGTCTGATGTTGACATCAGCAATCTTGGCTTCTTCCCTAGTTCAACTTTGGATGCATATTTGAAGGTCTTCGTAAAATCTGTTTGAGCTGATCTTCATATCTTTGGAAGGTTTTGGATGTCTAGTTTCCAGAACACTAAAGAAAATGAAATTTCGATTGTTAGATCAAAAGTTATGGCCTCGGGAAGCATGCTGACGTGCTCTAACTAGTATTCTAGATATCACAACCGTTTTAACTCTGATTTCAACCCATGAATAGTCATTAGAAAGGGAATTCAATAATTTTCCTAATGACGCTACTCCCAACCCATTCTAATGTACAAATCAAAAATAGGGTTTTTGGTGCCCTCGCGAGTCAAGCTTAGGTCAAACTTGGTCAAAGTTGACAAAAATCTCCAAGCAACTCAGGTTTGTTGTCAAAGCATGAAAAATATTGTTTTGAGATGATTTTGACCAACTTTGACTTTCGATCAACCCAGGGTTGACTAGGGGCATTTTGGTCAATTTATCCTGAAATGGCACTTCAAGTGCTTTTATTCCCAAACAGGTTATGTCACGTTAATCTAGATATTTCTGCAGTACCATGGAGAAAAGTTAATATTTTTGGAATATTTGGGGTCCAGCATGCAAATTGAAAGCAGACAAAATACGGTATCTACAATGGTCTTTGTTTTACTAGTTTTTAGACTCACGTGATTTTTTTATATGTGTCAACCCTTATTTCCAGGTGAGGTACATTTATTTTAATGTGTATTTTTTTAGTTTTAACAATTTATTGATCAAAGAATAATAAATAAACATGCTATATTATAATATGATCAATTGCTCAGCGACATCATTCTCATATTATATCAATGTTTGGACTGTATAGGAGCCTCAAAGGGAGTGTAAGGTTTCAATGGACCTAAAGTTCATATTTCAATAGAAGCAAAGTAAGTTCCTCATACATAAGGTAAATGGTCGAGTATTGGGCTTAGTATGTCTTGAGTTAGCCATAGAACACCTTATAGGCAATTTTGCAAAGGTTGCTTTGCCCACTTGTGAAAATTGTCCACTAGGAAAGTCAAGGAGAAAAAATGTATTTTAAAACTACTAGGACAACTTTTCCATTACAATTAGTCCACTAAGTTATCTATGGTCCAATGAATGTGAGGGTAAGGCATGGCATTTCTACTTCACCACATTCATTCATGATTATACATGTTATAGTAACATCTACTTTATCTCCCATAAGTACAAAGCTTTGGATTGCTTTAGAAGATACATGAGATTGGTAGAGAATCAATTAGACAACAACATTAGGGCTCTTATAACTAAATATGGGCATAAATATCTATCTTAATAGCTTTTGTGATGAAAGGTGAATCATGAGGTAATTAATGATGTCCACCACACCACAACAAAATAGTGTGGTAGAAAAGAAAAACTAAAAGCTGCTGGAAATGGTTAGGTCAATGGTGGTGCAAGCAAACCTACCAATTTTGTATTTAGTGGGAGTACTTTTGACTGCAACCTATATGCTTAACTAGGTACCCTTTATAAACTATGGATCATCAAGGAACCTAAGTTAAGTAATTTGCGATCATGGGATTCAACAGATGTCATTTACAATACCTTTCGTAAATATGGAAAGTTAGGCCTTAAAGCAAAGAAATACATCATTATGAGATATTATGAGCATTCCAAATGCTATGTATTGACAAATAAACAACATGCTAGAACTATAACAAAGTTGGAATCATGTGGTGTAAATTTCATTGAGAGTAAGTGTGTGTTTGGATACCAATAAAAAATTAAAATTATTTTACTATTCAGCTTATTTTTGCTACTATTCAGCTTATTTTTGCTACTATTCATGGCTCCCACTACTCTTTTTGGTACTATTTATAGGCCCCACTATACTACTTCAACTAACTTTTACCTTTATCTACAATACTTTCAGCAATAAATTTTCAGTTTCAGCGAAATAAGCGATATCCAAATAGACCCTAAATTGCCAAATAAAGATGAGGTTGATAAAAACTTGACATTTTATGAGATGGGATCTCAAGAGGAAGGCACCGTAAGTAGACTAGTATGGAACAAGTACGAAAATTCCTAAAACTTCTAGGGACAGTTGGAGCAACTCATAACTCAATGGAAGCACATTATTAGACGATGATTCACAACAACCTTGGTCACATAGAAGAACCATGAAACATTTCTTGTAATTTTAAGATCTAGGGGGACGCTTCCATAATCGTTTCAAAAGATGACGATGAGCCGAAAATTGCACAATAAGCAAGTTCTTCATATTCTACTAGTAATAAATGGGTGAAAACGATAGCTAATGAAATGGAATCTACAATTACTAATTATGTTTAGGATTTGTTAGACTTGTTACCAGAGCAAATGGAAATTAGGAATACATTGGATCCTAAGAACACAATGAGAATGGGTCAATAGAAAGGTGCAAAGCTTGATTAGAGGCTAAAGATTACACCCAAAAAAATGGTGTAAACTATGAGGAAACTTTCTCACAATAGTGAGGTTTGCCTCATTTTGGCCATTGTTGCAAACCTATCTTTAGAATTATACCAAATAGACATTAGGAAAACTTTTCTCTATGGAGAACTAGATGAGAAGATCTATATGGATTAGTCTGTTGGCTTTGTAGCAAAGTTTGGATTTTTGGTCTTTGTGGAGTCATAAAACAACTAAGAAACTCCTCGGTCACCATTGATTCAAGCCAAGAAAGGTATGCTGAAAACTAATAATGAAAAAAATTGCATTGCATGACCTTTGTTTCTAACATAATATATATGTGTATAGGGTTGGATTTAATTTACACCTGGTGTAACTGTAAGCAATGTTACACCACTCAATATTTTTTAATTGAATGCGAATTTCAACAAATCAACCATTTGTATTAAATTATCTTCGTGCATTCTCCATGCTTGTAAAATCTCAAGATGATTAAATATCAATAGTCATGTCATCAATTAATTGTTTGAATTCAAGTTTTTGTACATCTTTTATGCATCATTTTAAATTACAAAAACTTGAATTTAAACAATTGATTGATTACATAACTATTGATATTTAATTATCTTGAAATTTTGCAAGTATAAAGAATGTATGAAAATAATATAATCTAATAGTTGATTTGTTGAAATTCGCATTCAATTAAAAAATATTGAGTAGGGCAATATTGCTTACAGTTACATCTTTTTTAAGTTGTAGATTTCCAAATAAAATCGTTAAAAATAAAACGTCATTATCTATTACATCATTAAATACTTACCTAATTAATAGCATTCTTATTATCTCTCTCCTTATTAAATACTTTTTGTGTCTCCTTTTCTCTCTCGTTATTAAGTTTTCCACTATTATTCCTTTTTCTTAGGGATGGCAATTTCTGCTCAACCCATAGGTACCCGGCCCAACTCGGCCCGACCCTAATGGGCTGGGTTTTAACCTGTCCAATAAGGAATAGGGTCGGGTTTGGTTTTTAAAAAAACCTGATCCGAGTCTTGGTTGGGTCCAGGTTTTTTGTAAAAACCCGGCCTGAACCCAGACCTGACCCGGCCCAGTTATATATATATAATTTATAATTAGTAAAATGATTCTCATATATATATATATATATATATTGTTATAAACCCTAAAACTATTTCTCATCCTCTTTTCATTTCAGCTTAGTGTGCTCACACAACCTGCCTTTCTCATCTCTATTCTCTTCAGTCTCACTCACACAAATCACAATCTCACTCACTCTCAATCTCACCTTCAGCCAACTACCCAACCTCTCATCGCCGGTCCAACTTTTGCCACCGTCCCAAGCCTTCGCCGCCAGTCTCGGTTTGTTCGGGTCCCTACTTATAACACTCTCTTGGTAACGACCCATTAGTCATTTCAAAGGCGATAGTCTTTTGTTCTCAGAGCCTCGACTCTTACACAAGGTACAAACTCCTCATTTTTTAAAATTCCTTATTTAGTGTTTGGTTCCTGAGAAAGCTAAGGAAACGAAATCAAATATTTTCACTTTTAAAACGAAACATCGAATCTAGTATTTTCGTTTTTCAAGAAATTGAAAAACCTATTTCAATTTGCTTGATATATATACATACATATATCAGAAATGGAAAAAGGTTTTTGAAATTTGAAATCGGATTTTCTTTCTTTTTTTTTTTCCTAAGTTTTCTCAGCTGCCAAACACAATACTGTTTCAAAAATTACACCCATTTGCATCGTAGTTTAGGGTTTAATTTTTTCCTCTTTGCTATTAGTTGCTAGTTGTTTCTTTGTGACTGAATTAGGATTGAGATTCAAGATCGTTCATTTGTGAAAAAAAATTACATTTTTATTTTGAATGAAAATTGAAAATTTGGAGGAAGTTGAATGATAAAAGGTGATTATGTATGTTGAGTTTTATAATATGAAAATTTGTGATGATTGGCATTGAGTACATAAAATTTCTCTTTTCCATAAATAATTTTTGGGTACCAAGATTTCTTTATTATTGTTATATTTAAATGAGCATTGGGCACTTAAAAGTTGGATATTGAATCATTGTGAGTTAACTTAACTACCCGGTTTTGTATTTGGTAGGGATTTTCATTTTGTTGATTTTTTGAATTTGTCGAGTCCTATTTGTCAAGCAAAGGTATATTTCAATTTCTATAATTTGCAACATATGCAAATCTCAAATTGGGTTCATCATCTGTTGTAGGGGTTCATTATATAGCAGAGATTTCATAGGTCATCATTGAGAAAGAAATTGTGTTTATCGTTTTTTGGGTTTGTTGTGAATGTAGTGCTTAAAATGGAGATGGGAGACTCAAAAAAATCTAGTTCTCCCTCTCCAAGCAGCTCTCCCTTGCCAAGCGGCTCTCCCTTAAGAATCGAACGTTGTCCCTTGCTAGCTATGCGGTCTCCTTCGCCATTTTCACGATTACCCTCACCATTGTCACCTTCTAGCAGCCTATCGTCAGGATCACCATCACCTTTATGCCCATTAAACAATAAGTAAGTATTTGAATTTATAGTTAATCTTGTTTAATTATGATTGGATTGATAGAATTTGTGAGTATGTGTAATAATAAGTATGTGTAATAATGAATTTGGGAATATTTGTTTTGATTGATAAAATTTCTAACTCCTAAACTTTTGAACCAATTAGGAGTCCAAAATCCCCAATAGTGGACTTTGATGAAAATGCACATCAATTGCGTATTCAATGCACCAAAGAGTTGGTCTTAGATTGTAAGACACGTTGGAATTCAACTTACTTAATGCTTTCTACTGCATTGATTTATAAAGATGCTTTTTCTCGTTTGGCTAAACATGAAGCATCTTATACTTGTTTGCCAACTGAATATGATTGGGAGGTAGCCAAAGATATTTGTGGGAGGTTGGAGTTGTTTTATAGTGTGATTGAATTTTTCTCTGGTCGTAAGTACCCCACAACTAATATGTATTTTACTTTAGTGTGTGAGTTGAAAATAGCATTGAATGAATGGAGTTTGTCTTCAAATGAGATGATAAGTAGGATGGCAGAAAGCATGCTTGCTAAATTTAAATTTTATTGGGCTGATGTTAATATTGTTATGGCTGTTGTTGCTTGGATCCAAGATATAAGATGAAGTTGTTTGAGTTTTATTATCCTAACATTTACGGTAATAATTCTGATTTGAAGATTGAAAAAATTAAGAATCTTTGTTATGATTTGCTTGATAATTATGGAAATGTAGATGAGTCTCCTGTAGATAATGAAGAAAGTTCTCATATGCTTGTAAGTACTTTAAATTATGTGGCGCAAATGAAAAGTAGGTTAAGTGGGGCAATGTCATCTTTTGATTTGCTTATAAACAATAGTTCAAGTAGTTCAAAGAAACATGGGAGTGCTAGAATGGAATTTAATCATTTTATTGATGAGGGAGTGTTGAAGAGGAATGAAGACTTTGATATTTTAGCATGGTGGAAAAGTAATGGTATCAAGTATCCTAATTTACAAAAGGATTGCAAAAGATATTTTAGCCATTCCTGTCACGACTGTTGCTTCAGAATCTGCCTTTAGCTCCAGTGGGAGACTGTTAAGTCCACACCGTAGTAGGCTTCATCCCAAAACTATAGAGGCAATGAAATGTGCTCAGAATTAGTTATGGAGTGAAATCAACGGTAAATATTTGACTAATTTGTTTTTATAAAATAAAATCAAAATTGTATTCTTTGTTGTAATTTGATGAAGTTCATTCTATTTTAAATTCATTGTTGTTGTAGGTTCTTCAACAATGTCACTTCAATCAATTCTTGATGATGGAGAGCCTAATGAAGAGGATGTGAGTTGTAAATTTTTTGGTTTGTAATTATTCTAAACTTGTGGGATTTATTTTGTAACTTTTTAGTTTCTTGGACTTGTTGGACTTGTGATATTTATTTCTTGGACTTGTTGGATTTATTTTATTTTTATCATTTTATGTTTAGCAAGTGATTTTAGCTATGATTTATTGATTTATGATTAAATTGTTATCTTAGTTATGTGATTTATTGATTTATAATCTTAGCTATGATTTATTGATTTATAATTAACAAGTGATTTATTGATTTATGATATTAGCTATAATTTATTGAATGATAGATTTATAATTAACAGGTGATATATTGATTTATGATTAATTGCCTATGATTTGGCATTTGGACCACGTTATATGGGCTTGAATCTGCACGTCATAGGGCTTGAATCTAAGCAAAAATGAATTTGGGCTTCAATTCTTTTCTTTTTGGTTGGGCCGCCGGTTGGGCCCAACGGGGCCCGCGGGCGAGTCTGGGAGCTGAATAAAAAACTCGTTTATTAACCGAGCCGGGTCCAAGTAACGGGTCTAGGCCCGCTGGGCAGGTCTGGGTATGTAAAAACCCGACCCGTAGCCATTCCTACTTTTTCTATGCTATTCCTCGTAAGTATCTACTCTCTCCCACTTTCTACGCTTTCCTAACTCTAGTCAGTTTTTTCTCTCCCTAAATAAAAACTCTATTACCTTCCTCGTCCCTTCTTTTACAAAATGTTCAAGAAAAAATATTCATCAAGACTTAGGAGCTGTAAAAAATTAATTTTTTACCCTTGTATGTTATGGCCTTTTACTTTACACCAAATGTAACTTCAGCCCAACTCATGTATATATATAACCACTGCGTACCATTGGCGCGATGGTCACTCTACAAGTATAAGTGCTTGTGGAGTGTGAGGGCACAGGTTAGAGTTTAAGTCTCCAGGGAGGAGCTTCACACATATATACACTTAGATTATAGTAGAGTAAAATTTCTGTCTTGTATAATATATATATATATATATATATAACTGAAAGAAAATCTAATTAGATTCTTAGAGTGCGTTTGGAATCAGCTTTTAGTTTTTTTTTTTTTATTATATGTACAGCGTTTTAAAACCTTACTTTTTCTCACTTTTTTTAAAGTACATTATAGTTTAGTACACTTTTAGCAAAAATCTTGATAAGTTGTTCCTAAACGGAATTGAATTATCAATTTTACCCCATGTGTCCATCTAAATTTTTTTTTTAGTTAAGTGAGTTATTCGGTTCAAAATCCAAAAACTTAATCCATAACTTTACTCTACAAGCCCTAAAAAACCTCCAAATTATCTCTCTCTCATACCTATTGATCTCTAAATGGATAGTTTTTTACCTTCCTTTTGCTTATCTACAAAGGTTGTCCATCTTCCCATCAAACAGAAATACCTAATATTTCTCCCTCTCTTTCCTCTTTCAAGTGCCAAAAGTTTCTAAAACACTAAATTTCTACTCCATTTTAAATCATAACTTTTTACTATCTCTAATAGAAATAGAAGTCATGTGTGTGTGTATTAAAAGTCAAAACTCAAAGAAAATCCAATTAGATTTTAATTGGATTCTCAATTTTGTGCTACATGTCGCATCTATTGTTTTTAAAATTTTTGTACCCAGTGAATTATCTATCTATCTATCTATCTATCTATATATATATATATATATATATATATAATTAAAGGCAAAGCTTAGAGGATATTCAATTAGATTTTAAATTAGAATTCAATTGTGGGCTAATTTTGTGCCATGTGTTCACTTAAGTCTAATATCAATGAACTATAAAATTTGAAACAAAAAATAATCACATATACTCAATAAAAATCACCACACATTCTATCTTATTAAAAATTAGGAAAAAATGATCATAAGTAATATTAAATTTAGGAAAGAATTTTAATATGTGACTAATTACATTTATTTAAAAAAAAAATTATTTGACTACTTATTTATATTTTTATGATAAAAATTGTGTTTAATTGTAAATTTATGCATGTGTTACATGCTATTTTTTTAATAATTAGATTCTAAATTAGAATTCAATTGTGGGCTAATTTTGTATCATATGTTCACTTAAATTTTTTAATTTTTGTGCCAAGTGAGTAAATGAGTATAAAATACTAAGAATCTAATATTAATAAACTATAAATTTTTTGAAAAAAAACCAATCACATATACTAAATAAAAATATTCACGCAACAAAGATCACCACACGTTTTATCTTATTAAAAATTAGAAAAAAAATATTATCATAAGTAGTATTAAATTTAGGTAAGAATTTAAATATGTTGCTAATTACATTTACTTAAAAAAAATAATTTGACTAATTATTTATATTTTTATGATAAAAATTGTGTTTAATTTTAAAACCATGCATATGCATGGATTACATGCTAGTTGAATGTTAAATTGAAGAGTCCAAATCCAATTAAATTTTAAATTACATTTCAACTAGAGTTCAATTTTGCAACACATGTCCATCTAATTTTAAATTTTGTGTGGCAAGTAAATTATTAGGTGCAATAACCAAAGTGTCTAAATCCAATTATATATATATATATATATATATATATGTATGTATGTATGTATGTATGTAATGAGAAACTATTACATAATTTAGAAATGCATAGTTTAAAAAATGTGTAAGCTAATACCATGTATAATTTGAATCGTGTAATTGTGATTTTTTTAATTATATCCGTGCATATGTATGGAGTTACACACTAATGTGTGTGTGTGTATATATAGCCAAAACTTAGAGAAAATCCAATAAGATTTGTAAATTGGATTTCAATTGAGTTCTAATTTTGTGTGTAAGGATGCGGTTTGGTGCCTAAGCCCAAAAGGGAAAGGATTTAGACCTAAAGAGCCTAATACAATGAATTTGTAGAGAGTGAGCTAGAAAGCTAGGCTTTAATGAATTAGATAGTAATTATAGTGGGCCTATATGATAAAAAAAACATGAATAAACTAGTTTTTCCCAAAGAAAATCGTTTTCGACACAGTCTGAGGAGACTAGTTTATATATATATATATATATATATATATATATCTTTTGAATTTGGTTACAAGTCCAGTTCTTGTTACTACAATATTATTTTCTCTTTCAAATCTCCCCCTCATGCAAGGGGCTTCTTTCTCTATTATATACCCCTCTTTTCTTCATCTCCACCGTCCTCGTCTTTGGGAGTAGCTGTAAGGCTGCTGGCCACTGTTCAGGTATCACCTCCACATTAATGCGGTCAGAGGGGTAGCTGCAGAGCATTTAATGTAGTGGTAGCAGCTTTCCCTTAGATATTTCTTAGCCTCCCTTTGTCCTATATTTCCCTGATGTTTATTCTTATCAGTAGAACCTTCCGAAGTGTTGCCCTCGAGGGCAAACCAATCATTCTGACCCCTGCTTTGCTTAGTCAAGGAGGCAATTCTCCTCGGACTACCTTCCCAAACCTTCGTATCATAGTTTACCCGTGGAGCTCTGACTCTTACGTCTTCCCTATCGTCTATCTATCATTGGACCATTAAGCATCCTCGAACAAGACCTACGGCCCAATATATACTTTGGGCCCTTTATCCCTACAATAGCCCCTCAAAATTTCTTTCCTATGCTCCTCGAAAAAGAAAGGGATTTTGATACTATAATCTTTATTTAGCTCTTTCCTCACATCATTCTTGTCTATATAGGTGTCTTTTCAACTACCTAGAAGCATGCTCCTGACGCTTCTACATCCGAAAAGCACTTGCAATTAATTCCTGCCGCTCTATATTTTGCAAATTCTAAGGTACGATGGAGATCCAACGGCTGGGAATTTTTACGGGAATTCGAGTAGGAATTCTCCTGCTTGCTTTTCTCTCTCATATATATACTATTCAAAGACCTCATTCACTTCACTTTTTGCACTCAAAAATCAAGAGTTAGTCCGAGGAGCCTTTCTTCCTTCCCGTAAGTTGTTCTTAGTAATCTTTTCTTCCTTTCCTCTCTTAGGCCCTTTCTTTTTTTGTTTTGTTCATTTAGATTTCTTTCTTTCTCGACCTATCCCCTTTCATCTTGTCTCTTTAGTTCCTTTACTTTTCTTTGCACACATGGGGAGATTCGCTTCCCTAGTAAACACCTCAGAGGGTCTAGAGAGTTTTAAGACTTTATATCGAAACCCACCAAGGGTTTTTATTAGGTACTGCAAACAGACAGAGTGGCACACCATGAGGTAGGAGGGAGAAGTCGTAATCCCTATGATTGCCTTTATAGAGGGAGGGATGAGAATCCCCATGGGCAAAGTCATGAGAGATTACCTAATAGCTCGTATGCTTTCCCCCACCCAGTGTGCCCCCAACATATTTAGGATTTTAGGTAGTGTAGACGCCCTTAACGAGAAAATGGGCTTAAACCTCACCCATCATGATGTCAACTGGATTTACAACCTTCACCACTTAAAAGGGCATGGATATTACCTAAAAACTGGAGTTCCTAAGGTTAGGCTCATCTTATGCCTTCCTGAATCCAACAAAGACATTAACAATGACTTTCTAATCATCTCAGGGGAGTGGCACTATGGCCTCCACTGCCCAACGAGAAATGGGATACCAAGTGGGGTTCTTAGGTCTAGGCTTATTACTTTAAAGTCACCCATTTTTCCCTTTTACATCTTCGACATCCCTTTCTCTCTGTTTATGTTTATAATTGAAATTTTCTTTGATTAGTGCCATTTTTCTAACAATTTTTTTTTTGTTTTTTTTTGTTTTGCAGATAAGCATGCCCCCGTTCCAAACCTAAGTCTTGTCAACCAACCAAATCTAGACAGAATATTTAAAGCCAAGGTTTTCGTTCATAATGACGGTCAGTTACGAGTAGCCTACCTCATCCTCGACTATAACCCTCTTTTGTCCAATTTTTAGGCTCTAAAGTGTGTGATCAAGGTGAAAGACTTGCGTTTGCTCCAGATAGGCGTTGCTGCTTTAGGTTTCCTCACCGCTGGCCCTACTCCAAGAGTTGTACTTGAAGTAACCTTGTCGTCTCAGTATACAGCCGGAGAAGCCACCTCTTCCCAGCCGGCTATCAAAGAAGAAGAGGAGGAAGAGATAGTTGAAGTCTCGGATTCTACAGACGAATTTGAAGTTTTCAACCTACCCTCCTCCTCGGAAAGCCCGGTTGGTGACCTCAGACTTCTTCCCCCAGCATAAGTAAGTCACTCCCAAGAAGATCCTACCATCCCAGATGCTATGGTAATCCAACGTAGGACAAAATCGAGTCTTTGGGACCTGATGAAGTCCTTGGCAGGAGGCCATGCACCAGAGAAAGCTGCCCAGACCAAACCTCTCATCCCTCCATCCATCCAAGCTCACCGACCCGACCCTATCGATCTTAAGAGGAAGATGGATCAAAGAGGTAAAGAGGTGGTGGAAGGGGGAAAGATCGATTCTTCCAAGGAGGCCGAGCCCTAAAAGGGAGCTAAACAGGCTAGAATAATGCAGACGATGGTGGAGAAGAGAGGTAACTCTCATATAGCTGTTCCAGTTTGGTTTCCTGCCTTAGTGTTGGACGAAATTGTCATGACTGCTGATGCCTCCACCAAGGATTTCCAACAAGGGAGGGCTGGTTATGTGGTTGACGCCATGGAGCAGGCTTTTTACTGCCTGGGGACATGGCCGACCTAAGGCCGATGAGAAAACATGAGGTGTTCCTTAGCCTAAAGAGGGACCTTACTCTAGTAAGTCCGCTAACTACCTTATTTATCTTATTATTATTATTTTTTATACTCATACTTATACTTGATTTCTCTAACCTTCGTTTTTTTTTTTTTAAAAAGGCTGTCCAAGCTGCACACAGAGCTAAGGAAATAGTCACCAGCTCTCATAAATCAATGAAAGAGGAGGAGGCTAGGCGCATTGCTACTATGAAGGCTTTCGAGCTAGCGGAAAGAAAGATACAAGAGCTTAATACTAAGCTAACTGAAGCTGAACGAGAAAAGAAAAGCCTTAAGGCCGCTTTAAACGTGGTAGAGAAACAGGTAGAGGCTCAGCGCAGGCAGCTTCGTCAGGTCGAGGACTAGCTCGCCACAGCCAAAAATCAAATAAAAAACCTGACGAAGAAATTGGAGAAGGCCGAAAAGGCCAACGACGAAGCTGAGCAGGAAGGGTATGAAGCGGGAGCGATAGAGACAGAGGAGGCCCTCAAGGCTAAGGTCTCAGAGGCGTGTAGGTACTACTGCCTCCAGGTGTGGAACGAGGCCCTCAACCAAGCAGGGGTTGAGGCCTCCTCTGTCCTTAGGAGAGTAAAGAGTGTATACTACCCTCCTACCATCTGTGCTTCTAGCTCCTCCAGCTCCAAAGCTAACACTGCCTCTAAGGAGGCAGATGCCGGTAAGGACAACCCAGATAAGGTCCTTTCTTCTTTTAACAGTCCATCCAAGGAGGCCAAGCAGCCTGAGGTTGTTGAAAAAGAAGCTGATACAACCAGGGAAATGGTCCATGATGTCACCCAACCTCCAGTTGCCCCTAAGGACCCTTCTAAGGAAAAAGAGGTCCCCTATAATATGGAGCTTGTCCTCGCAACTCTGCCTGTGCCTACCAAGGAGGACCTCAAGGGTAAAGGCCCAGCATCTTCAACAACAGCCTCTACCTAGCCCGTTAAAGCCCCAGCAAAAAACAAACTTGTACTTAAAATTAAGTAGTTTTTTTTTTTTTTTTTTTTGTACTTGTTATTTTTGGCCTCCCAAACTTGTAATCAAGTTTCCTTTTTTCAAAACTTGGTTTAATAACAGTTATAAAGTTTTTATTATACATGTTTTGTGCAAGTTTCTAACATGTCATGTGCTTTGCTTTACATTTAGCTGGTATAAGAATGAGGGACAATAATGTCTAAATTGACACATAGCTATGTACTTAACTTTAATAATTATTTGAGTAAGTGACAACATTATTGCCCTACTTTGCATAATTAATTACTGAATAAGTGAAGCTCTCCAAGTTCACATTTTTCAACTATAAACGACTTTAACTTAAAGAACATACCTTTCATACTTAGCTAAAAATGAAATACAATTTAATTTAATTATCTATTTAAGTGATAATGTAGTTGTCACATTCTATGCAATCAACAACAGATTTGGCAGAACCATCCAAGTTTATAATCTCAACAAAATATACCGTTAGCTTCACAGACATACCTTAGGCATAACTTAAAGGATCCTACATATCATTGGGCTTTTAATTGATCTTAGAGAATGGTGGAGCATCTGTCCATCCTTGGTTCCACACAACCTTCCCTTTAGCAGCAGATTTAAGGAATAGTAGATGATAATTAGCTTATGAGCTGATTGTGGACACACTTGCAAATGCTTTAAGTGACGCACAAGTGTTTCCCTTCTCTTAGATTACCACAATAAGGATCTTGATTGGACATCATAGCTAGATTGGTTACTAATTTACCCAAGGCATGTGATTCAGGGAACCTGACATGGTTGAAGTTCTATTTAACATTTAGTTAAATACTTTGTAGTGCTGATATACCCAAGGTAGGTGGTCCGAGGAACCAGGCATAACCAAGGTTCTGTTTAACACTTAATTAATTAATAAGAAGTATTAATTTACCCAAGTTGTGTGGTTCGAGGAGCCAAGCATGTCGAAGGTTATGTTTAATACTTAGACAAATAATAGGAAGTATTAATTTACTCAAGGTATGTGGTCTAGGGAGTCAGGCATAATTAAGGTTTTGTTTAATACTTAAACAAATAATAGGAAGTATTAATTTACCTAAGGTATGTGATCTGAGGAGCCAAGCATGACTAATATTCAGTTTGATACTTAAGTAAATAATAGGAAGTACTAATTTACCCAAGGTATGTGGTCTGAAGAGCCAGGCATGACCAAGATTCTATTTAATACTTAAGCAAATAATCAATGCAATAAATAATATCACAAGTAAAATATGGCAAAAATGCTTTTCATTAATAGTAATATCTCCGTAAGTTATTTACAATCCAAGGGTGTGGTACAACTTTTTCATCTAAATCCTCGAGAAAATATGCTCCTATACCAGCTACCAAGGTGATACGGTATGACCATTCCTAATTGGGCCCCAATTTCCCCCATGCTGAGTTCTTTGCAGTACCCAAAACCTCCCGCAAAGCCAAGTCTCTAGGAACTAATGGTCCTAACTTCACATTTGAGTCGTACCCTTACTTAAGCTTTTGTTAATAATACGCCAACTGAACCATGGCATTTTCTCTTTGCTCTTCGATAAAATCCAAGCTCTTTTCTAATAACTTGTCATTGCTATCTAGAGTAAACAAGCTTGTTCTCAGCATTGAGAATCCAGTTTCTAGAGGAATTATAGCCTCTACCCTATAAGTCAAAGAAAAGGGAGTCTCCCCCGTGGAGCTATGAGGGGTAGTTCGATATGTCCATAGAATGTGTGGTAGCTCTTCTACCCATCTACCTTTGGCATCATCCAACCTCTTTTTAAGCCCATTAACTATGACTTTGTTCACAGCCTCGGCCTGTCCATTTTCCTAGGGATAAGCCAGAGTTGAATATCTGTTCTTAATGCTTATTTCACAACAATATCTCATGAAAGCCTTACTATTAAACTAAAGCCCATTATTCGAAATGAGAGTGTGAGGAATCCCAAACTGAGTGACAATATTTTTCCACACAAATCTCTTAGCATTTGTATCTCTGATGTTCGCCAGAGGCTCAGCTTCAACCTATTTAGTGAAGTAATTAATGCCAACCAAAAGCCATTTCGTGTTTCCTGTTGCTTTAGGGAAATGTCCCACAATGTCTAAGCCCAGTTAAGCAAAAGGCCAAGGATTAGAGAGAGGATTAAGACCGCCTCCAGCCTGATGATTGTTTGGAGCAAACCTTTGGCATTGGTTACACTTCCTCACATACTCTTGTGCTCCCTTTTGCATACCTAACCACTAATATCCTTGAATAAGGGCCCTGTGAGACAGTGATCTACCCTCCATATAACTTCCACAAATCCCTTCATGTAATTCTTTTAGGAGGAGATCTATTGCCTTGGGATGGACACACAACAGATATGGCCTATAAAAAGAGCGTTTGTACAATTTTTGGTCCTCAGACAACCAAAAATGAGGAGCTTTTCTTCGCACTTTAGTAGCCTCTTCTTTCTCCTTGAGCAAAATGCCATCCTTTTGGGAACATAACAATGGGATCCATCCAATTAGGTCCCACTCTAATATGATGAATTCGCGCCTCCTCTTTCTTCGCCTTGCAAGTTTACACAAATTCTCAACTAAAATAACCCGTGGTAAACTTTAGGCTGAGGAGGTTGCGAGTGTGGCAAAAGAGTCAGCATGAGCTTTCTACTTCTAGGGATTTGCTGTAAGGTGAAAGACTCAAAACCTGATTGTAAATGTCTGACCTAACTCAAATACTCTTGCATTCTCAAATTCTTAGCTTCCAATTCTCCTCCTACCTGTCCAACAACTAGCCTAGAATTCGAAAATACCTCTACCACCCTTCCTCCCATTTTCCGAACCATAGTCATCCCTACCAACAAAGCTTCATATTCTGCCTCGTTGCTTGTGGCCGAGAAGCTCAATCTCAAGGATTTCTCAATAACAATCCCTTTAAGAGATACCATGACTAGCCCCACCCTGAATCCTCTTTGATTAGCAGCACCATCAACATGTACCATCCAAGACAGAGGTTCATGTAAGGAGACCATTCTAACTGATTTTTCATCCATGCTTTACTTTTCTCCTCCTTCTTCCAAGGAAGGTTCAGCAAACTCGGCCATCAAATCCGCAGGACTTGGCCCTTAATAGAGATGCAAGACATATACTTGATATCGAAAGCCCCTAGAAATTGCCTCATTTGGCAATCCTTCTTATGTAATCAGCTCTCCGAAGTAGGGATTGAAAAGGAAGTTAAGTCGACATCACTACCGTGTGGGCTTGGAAGTAATGAGGGAGTTTATGCGTAGCGTACACCACTACCAATATGGCCTTTTCCAATGGTAGGTACCGAATCTCTACTTCATGTAAGGACTTGTTCACATCATAAACTGGTCTTTGTACCCCATCATCAACCCGTATTAGTACCAAACTAACTACATGGGGGACAACAACAATGTAAGCAAATAGAACCTCATCCTCTTTAGGCTTGGACATGATGGGTGGCCGAGAAAGGTATTCCTTCAATTGCTGAAAGGCCAGGACACATTCCTCGGTCCATTCAAACCCTTTCCACTCTTCAACAACTGGAAGAAAGGTCTGCACTTGTCTGCTGATCGAGAGATAAATTAGTTCAAGGTGACAGTCATTCCTATTAATCACTGGACTACTTTGGGGTTCCGAGGAGGCTACAGACTATTAATTACTTTAATCTGGTTAGGATTGACTTCAATTCCGCGATGATTGACCATGTATCCCAAAAACTTTCCTAAACCAACCCCAAAAGAGCACTTAGAAGCGTTAAGGCGGAGCTTGTGTTTCCTCAATATTCCAAAGATATTTCCAAGGTCACTAATGTGGTTGGATTCTAACTTACTCTTCACTACCATATCATCTATATAAATCCTAATATTTTTTCCTAGTTGTGACTCAAACATCATGGTTATCATCCTTTGATAGGTGGATTTTGCATTCTTTAAACCAAAGGGTATCACCTTGTAGTGGTAATTTCTAGTAACAAAAGTTATTTTCTCTTGATCATCCAAACCTAAAGGTATCTGATGGCACCCATGAAAAGCATCTAAAAAACTCATCTGATAATGGCCTACAGTAGCATCCACCAACTGATTTTTCCAAGATATGGGCAAGGAGTCTTTGAGGCAAGCTTTGTTCAAATCCATGAAATCTACACATACTCACAATTTCTCATTTTTCTTCTTTACCACCACCGTGTTGGCCAACCACTCAGGGTAGAACACCTCCTTAATAGCCCCAACCTGCTTGAGCTTGATCACCTCCTCCTTGACAGCCTCAGAATGCTCTTTAGATGAATGCTGAGGTGGTTATTTTTTGGGGATGATGGTTGGATTAACATTTAATGATGGAAAATGAAATTCAGATCCACCCCAGGAGCTTCATAAGCACTCCATGCAAACACATTGATATTCTTCCTAAGAAACACCATTATCTCCTCCTTCTCCTGAGGAGGTAGCTGAGCCTCGATCTAGAAAAACCATTTTGTATCATCATCTATAATAATTTTTTCTAACTTTTCGCACTTTACCCCTTCTGTTACCACATCCATAGATAACACCGACATTTTTGGTTGCTATAAGTCCTCTCCAGCAGAGGTCGAGGACTCCATCCCAGTCTGATGCCTAATTGTAGCCACCAAGCACTGCCTAGCTATAAATTAGCTTCCAACCACTTTCTCTATCCTATCTCCTGATGGGTATTTCACCTTGAGATGTAGAGTAAAAGAAACGGTCCCCATGGCATGAAGTCAAGGTCTCACCATAATGGCGGTATAAGAGGAGTAAGCATCCACAACAATGAAGTCCACATTGACCACCTCTGAACCTGCCTGGACTGGTAGTCTAATCTAACCCATAGGGACAACAACTTTTCCATCAAAACCTACCAAAGGTGAATCATAACATGCCAAATCCTTAAGTTTCAACTTTAGCCCCTTGTACAAATCAAGGTACATAATTTCTGCCCTACTTGATCCACCTACACCCTCTTCACGTCATAGCCCCTATTCTAAGAGTGACTACCAGAGCATCGTCCTGTGGCTGTACAGTTCCAACCTTATCCTCATCAGAAAAACTCAATGCTGGTCGGACCATCATACTACTCCTCTTTGGCTCAAGGACGAGTCCTCTGTGAATGGCTAAGCTATGGACAGTACCCTAGAGGGGTGAGAGCTAGTCCTTCTCAAAGCGGCAAGAATAACATTGATTGTGCCCAGAGGTGGCTTTGAAGAAGCGTCTCTCTGAGATCCTAACCTTGCCTGGGCTCCTTGCCCATTGGGGTGATATAAAAATTGCTTTAACTTACCACCTCGGACCAACTGCTCCAGGTGATTCCACAAAGTTCTGTAATCCTTCATAGTATGCCCTCGCTCCTAGTGGTATTGGCAATGAAGACTTTGGTTGTGCCTTGTGGGATTCCCTTCCATCTTATTTGGCCATTAAAAATACGGTTCATTCTTAATTTTTTCTAGGATTTAATGCACTGGCTCTTGGAATACAGTGTTAACCACTTGAGCAACAGCAGCCCCAAATTGCCTAGAGAAATCCCGTCGAGGATGATTATTATTGTACTTGTTTGACCTGAAGTCCCTCCTATCTTGAGGGACCATCCTAGCTTGCCTTTACCTAGCTGTTGGTCCTCCTTAACCCACTTATGCTTGTCAATGTGGTCCATGAGTTGATGCACATTTCTGACAAGTTTTCCAGTCAAAGATTTCCTTAAATCGTGCTAACAAGTAGGCTAACCTTGAATGTCCTTATAGCCATATTGTCAAAATTCCTATCTATCTTATTGAAAATTTCCCAGTATAGGTTAGAGTATGTCTTTAGGGTTTTCCTCTCTCGCATAGCCATAGACAATAAGGAGACCAAAGGTCGAGGAACTCTGTTGCAAGTGACAAAACGAGAACCCAAGGCTCTTGTAAGCTCTTTAAATGAGGTAATAGAGCCTTCCTTTAGACTATGAAACCATCTCATCACGACAGGCCCTAAATTGGATGGGAATACTTTGCACATCAAAGTTTCATTCTTGTAGTGAACAGTCATCCTCTGGTTGAAGTGGCTCACATACTTCACAAAGTCTGTTCTGCCATTATAGATAGTGAACGTTGGCTAAGTAAACCGCTGAGGAAATTTGCCCCTCTCAATCCTTCGAGTAAAATGTGAATCTGATTCAGGGCCCTGCTTATAGCATCATTGCCCAAGCCCCTATGAGATGGACTTTTCCCTCTCGACTATAATGGTGCTCATTGTCACACGAAAAAAGACTTACTGGGGGTAGTCCTTGACACAGGCCGGTAGCTGTTGTCACGATCACCGCCATAAGAATAGTCAAACTAGAGGGTGTCCCCCTATGTTGCTCGCTGCATAACCTCATACGCAACTGGTTAAACACCAACTGCATACTTCTAGTATTTTCTTTATAGGAGATGTGACTCCCACTATGAGACTGACTCCTACTAGTTTGTGTGGTGTGCACGCTAATCTCTCGGTCCTTTCTTCTCTCAAGATTAACAAGATGATCCTGATGTTGAGACCCTACGGATTCTTCTCGGTTTGGCCCCGAGCCTACCATCACCTAACATTAATCTCACTAAAACTCCAGTAGTTTCCCACAGACAGCACCAATTGTAAGGATGTGGTTTGATGCCTAATCCCAAAAAGGAAAGAATCTAGGCCCAAAGAGACCAACATAATGAATTTGTAGAGAGTGGGCTAGAAAACTAGACTTTAATGAATTAGATAGTAATTATAGTGAGCCCAGATGATAAGAAAACAAGAATAAACTAGTTTGCTCAAAGAAAGTCATTCTCGGCACAGTCCGAGGAGACTAGTTCTTATATACATATATATATATATATATATATCTTTTGAATTTGGTTACAAGTCCAGTTCTTATTACTACAGTATTTTTTTTCTCTCAAATCTCCCCTCATGTAAGGAGCTTATTTTTCTATTATATACCTCTCTTTTCTTCATCTCTACTGTCCACGTGTAAGTCAAGTTGTTAGCTTTGATCTTTGTCCCATCAGCACCTTCCTAAAATTTTTGGGAGTAGCTATAAGGCTGTTAGTCACTGTTCAAGTATCACCTCCACATTAATGCAGCCAGAGGGTTAGTTGCAGAGTATTCAATTTGATGGTAGCAGCTTTCCCTTAGATATTTCTTAGCTTCCTTTCGTCTATGTTTCCTTGATGTTTATCCCTATCAGTAGAACCTTTTAAAGCGTTGCCCTTGAGAGCAAACCAATCCTTCTTACCCCTACTTTCCTTGGCCAAGGAGGCATTCCTGCTCGGACTACCTTCCCAAACCTTCACAGTCATAGTTTACTCATGGAGCTTTAACTCTTACGTCTTCTCTATTGTTTATCTGTCCTTGGACCACTAAGCGTCTTCGGACAAGGCCCACGGCCCAATATATACTCTTGAGCCCTTTATCCCTATATTGTGATATATGTCAATTCAATATCTTAATTTTGGTGAAGATATTTACTACTTATTTCAAAAATTGAGAATTTTGTTCATTTTTGTATTAAAGGTGACACCACATTTAAGGAGAATTCTTATTTTTAAATATAATAATTTTATTAATTTTGGTGAAGGTATTTACTACTCATTGCAATAATCGAGGAATTTGTTAATTTTATATTTAAAGTATTCTTATAAGGTTTTTTTTAAGAGTTGATAAAATATAAAAATAACTATTAATATTATTTAACTTTGGTAGGAGTTAAACTAAATTTTTTTTTTTTTGGGAAAAATTATGTATCTAATTATATATTTTTAAATATAAGCATACTTAAGTATGAGATTACAAGCTAGTTTTTATATATACATAAATACATACATACATACATACATACATATATATATATATATATATATAATTTTAAATAGAAGGGAATGGACTTTATCACTCTCTTCTTTGGAAGTGTGTGTATAAATATATATATATATATATTAAATTTTAAATTGCTAATAAATGGCATGAAAGAAATATTACTTAAAAATTAATTTTATGCTATTAATTTTGTCCATTTCCTTTTCCCCAAATTGGGCATTGTTGTTAGTGTATTAAATTTTAATCACAAATCTAATTTGGAACAATAAATATTTTACCAACAAACCCGTGGGGGCCTTTTTATGCTTGTGGGCTTGAACCCGTCTATTAATTTAGTGTGCTCATATGTTTTCTAAAAAAAAAATAACAAAAACAAAAACCTACCAAAATTAATGAGAAAATAAACATATGAGCACTAAAAAAAAATGTCTAGGAAAAAAAAAAAGAAAAGAAAAAAAGGAAGCCAGCATGTCAAGACAAAAGCAAGCAAAGCAAAGCAAAAAAAAAAAAAAAAAACCAACATGTTAGTACCAGAGAAAAAAAAAAAAAAAAAGGGAAGCTAACACACGTTAGTAATAGAAAGAAAAAATCAAAAGATAAAAAAAGATCTTAAAAAAAAAAGAAGCCAACACGTTGCAAACTTTGAGGTGAATTCCAAAGGTATTTTTGGAAGCTCATTTCATGAGCTTTCTCTCTCAGTTTTCTCTTCATTTTGGAGAGAAAACTTTTTGATGGGCTTGAATAGAAAACACCTAGGCCCCACCATTTATTTTCCTTCCTCCCCACCTAACTAAACACACTTCAAAAAGTTTTCCTTCTTATTTTCTCTCGAAAATTTTCATTCCACCCTATTTTACCTCCAAACAAATACACCCTTGATCAATATAGGGTTTTTCTTTCTTTCTTCAGTCTGAAATCCACATACTATAAACTAATTTGTTCATTACTTGCTATGTTGGAGTTGGGTACTAAAAAGGGTGATCTTGCTTTCCACCTCTAAAAATATGTTGTGCGTGCAAAAATAACACGTCAGCACCCACGTGGTTTCTTTTTAGATGTCCATTTTTGCCCGCCACACTATGTATAATTTGAATCATGTAATTGTGATTTTTTTAATTGTATCCGTGCATATGTACGGAGTTACACATTAGTGTGTGTGTGTGAACTTAGAGAAAATCCAATAAGATTTCTAAATTGGATTTCAATTGAGTTCTAATTTTGTGATATGTGTCAATTTTATTTCTTAATTTTAGCGAAGATATTTACTACTTATTTCAAAAATTGAGAATTTTGTTAATTTTTATATTAAAGGAAACACCACATTTAAGGAGAATTCTTATTTTTAAATATAATAATTTTCTTAATTTTGGTGAAGGTATTTACTACTAATTGCAATAATCGAGGAGTTTGTTAATTTTTTAAAAGTATTCTTATAAGGTTTTTTTTTTTAAAGAGTTGATAAAATATAAAAATAACTATCAATATTATTTAACTTAGGTAGCAGTTAAACTATGATTTTTTTTTTTTTTTGGAAAAAAACTATGTATCTAATTATATATTTTTAAATATAAGCATACTTAAGTATGAGATTACAAGCTAGTTTATATATATATATATATATATATATATGAATGTGTACTCTTACCTGTTCAACTCTATACTATATATACTTCCAAAGAAGAGAGGGAAAAAGTCCATTCCCTTCTATTTATAATTTTAAATTGCTAATAAAGGGCATGTAAGAAATATTCTTTAAAAATTAATTTCATTCTATTAATTTTGTCCATTTCCTTTTCCCCAAATTAGGCATTGTTGTTAGTGTATTCAATTTTAATTACAAATCTAATTTGGAACAATAAATATTTTACCACAAACTTGTGGGGCCCTTTTTACGCTTGTGGGCCTGAACTTGTCTACTACACCAAGGCTTGTGAGTTAGTGGGTAAGGGAGTTGAGACTGGCCTCGTGTGGATTATTCTGCAGGCCAGCTTATGTGCAAGCCAAGCATGCCCAATGTTGAGACAGGTGGAGAATGGTATGGCAGGCTGGACACAACGGGTACAATCATAGCACAAGAATTGTTACAGTTAGCACAACAAAAGATACTACAGTAGAATGACTTCTATAATAAAAGTACAACATGACAACTAATAAATGAAGTTACAGCAGAACAACTATACAACAAATAGAAATAAGGAAATCACAGCAGAACAGCTAAAAAAACATAAAACACCGCCACAAAATGAATAACAACGGAAAAATCAAATAAACCAAAAGGTACCACTACATAGTAGTGATAACGATTCTAAGGAAGTTTAATAGAGATGGCTTGCTTTCTCAGTCTTGGGTTGAATCATTCAGCAAGAACAAGTCCAAGAAGGGAACTAAACGTCAACACTGGTAATCTCGATACAGGCTTTTGCTATTGAAATTACTTGTGCTGGGGAAAGGGTTTCAATTGTTTTGAATTTTGATTTGAAGAGTTTTAGAGTGGGAATGTTAAGAGGGATAGAAAAGATGGTCTACTGATGCATGCGTCTATTTTTGCTGTGTTTTCTCTCTTCCTTTTTTTTTACCACTCATTTTTTTTTTCGTTCTCTAGTTCTTGGTTTCTTTCTTAATATTTTCTTTGTCTCTCTCTATCTCTCTCTATTCACAGTTTCCTCTCTTCCTTTTATACCACTTGATTTTATGGGATTTCTCCCTTTTGTTCCTAAGGCTTCACCAACCGTTTTGGTTTCTTATAGGCATCTTTTTAGGATTACCCACTAACCTATTGGTTGCCCTGCCACTACCTCGGCTCAGAGTATGCTTATTGCATCACTTTCCATCTTCAAACAAAATTCATTATTTTGTTTCTCTCATCTCTCAATATTTGCCTTCCCCCATGGATAAGGATTGGAGGTTCTTTCTATACCTATCCCTATGGCATGCATCAAGTGGCCTTAACCCTTTACTTGCATCTTTTGAGCAAAACATCATTCCAATAAACTAGGTGGGGTTACTATTATGGAAACTTTAGGTTATAGGCTTTAACCCCATTCCCCTCGATGAGCAGTTTACTTGCTCTCTACTCATCTCTACTCAAACCTTTGGTTAACGGATCTACTATATTCTCTTTCAACTTTGTGAAGTCAAGGAAATAATTCCATTAGAGAGCAACTACCTCACAGTACTATGTCTTCGATGTATATGTTGAGACTTATCGTTGTACATATGATTCTGTGCCCTACCAATAGCTGATTTGCTATCACAATGTATACAAATAGAGGGCACAGGTTTCATTCACATTGGCATATCCTCCAGGAAATGACAAAGCCACGGTGCTTCTTCTCCTACTTTATCTAATGCGATAAATTCTGATTCCATTGTGGATCTAGCAATGCATGCTTGTTTAGAAGACTTCTAAGATACCGCTGCACCACCAAGTGTAAAGACATATCCACTCGTGCATTTGGTATCTTTTGTGTCGGATATCCAATTAGCATCACTATACCCTTCTAGTACAGCTGGATACTGAATAGAGTGCAACCCATAGTTTAAGATGTATTTCAAATACCTCAAAACCCTAACTAATGTCTTCCAGTGGTCTTTCCCTGGATTACTAGTGTATCTACCCAACTTGTTGAGGGTATATGCTATGTCCGGTCTAGTGCAGTTCATTATATATATAAGACTGCCTATTATTCTTGAATACTCCAATTGAGATATGTCTTGACCTTTATTCTTAGTTAGATGTAAATTTACATCTATAGGTGTTCTCACTGGATTGTCATCATATTTCTTGAATTTCTCAAGAACTTTCTTAACATTATGTAATTGAGATAAGACAAGTCCATCAAATTTTCTAGAAATTTTCATCCCTAGTATAACATCTGCAACACCTAAATCTTTCATGTCGAAACTCACTAGTCAACATTCTCTTGGTAGCTTTAATGATAATATTATTGCTACCTATAATAAGCATATCATCAACATAGAGACACACAACGACATAGCCATTTGCAATATCTTTAATATATACACACTTGTCACACTCATTGATTCTAAACCCATTTGACATCATTGCATTGTTAAATTTCTCATGCCATTGCTTTGGAACTTGCTTTAATCCATAGAGAGATTTAACAAGTCTGCACACTTTCTTTTCTTGATCAAGAACAATGAACCCCTCTAGTTGTTCCATATAAATCTCCTCATTTAATTCACCATTCAAGAATACTGTTTTTACATCCATTTGATGTATCTCTAGGTTATGCAACGTTGCCATAGTTATCAACATCCGAATAGATGTTATTCTTGTAACAAGTGAATCTGTGTTAAAATAATCCACAACTTCCTTTTGTTTGTAACCCTTTACAACAAGTCTTGCCTTATACTTGTTAATAGATCCATCAGCCTTTATTTTCCTCTTGAATATCCATTTATATTCTAGAGGTTTACAACCTGGTGGAAGATCTATTAGTTCCCATGTATGATTTTGAAGAATAGATTCAATCTCACTATTGACAGCTTCTTTCTAGAAAGGCGCCTCAGGTGTAGAGATAGCTTCCTTGAAGTTTTGAGGTTCATCTTCTAACATATAAGTTAGAAAATCCAGACCAAACGATTTTGACGTTTTAGCCCACTTACTACGTCTAGGCTCAACCTCTTTCCTCTCTTCCATCAACTCTTGATCATGAGAGGTACTAGACATAGACTTAAAGTTTCTCTTATGAGAACTTGACTCTTGTGTGGATTTGTAAGGAAATATCTTCTCAAAGAATGACGCATCCTTGGATTCAATAATAGCATTGACATGCAAGTCAGGAATGTCAGACTTATAAATTAGAAATCGAAATGCAGTACTGTTATGAGCATAATTGATGAAAATACAATAAACAGTTTTTGGTCCCATCTTTACCCTTTTAGGAATAGGAACTGCCACTTTTGCCAAACACCTCCACACCTTTAAAAATTTATAGGAAGGTACTCTACTTTCCATAATTCATAGGATGTTTTATTTGTTTTCTTTTGAGGCATTTTATTAAGAATATAACTGGCAGAAAGGATAGCTTCCCCCCATAAGTTCTGTGGTAAACCGAAACTTATTAACATTGCATTCATCATTTCTTTAAAGGTTCTATTTTTCCTTTTAGCAACTCCATTTTGCTAAGGTGAATAAGGTGCAGTGGTTTGATGAACAATACTATGCTGTAAACAGAACTTACCAAACGGTGATTCATATTCTCCACCTCTATCACTTCTTAGAACCCTAATCTTTTTGTTAAGTTGATTCTCAACTTCATTCTTATATTGCATGAATGCCTTAATTGTTTCACTCTTACTCCTTAGCAAGTACACATAACAGTATCTAGTGCAATCATCTATGAAAGTGATGAAATATTTCTTACCACCTCTAGTTTGTATCGATTTCATGTCACATACATCACTATGTATCAAATCTAGAGGTTCAATGCTTCTTTCAACTGATTTAAAAGATGCTCTTGCCATCTTAGCTTCCACACAAGTTTCACATTTATGATCAAAATCAATTTCAAATTTAGGCAATAAATTTAAATTGATTAGTCTATGTAAAGTATGATAATTAGTATGACCCAATCTATCATGCCATACATTAGATGACTCAAGCATGTAAACAAAAGATTTATCTTTATTATTATCAATAACAGTCATTACATTCATCTTAAACAAGTCATTGCTCAAATATCCTTTTCCCACACACAATCCAGTCTTAAAGAGTGAAAATTTATCTGACTAAAAAACCAACTTAAAACCATTTTTGCTTAATAATGAGTCAGATACAAGGTTCTTATGAATTTTTGGCACATGCAATACATCTTTCAAAGTAAGAAACTTGCCCATAGTCATTTTGAGCACAACCTTTCCAATTCCTTCAATCTTAGAGGTTGAGGAATTTTCCATGAAAATTTTTCTTCCTTTACCCATTGGATTATATGTAGAAAACATTTTCTTTTCTGAACATACATGACGTGTAGCTCCAATATCCACCCACCATTTCTTGGTATTTTCTCATATCAAGTTCACTTCAGAAATCACAGCAGAAAGGTTAATGTTAGTTTGAGCTACAACTGGATTTACAACAATCATGTTTGACATCTATGTTAAACAAAATTCAAATAAATTGAATCCTCAAGACCAGCCAAGTTTAAGAAATATATGTAAATAGTTACTTTCAAATGTTACTGTGCAAAAAGGAAGTCAAGCCAATTAATATTATTATTATTATAACTACACCGAATTGCAGGAAAAGCAGCACAGTAATCACAAACTAACAATAGAATCTCAAAACCCAGCCAAGCAATAAATCCAAAGAGACAAAATAAGTCCAATATAGTAATATGTTATAAGCCAACAAAATTTCAAAAACAAACACTGCAAACACAGAAAAAATATGAATCATAGTCTTCAACCCCTATACCATCCAAACTCCATTTATGATATATTCGTGCTCTCCCCTGTAGGAGCCTCTCTCTCTCTTCTCTGGTAAGAGCTTTCTTCTCTCCCTTCTGGAAGAGATTTCTCTCCCCTCCGGGGGGTGCCAAATCACTCAAAAAATCTTTTCACTCCTTCACAATGGAACAAGAGGTAGTAAACGGTTTCCAAAACCTCTGCCTCACGAAAGAAGAAGAAGCAGAAATCTCAATCACAGCCCATAGCAGATCAGATCTCCTAGAAGAGTGTTCCTTAAGTTTGTTTGGAAAGCTTCTAGCAGATAGGCAACAAAACCAAAGAGCTTTAAAAAACACACTAAGAGCTGCGTGGAAGATGGGATCTGAGCTACGAATCATTGAGGTAGGGAACAATATTCTTCAATTCAAGTTTGGATCTCGCTTTCAACTGGAATGGGTAGAAAATTGTGGGCCCTGGAACTTTGAGAACAACCTACTTCTGTTGAGTAGATGGAAGAAAGGGCTCACTCCAGAAAACATAGCTTTCACTCACTCTCCGTTTTGGGTCCAGTTATGGGGTTTGCCATTTGAGCTTAGGACAGAGGTTGTTGGCCGAGACATAGGAAATAGTATAGGCTGCTTCATTGAGTTTGATAAGCGAGCAAGTCAATCTGACCAGGCAAAATTTCTACGCATAAGAGTGGACCTTCCCATCGACAAACCACTCCGCAGAGGTGGTAATATTGTAGGAATGGATGGTGATAAATATTGGGTTCAGTTCAAGTACGAAAGACTCCCAGTATTTTGCTTTCATTGTGGTAAAATGGGACATGATATGAAGCTCTGTCTGTCTCACCCTGTTGATCCGAACCTCCCTCACCAATATGGAGAATGGTTGAGAGCAAACAACTATTTTAAAGGTGGGAATAGCAGACCAAAAAACGCCCATAACAGCGGTCCTAATGTCAGCAGTGATAACAGTGTGCCTCATTCTGATCCGGCTTTCGCCGGAGATAAGTGTGCAAACAATGAAAGTCCAGGTAATTCAAAAATCTCAACAGCCCCAGGCACGTCAGATCAGACGTGGGGATGCAACAAGATGGACACCCCGGTGTGTCAGGCAGCAGAAGAAATGATAGGAATTGACAGCTCGGAAGCAGGTGAGCATGTCTCGAGGCAAAAAGGGGACCCACGGGATGGAAATTTCACACCTTCTCTTATGGAAGTTTCCGTTGGCATACAAGAAATAGCCAGCGAAGTAGACACACAAAAGGGCCTAAGTTCACTGGAAAGGGCTGCTCCTTATGGGCCTACAGATCCACAAAAGCCCATGAAAGAGGCCCAGACGTATGCATCTAATAAAGAGCATTGGGATGGCAAAGAAACTATGCAAGCCCAAATGAGAAAAGGCCGGATTAAAAAGCTTGCTAGGAAACAAAGCCTTCTTCAAGGTAAGAATTCTGAAGCCCAAGTTACTAATATTGGTTTCAAACGTCCTAGTTCTCAATTCCTCTCTGAAGAAGAAAACATGCTAGCTAGGAAAAAGAAATGTAACGGCCTTGGCAGTAACTTCAGTAATGAAGAGATATCGGCGGCAACTGCTTCGCAGTGCCGCCGGGAGCCATGAATTCCTTAGCTTGGAACTGCCGGGGACTTGGGACCCCCCGGTCAGTTCGAGCGTTGCGCGATCTCGTGCAACAGTTGGCTCCCAAAATAATTTTCCTTTCAGAAACTAAGGCAAAAGTAAGACGTATGGAAAGGATTAGAGACAGAATTGGTTTTGCTAATGGGCTTTTTGTTCCAAGTCATGGCCGGAAGGGGGGGTTAGCGCTCCTTTGGATGAGGGAAATAAACTTAGAAGTTAAAAGCTTTAGTAACTATCATATTGATGCAATTGTCACTGAAGCAAATTCAAGTTTTAATTGGAGAATCACTGGGTTCTATGGGCATCCCCAAACGCATTTGAGGCAGTTTTCATGGGACTTACTGGCTTATTTAAAAGATCAATATGACCTCCCATGGATTTGTTTCGGTGATTTTAATGAGATTTTATCGATGGAAGAAAAATTGGGTGGAATTTCTCGTTCTCAAAGCCAGATGGACAGGTTCAGAAATGTGGTTAACCTCTGTGGTTTTAAGGACTTGGGCTATATCGGACCAAACTTCACCTGGTGTAATATGCAAGAAGGGGCCGGAAGGATGTATCTTCGGCTGGACAGAGCACTTGCCACAAACGAATGGTTATGTAAATTTGGGGAGGTCAGAGTTCATCACTTAGTTGATTCTACTTCAGATCATTGTGCTCTTTTCTTATCTGACCCCAAATCCCCCAAGTTGCCTCGAGCTCGCCGGTTTCATTTTGAATCTATGTGGACGAAAAGGGAGGAATGTAAGAACATTATAGAATCAGCTTGGTGCACTGGAAATGATTTAGGCACACCATCTGGGGTTGCCGCTGCCTTATCAGCATGTGCAGCTGATCTGAAAGCTTGGAGCTCCGCCGCATTTGGCCAAATTCCAAGGGCAATTCAGGAGAAAAGGAAACGGCTCAGCTCTTTAATTCAGCTTGACTGCACTGGTTCTTTGGGTGAGGATATAAATCAAGTTAGAAAGGAAATCAATGATCTCCTTGATAGTGAGGAGCTGTATTGGGGTCAACGCTCTAAATCTCACTGGCTTAAAGAGGGAGATAAAAACACAAGGTTTTTTCATGCAAGAGCCTCTGAAAGACGAAAACAAAATACAATCCTTGGTGTGTGGGATAAAAATGGTTTCTGGTGTAGTGATCAGGAAAGCATTGCTAATGTGGCCATTTCCTACTTTCAAGACATTTTTTCTACCTCTGCTCCAGGGCAGATTGGGAATGTTGTCTCAGGCATCCCCTCCCTGGTGACTGATGAAATGAATGCAGAGCTCACGCGTGCTTTCACAAAGGAGGAAGTGGTCTCTGCCCTCAAGCAGCTGCATCCCACGAAATCTCCCGGTCCGGATGGTATGTCAGCTCCATTTTTTCAAAAATACTGGAGTATTGTAGGTGCTAATATTTCCAATATGGTTCTAAATGTCCTTAATTCTGGCTTGCCTTTATCTGATATAAATAGAACCAATATTGCCCTTGTGCCTAAAATAAATAATCCTCAAAGAATGACTGAGTTTAGGCCAATAAGCTTATGTAACGTAGTTTACAAGCTTGTCTCGAAAACTTTAGCTAACCGCCTCAAGGCTATTCTTCCATCCATTATTTCAGAAAATCAAAGTGCGTTCATACCTGGCAGGCTCATCTCTGATAACGTCTTGATTGCTTATGAAACTATGCACTTTCTGAAAAAGAAAAGAGGAGGGACTGATTGTTTCATGGCAGCAAAACTAGATATGAGCAAAGCATTCGACAGAGTTGAGTGGGTTTTTATTGAAGAAGTTATGAGGAAGATGGGTTTCTCTGAGGTTTGGATTAGACTAATAATGAATTGCATCTCTACAGTGTCCTACTCAATTATTATCAACGGCACATCATATGGAAACATTATCCCTACTAGGGGTCTCCGTCAAGGCGATCCTCTATCTCCGTATTTATTCTTGTTGTGTACAGAGGGCTTCTCTGCCCTCATTAATGAAGCGGTGAGAAGCAGTCAATTGAATGGCATTTCCATCTGTAGAGGGGCGCCGAAAATCACACATCTTTTCTTTGCTGACGATAGTCTTCTCTTCTGCAAAGCTAAGAGTAAGGAATGCAGCAAATTGAAGGAAATATTCAGCATGTATGAAGCTGCTTCAGGGCAGAAAATAAATACAGAAAAGTCCTCCATTTTCTTCAGCTCAAACACTCCCCAAACTCTCAAGGATGAAATCCTAACAATACTTGGACCAATGCATGATTCTAATCACTCCAAGTATCTTGGTCTTCCCTCCATCATTGGTAGATCGAAGAAAGTTGTTTTTGCGGAGATCAAGGAAAAGGTTTGCAAAAAATTAGCGGGTTGGAAGAGTAAACTACTCTCAATGGGGGGAAAAGAAGTTCTTATCAAAGCGGTGGCTCAGGCCATCCCCACTTACGCAATGAGCTGTTTTCAGCTCCCTAAGAGTCTTTGTGATGAGCTTGAAAGTTTGATAAGGGGGTTTTGGTGGGGGCAGAAGCATCAGGAGCATAAAATGGCATGGGTTGGTTGGAAAACTATGTGTAAGCCTAAGTCCCAGGGTGGTATGGGTTTTAAAAATCTGCAGGCCTTTAATCTTGCTCTCCTAGCGAAACAAGCTTGGAGAATTCTATTAAATCCACGCTCCTTGGTAGCTCGCATTCTCAAAGCGAAATATTTTCCCTACAATGATATTCTTCATGCCAGCTTAGGCAGCAGCCCCTCATATGCTTGGCGAAGTATCTTCAATAGCCTTGAAGTCTTGCGGAAGGGTACAAGATGGAGGGTCGGAAATGGGCGTCTCATTCACATTTGGGATGACAAATGGCTCCCAACTCCCTCAACTTTCAAAGTCATCTCTCCACCTTGCCCCTTATTAATCTACCCAATGGTTTCTTCTCTCATTGACCCGGTTTCTAAATGGTGGAACTTTGATCTTGTTCGAGCTGCCTTCCTTCCGTTTGAGGCTGCATTGATTTTGAAAATTCCCTTAAGTTCCAATCTGCCTGAAGATAAAATCATTTGGATTGGGAATAAAAGGGGTGTTTTTTCTGTTAAGAGCGCATACTTTATTGCTTCAAGCCTCATTGCTTCGGAATCTGAAGGGGAAAGCTCTTTAGGAGATCCTAATGCTCGGATTTGGAAGAGAATTTGGTCATTAAAGCTTCCGGAAAAAATCAAGATTTTCTCTTGGAGGGCCTGTGTGAATGGTCTGCCTGTGCTCACTAAAATGGCGTCAAAAGGCATTCAAACCACCCCTATCTGCCCGGTCTGTGAGGATGAACCAGAAAACACTCTCCATGCTTTAATATCTTGTGACTCTGCCCTATCAGTGTGGTCTCTCTGGCCAGATTGCCCCCTTGATTCTCTTCTAAAGGCAACAAACTTCATTGATCTTGTATTTAATCTTTGCTCCTCCCCGGCTGTCTTGCTATTGGAATTCTTCTTCGCTGTTTCATGGTCAATCTGGTCTAACAGGAACAATATCATGCATGAAGGTCATGGTCTGCCGCCATTGGAGATTTGGGAAAGGGCAAAAAACGTAGTGGAGGATTTCCATGAGTCAAACATTCTTGATCTTCCTCGGCCTCAATCTGCTCATTGTTCCTGGGCTGCTCCTCCAGCGGGCTTCTTTAAGGTAAATGTTGATGGTGCTTCCTCCCTTGGTGATAATGGACCTTCTGGTATTGGGGTGATCATTAGAGACAATTTTGGAAGAGTGGTTGCTGCCCTTTGTAAACCTCTGCCCGTTCACTATCCTGCTGAAGTGACAGAATTTTTTGCGTTGGAGCAAGGTGTGCTGCTGGCTCTTGAATTGAATCTTTCAATGGTTCAGTTTGAATCTGATGCTTCTGAGGTCATCTCTGCTATCTCCCATGGCCTCACTGGTGGTATTTTCGGCCATTTTGTTCAAGGCATTCTCCAAGCAAAGTCCCACTTTTCTTCTTGTTCTTTCCAGCATGTGAAAAGAGACTGCAACAGGGCAGCTCATGAGCTGGCCCAATTTGCCAAATTTTCTCATAGTTCAAAGGTCTGGATAGATGCTATTCCGGCCCCTGTGCTGCCTCTGTATCAATCTGGTCTCAGATAGTTTTCTTTGAGTTATTTGGCCCCTGTTGTTCTTCTCTTTTCAGCTTTAATGAATTAAAGTTTTCCTCTCAAAAAAGAAAAAATATGAATCAAAGCAGTCAACCAAAGATTTAAGAGGCAAAATATCCTAATATAATAATATAAAAGGGAAGAAAGCAAGATCAACTAATAACGCAACAAATCCAATCAAACACGTAACCGACTTTATCAAGATATCCAAGTATACAATAAACACAAACCAGTTTTCTAACTTTCATGCAGTTACCGATTCAGCGTTTTATAACAAACACAAAATCTTTTCACTGTTAAATCACAAAAATAAATTAAAATATATTTTGAAAATTTGCTTTAAGACTGTTGGGTACTATTTCAACAATTTATTTTTTGTGAAAAAGCAAAATGAACGAAACACAGATCTAAGAAAAAACAATAACACAAAAAGATGTACAAGACAACAGTAATAAACAAATACTGAATATATATATATATATAAAGAGAAATATGCAAATAAATAAAAACTCACAGACTAGATACGTGAAGGGTGAACAAATCAGATCAAGTCTTGTGTTTGACACAATCTCCTTAAATCAGATTTCGCCCCTCACACAATCACTGTGATGCTTTGAGACTCACAGACGTCTTCTTCTCAGATAAAATGATCTATAACATGAAAATAAAGCATTCAAGGTCGTGCTCTTCGAACTATTCAATGTCTCTTGCTCTCTCTTTGACACAAAATGAATGCCCAAAAAATTCTCACTCAAGAGTTTTTTTCTCAAAAGAGTAGTTTTTATGAATGAGGGACTATGCAAAATTATACGTTACTGAACATGTACTCTGTTTCAGTAAAAGTGCATAGACTAACTGACACAAAAAATTAAAATAATAAAATATTAATATTTGGACAAGTAGGCCCAATCCACATATACCAAAAGCTCAACCCAATGTCCAACTCATGAGCATATAAACTCATATATTATCTATTTCCTTTCCTACGTGGGACTCAGGATTTTTTACCACTTTTAATAGCATCTTCAAGTGAATATAAAAACATCAATTTCTTATTCATTCCAAAATAGACCATCTTTTCTCCCCACCACCAAACCACACCCTTTGAATCTCTTGACTGACGGTCCACCTTTCCTGTATTGGCTAAGTACAAGTAGATGGTGCCTTGGCCCTTGCATGAGTTCCACTACCTTTTGCGTTTGTCTTCTTTTACTCCCATGCCATTCATGTTGCTCTTACCTTTGTCTCGTTCTGCTATATGTACTGGGTTTGTGCTTATCTCCCACGACGTGAAGGTGCATGGGCTTTGGGCTCGTATTGCTTCCTTTCACTTTCTCATGGAATGGGCATTATCTAGGCAGAAGTCCCTGCCTTTCCAGCCCATTGGGCTTCCATTTTTGTTGCTTATTTTCCTGTCATGCCTATAGACCTGCTGGCTGTCATTCTTGCCATGTTGGCCTGTTGGATTTATTACCTCACTTCTTGGGCTTCCTCAGCTTATTTATTTTACCTTTACCTTTTATTGTGCCCATGGGTCTGTTGGTTGTTACTCCTGCCATGCTGGCTCATTAGGTTTATTACCTCTTTTCTTGGGTTTCTTTGACCCATTCTCTTTACTTTTACCTCTTATTGTTTCTATGGGTTTACGGGTTGTCATTCTTGTCATGTTGGCCCATTGGATTTATTACTTTACTTTTACCACTTATACTCATTTTTCCTCTCATTTTCCTTATTGTTGGCTTATTTTGCCATTGGGTTTTTTGTTAAAAATGGGCATCAACAAAACCAAATCTCATTAAGTTGATAAAAATCCTAATGTGTGTGGCTTGGCCTCATCTTTGGGGAATACAATTTTTTTTTTTCTTCTTCTTCATCCTTTGATTATTTAAGGTTAATTTTGCTTGTCATGTAGTCAAACGATTTATTTATTTTTCCTCTCTCTTACTAAACCCCTCTTCTTCTTTTTCTTTTTTTTTCCTCTTTATGTATTTTTTATTGTTTGAACAAATACAATGTTGACTTACTTGCAAAAATTTTAACATTAGAGCTTCAAATTTTTTTCCCCCTTAAGTCATTCATAAGTAGTTTGTTTACTTAGGTTTTTTGGTAGCTTACTTGTAAGTTGTCAAAGAAATTTGGACTTGTTTGGTTGTTGTTTAACAACAGTTTTTAGTATTTAAATACAACACGTATTTTTACAAAACTTAAACACCGTTACTAAAAAAAACTCTTAAACGAGGTCTTGATTTTGGCATCTTTATGATGGGATCCTTTGGTGTTTGATTTGATACTTTTTAGTAATTTTGCCACCAAAACTAATGTATATCTTGGATTAAAATATTTTGTGAATTTATATTTTTTAATTTCTATGCATAAATAATCTAAATTTAAATGTGTACTTTTTGTAATAAATGCTTCATACGTACTCTCCCCAAACTGAGTTAATTGGATTACACCTCAGCTGCGAGTGCGATAGGACAGCAAGCCGAGTCATGAAGTCAACTAATCCAACGGTGAGATGGAAACCGATCAATAACCAAATCAAATCAATCAAAGTCCCAAATGGCCGAACCCCCACTGTCAATGATGAAACTAGAACGCACACTAGGCATCCCCACACACCTGGTACCCTTCCAGAACCTTCACCACCAATGGATCTCCATTTCCCATCTAAAACAAAATTATCCAGGCAAATCTTATTGTTCGCTAAAAAATCCAATTCCACTAACAAGTTTTATCACCATCCACGTGCAAATCCCCAAAACACCCTCAAATCAAACACCCACAAACAATGGTATCAAAAAGTCAACATGGAATGGCAAAAGTGTCATTTCAAAAGATCCCAAACACTAAACCCCCTGGGAATGGCCCAAAGAAAAAGAGTTTTCCCCTCACCCAACGGACACATTTGCACCCCCACCCAATCACTCCCCAGTTTGCCCACGTTAGCTGTCTCCTTCTCCCCCCACTAAATATCCTATACCTATCTACTACCTATATTACTATATAGTACTTAATACCTACCTTTTTTTTTGGTAACAAGTATACTTAAAAAATACTAAGAAGAAAAATGCTATTTTCCAATCCCTCCCTTCCCAAACCCCAATATTTTAGTACTAAAAAATCACAAGTAAACTCTCTTTAAAAAAAAAAAATACTAAAATGAAAAATGCCAAAGCTAAAAAAATTGATGTGATTAGTATGTGAAAAAAAGTGACATCAACAATAAGTTTAGATGAAAATCAGGAAAAATTAACTACATCTCCTTAATTGGATAATAAAGTAAATTGCATTAATGATAATTTTGGATAATCTCAACTTGACAGATAAGTGGATGTGAGGTTTGTAAAAATATGTACTATTGAAACAAAATTTTTCTCAATAAATTTCACAATAGTTAATTTAATTGATTAAGAGTAAATGAAGAAAACTACTCACGTTGAACATATTTTTTAAGAGAATTTTTAATCTATGACATCTGATCCTGATAATAAGATCAAAACATCAATCAAATTTTACTGTACAATAAAATTAAATCCTAAATATCTTATTTAACCATAAGATTGAATTATATGAAACCCACTTAACAATAGAGCTTCACAACTTAACTCACCAATTTTTCACCTAAAAAAAAAAACCAAGTGAATTGAGCACCAAACCCATGCATTGTTTATTTAACAGTTGAAACTTGAAACACAACTACTAGTCCTTTTTTTTTTTTAAAAGCTATAAATTAATACAACAAAATAAATAAATGCACCAAGGCAGAGGCCACGCTGCACACTCTGTGCCGAGTACTGAATTTACTGAACCACTGCCTTAAATGGGATCTGCGTGCTTTGCCTGTGCTCACCTCTCTCTCACCCTCACTTCGAATCTCCTTTATAACTACCCATAGTCTCTCTCCGCACTTTTCCTCTCACTTTTCAACTCCCGTTTCGTCCTTTTCACACTATCTCACTCTCTCTCTTTATGTCATTTCCGATACGTTTCGCTTTCTCCCTCTCTCCGTTTCTATCTCCGATCGGGTCCCACATTACCCGACCCGCATCAAATCGGAGCGTTCCTTTTCGCTTTGCACTCATCATCACTGTTTTCCAGCTCTGTGATCACTCATCGATGACATAACACACAGTGGAATTTTCGTTAGCGTTTTCTTTGTTGTTTCGAGCGATTGAGTTGAGATGAATCCACTGTGCTGCATTGCTCCGGTTTCGATCGAGAAGGACCGAGCCACGCCGTTGGCGGCGAAATCGGGCGGTCAGTACCAGTTAGGGCCCGATTCGTCGGTGAAGACAGTGAAACCGAGCCTCTCGGCGCAGGTCTCGTCGGCGTGTACCGAATCGGACAGAGTATCGGCTTCGGCTGCTGCCGCGGCGGCAGCGGCGAACCACGACGGCGAAGACGCGAAAGCAGATTCAGTGTTATATAGCGCCGGCGGCAGCAGCAATGGCGGCTGCTGCGGCGGCAGTGTGGCTGGGATTCTGTACAAGTGGGTGAACTACGGGAAGGGATGGAGAGGGAGGTGGTTCGTGCTCGAAGACGGTGTGCTTTCGTACTACAAGATTCACGGTCCTGACAAGATCTTGACGAGTCCAGCGAGAGAGAAAGGAGTCAGAGTGATCGGCGAGGACTCGATCAGGTACATGAGGAAAGCCAATTGGAGTAGCAGTAGCAGCAACCGCTTCGGTAGCTCCGCTAAGCAATGCAAGCCTTTCGGCGAAGTGCATTTGAAGGTTTGCTTTTTATTTTTAATAAAATTATTTGAATGTGATGATACGGTTTGTTTTTGATATGTAGTAGTAGTATTAAGATTTACTATAACTGGTGCTGATGTTTTTTTTTTTGGCGTAAACGTAAAGTATGTGTCTAATGTGTTTTGATGGGGATGCTTTATATATTTTAATGGCCAGTACTTTCTTTTTTTGTATTTTTGGTTTTGTGTATATTTGGCCATTTGTTTTGATGGGTGTGGAGCTTAGTATCTTGTTACTGTCTTACTTTGACCAGCTTCTTCGTATGCATAATTTAGAGGGTTTGGAAATGAATAAACTTGAAAGTTCGTTCAATTGTTGAACTTAATGCAATATTATTCAGCATAGGTATTGCAGCAGAAGCCCGAAATTTGCAGTGATCAGATTGTTTGTAAAGAAATTGGCAGAGAAAGTTAACCCGCTACATGCACACACAAAGCAGCTATAAACTGTTAAAGCAAGTGGAAAACTGAAAAAAAAAAAAAAAAAACTAATATATATTTGGGAAAAACTTTTTGGGAAAAACCCTTGCGTGGAGAAAGAGCATTCTTTTGATTACAATGAAACCCATAAACAGCAGTGAAGATAGCCCACTGTAGTGAGTAGTGACTACAATGTGTGTGCACTTTGACGCACAAGTGACTAGCTTTCCTTTTTCTGTATTCAAATTATTACTCTCAAGGGTGCAATCTAGTGGTGGGAGACTTCGGACTAGTTATAGACTCAGACATCCTAGGTTCAAATTTCCACTATGAGTTCCTTTGGATTACGTAATACACGGTTCTGGTGGGTGGGTTCGAGTATCTGTGGTTTACTCCCTAGGGGTGGGTCCTAAGGTCCCTGCCTTGGTGAGGTTCCAAGTCATCCAAAAAAATTGTTTATTTTTGAAATTGAAATGCATTTCCAAACATGAGCAATTCAGATTGAGGAACCCAAAGTAGGGAAAATGTTTTGGTGGTTTATTCAACCCCTTTAAGATCTTATACATGCATCCTAGCTATTGCAAACACTAAATCTAGTTTATATGGTTGTCTGAAATGTGGTATATGGGGAAAGAAGCTATGCCTAATGAAAAGATATCTCAGTAGTGCACTTTCTATTTCCTTGATCAAATAAATGTGATCTATGAAAGTTTGGTTTGATTATGGAGTCTTGCCTAAGGCCTTCCTATAGACCAGATCTGTGTATTGAGTATTGACCCAATCTGTATTTCAGAATTAAGGTTGGATGTTTTCACCCATATCCTCATGGTACTGATACTTTTCATACTTCCTCACGATTTTTTTTTGGGTGTGAATTTGTACATTTAAGTGTATGCTTATGATCTCTATCTCCTGTAGTTTCCTTTGTTTTAGTAGTTGCTGAAATTTCCAGATGTATACTTTACAGGTTTCTTCGATTCGTGCAAGCAAATCAGACGATAAAAGGCTCTCCATATTTACAGGAACAAAAACTCTCCACTTACGCTGTGTATCTAGGGAGGACAGATCTGCCTGGATTGAGTCACTGCTGGCTGCTAAAGAGCTATTCCCTAGAGTGTTGAGTAGCAATGATTTTGCACCTGCTGAAGATGTAGTTGTTTCAACAGAGAAGCTTCGATTACGGTTATTACAGGAAGGCATTAGTGAGGCAGCCATCAAAGACTGTGAATCAGTCATGCTCTCAGAAGTCTCTGAGTTGCAAAACAAGTTCAAGGCTCTTCATTACAAACATGTTATGTTGTTGGAAACATTGAGACAATTGGAGGTATTTGTCTTGCTTCCATTCTCCTTCCTGGTGCATTATACCCTGCTAAAACAATCTTTAAAATCATGCCGTGGTTGCTTGAGAATTGAGCTGGATGGCTTCTGTTTATTTTTTGAACTTTGTCATGGTAATCTATCTTATTTTTGGCTTAAGATGATGTATGTCTTAATCTTTATTGGTGACTTGTGTGGCAATCACGCTAAAGCAGGTTTTGGGGTATGATGTAAATATAAGGTATTTGATGCAGCAACTTCAAAACCCCAAGAATCTTATCCACAAGCTTCTTAACTTTCTTTGTTTTAATTCCATTGTGGCTTTTAATGATTTAAAATTCAACTACTAATAATTTAATCACAGGTATTATTGGCATTTGCAAGTTTCATATATTGTGACTACCAAATATTTGTGGCTGTCTAGGAGTAAATCATATCAAGTTTTATATAATAAAAGTTGTCCTATAGCTGTGTTGCTCCAAGTGGATGTCCTCTCCTTATGCCATGGTGCATTATAAATACATTAAAATTATTAATATTGTTTGTTGTAAGTGAAACTCTATTCCCAAACTTTTGGAAATTTCAAAATAGTACTTTGATTAAAGTTATATTACCAAAAGTTTTTAGAAATTTAAAAGGATATTTATTATCTATTTTATATCATTTTAATAATCTACCATAATTTTTTGTTTTAATAATAAAAGTTGGGTTTATGGTTCAGCATACGTACTATGAATCATACAATGTGTTTTCCCATTGTGAAGTACTATAAGTGCATAAAAAAATATTAACATAGTTTTCTCTTCACAAAACTCTATTACCAAGGTGTTAAGAAATTTTAAATACTGTTCTGATTAAAACTCAATTACCAAAAGTTTTAAAAAGTTTAAAAGGGGTTTCATTATTTATATAAATTATTTTAATAATCTATTGTAATTTTTATTTTAATAAAAACTTGATCTTGTACTCTGTTTTTCCCACATAACTTAAAATAATTTTTGTTTCCTTTTTATTATTATTTTACTTTTATTTTATTGTTTTTATGTAGGATGAACAGATTGTAAAAATTTCATAATATCATTGAAATGTTTTCTATGATGTTTATTATGAAATTTTTACAATCTGTTCATCCTACATGCATAATTCTAGTACCATACACTTATCCAAAAGAAAAAAAAAAACTAGTACCATATGATAGAAGTTGTATCCTACACATTGTGGTTGCACCAAGTGTCTCAAAGTAAGTCCTGAATGTCATATCATGTGCTTCAGCCATGTGATTCACCAATTAGTAAGATAATTTACTCTATCTGAAATTCTTATCAAAGTTTAAATAAATTTAATATACTACTCCAATGAAAAATCTATAACTAAAAGTTTCCAGAAATTTAAAATAAGTTTTTTTAATAAAAAAATCATAATTATTATTTATTTTAAATCATTTAAATCATACTATAATGTTTTTGTTTAATAAAATCTTAGTTTGTCACTTAGCTTATAATAGTATTTATTTTATTTTTATTTTACCATCTGTTTTATTGTCATTTTCAGGGGTCTTAGTAAAATATTTTCCTTAATCATGAAATGCCTGCTCTGCCCCTGACTGCATGGTTACTTTCTTCAGTCTATATTTTCTGTTTCAACTCTTCATGTTATGTTAATTATACTATTCTATGAATAGATTCTGACTAAAATTCCTAGTTTGAGGAATAATTTCTTTTCAAAATTTGTTTTGCAGACTGAGAAAATAGAGCTGGAAACCACTGTAGTGGATGAAACAAAAGAACGTGAATCATATTGTGGACAAGGGAACAGAAGATTTAGTGGTTAGTTATGCTTTTTATGGTCATAGCATTTTTGATAAATTCATATTTCTTAAACCTGGTCTGACCTAATATGAAAAAAGATCATTAAGCAGTCTCTCTCATATAGAATATGAATGCATTGACATTCCGGGTATTACACGCTGAACAAGTCAAGTTACTGATCGCTTACATTAATTTGCATCTGAAGTGCTTCTAGTAAACTATATGATGCTGTTATTTTTATTATTCCTAAGTGTGCGTTTGGATACTGCTTATTTTGCTGAAAACTGAAATCATTGTAGCAAAATAATTTTTAAACGTGTGAATAGTGCCATGGGATCCATTTTTAATGAAAGTTTTGTTGAAAAAAGAGTTTTGTGGGTCCCGTGAACAATGCACAAGACCCACTGGAACTCAGTAAATCAGCGCTTCTCCAAAAAAAAAAAAAAAAGAAAACGTAGATGCCAAAATGCTGTATCCAAACGCAGCTTAAGTGACACATGCACCCACCGGGTCTTGAACCCAAGACCTTAGCCTCCATCCCATTATTGAAGAAAGAGGAAATGCCATTTGAGATAGAGCTTATTGGCTTAACTACATGATGCTTTTAGATCTTAGAAATATTTCTTAATATTCACTTAACATAAATTATTGAACTGGAGCACGATGTTTTCAAATTGTCCAATGAAACATCAGACAGTTTGGTTTACATAAACTGCTGTCCTGGCTTTTAAACATGCCTGGTACATTTTTTTTGTACTCTAGGCACTTTTTTCTTTGACAAGCATATACTCTGGCCACCCTTCTCTCCTCTACCCCATCTCTCTCCATCCAAATATAGGGTTAAAGTGTTACCTTATATCTTTCATTTTCTTAAGGTTGGGATTCATTGGTATGTTCCTAGACTATCAAACCAGTCTTTTATCATTTTCTACAAGAATGGAACTCAGTGAGATTACTCATAAAGTTTCATTCCCATAGTTTTCACATATGCATGTATGTATATACAGTTTTACAATCTACTCCCTCTCTTTTTTGGTAAGCGATATACAATCTACTTATTTTCTGATCTTAATGTTACAGATTTCTATTCTGTCATGTCAGAGGGCAGTGCATCAGACTCTTGTGCAGATAATGAGAGTCAAGATGGAGCAGATGTTGAAACAGATGAAGATGATGGAACATATTTTGATACAAATGATTTTTTGTCTTCAGATTTCTTAAGAAGTGCTTCATATCGTAGTAGGGATTCTCTGGGAAATGGAATATACGATAGAGATTCTTTCTTCTCTGATCGTTTGCGTGGATTTGAGAAGGAGATAAGGGCTGTTGAATATCCATATGTCAAAAGAAGGGATAATCTGCCAGAACCAAAGGAGAAAGAGAAGCCTGTTGGCTTGTGGTCGATTATCAAGGATAATATTGGAAAGGACCTCTCTGGAGTTTGTCTTCCTGTTTATTTTAATGAACCACTGTCTTCTTTGCAAAAGTGCTTTGAAGATCTGGAGTATTCATACTTGGTTGATCGAGCGCTGGAATGGGGAAAGCAGGTCAGGTCCTCAGCTGTGCTTTCTTTTGTCGCAAAGCAGATTTAAAGCATGATGTCCTAGTTACATTTATATTCCAGGTAGTTGAGATGCTGGCCTTAGTTTATTTATTTAATACTTAGGCATCTTGAGTAGAGTTTGCCCACAGTAAAAATTTCCAGATGCACTTTTTTGTTTTGGGGAGGGAGGGGGGTTGTTGGGAAGGTTGAGGTTAGTGTTTTAAGCTAAGCCTTCGCTCATAGGTCACATGCTCTCCTTACTGGTAGTTGCTGCTGTGGGGACCCAAGGACTTGAACCCCTTCACTTACTACTGGGGAGTGGTACAGCCTTTCCTACTAGCCAGAAGGTCTTTCTCCATGTTTAAATTATTGAAAAGGAAGAGGAATTAATACGAAGTTTTTAATTTAGCCTAAACTGAACTTCCTTCCTGATTGGGCTGATTAGGCTCAAACATTATTTCTATTTCTATCTGGGCTTTGGTGCTATTTATGGTTCATCTAATGGGAGAGTACTGGTTCAAGATGATATGGTAGGTATAGATACCTACATCTTTTGTTATAAAACTGATGTGACTAGCTTAATGTAATTTATAAGAGATGGTATAGACAAACATTACAATTAATTTCAACATTATAAGGGAAGATATATTAAAGGAGGGCAGCGCATAGTGCAAAGGCTGCTGACAGCTCATAGTAAGACACAGCAGAGAGTTCTCTCTGAAGGCAATACATTCTCCCCTCACCAACCTAAGCCTTTTGGGGTTTTCCAAGTTTGCGAACTGCTTCATGAAAGTTGGATTTAATGAAGAATGTAATGTCAAAATTAAAAATAGAAAATGAAATTTAAAAAGATAAGAGTTGAGATTTACTGTTTTTTTTTTTTTTTTTACTGTTTATTTGGTTGTGTTGATTGCCGTTTTCAACCCTTTGGTATGAAAGGAAACAGGAAGGAAGCAGGTGTGGAGGGTGTGTTTTCCACCTTGGCCCGCAACTTCTTACCTGTCTAACATGAAGAGAAAAATAGGAAGGAGAGTGGGGTGACAAAAAATTACTATTTTCCCAAACTGCATGGGTTTACCCTATACCGATTTATCCGGAACAGTACGCTTACATCGACCTTATCAGATCACATGACAACTGTTTTATATCATGGTTTTATTAAATATGAAAATAAAACCAAATTTTAACTCTATTAGTATTATTTATGAATATATCATTGTAATGCTCTAGAAGTGAAATTCAATTGTTAATTTCAAGCAATGGAAAGAACATTACATCTTTTGTAATAAGGTCATAACACTACATTGGTATTACAACTTCTTTCCCTTCTCAACCTTATGTTCCATGTTCCAGTTTTTCCACCCCTTCTAGCCAATGAGCTCTAGCTCAATTGGCACCTCTTCCCCGTATAATTTCCTATGTTTTAAAAACCGGACCGGCCGGTTTGATTGGTTGAATGGGAAACCGGAGGTCAGTCCAGTAAAAAGGCCTAAAACTGGGGTTAAACAGGTCAAAACTGGTAAAAACCGGAAATTGGAGGCAAATCCGGTTGTCTCCGGTCCGTTTTTTAAAACCATGATAATTTCTAGGTGGAGGGTAAGGTCATGGGTTCAAGACCCATTAGGCATGCGTGTAACATACCATTAAAAAATAATTCCTTCCCTTCTACCAAACACACATGATGGGAAATTGATATCTTTTCTCATTTTTTATCATGCATACTTTTTAATCCTTGTAGAGCATTAATTGTGAGCTGAAGCTGCTGGGAAACTTTCTTTTTCTTGTTTTATTCCATTCTTATCGTATATAGTCTTCTTCTAGATTTGTTCATGAGTGGTTTCTCAATAATTTATAATGGTTCCTGTGTTCCTTATTTCATAACTGGTTTGATATAATTGTGGGACTCATGACTTAAGTGATGAATTTTTTTTGTTGCAGGGAAATGACTTGATGAGAATCTTAAACATTGCAGCTTTTGCTGTATCTGGTTATTCGTCTACACAAGGTCGCCAGTGCAAGCCCTTCAATCCTCTCCTAGGGGAGACATACGAGGCGGATTATCCAGATAAAGGTGTCCGTTTTTTCTCTGAAAAAGTAATGTTTCTCTCTTCTTTCTAACTTGTTTTTCTTTAAATTTTTTGACCATTAATAGTCTTAATTACCTATGAACCATGGAGAACATTGGAAAGATTAGTTTGAGGTCATGTCTGCCATGCCTCATTGTTCAGAGTAAATGATTTTTCAGTGTTACAGTGGATGCACATGTTTTGTAAAACACTAATTGTTGTCTAACAAGCAGCTTCCACTCAGGTGAGTCACCACCCAATGATTGTTGCTTGTCACTGTGAAGGAAGAGGCTGGAAATTCTGGGCTGATTCCAATCTTAAAGGGAAGTTTTGGGGACGTTCTATTCAGCTTGATCCTGTAGGTGTCCTTACTCTGCAGTTTGAGGATGGAGAGACATTTCAGTGGAGCAAGGTTACCACTTCTATATACAATATCATCCTAGGTAAAATCTATTGTGACCATTATGGCACCATGCGCATCAAGGGCAGTGGCAATTACTCATGCAAGCTCAAGTTCAAGGAGCAGTCTATCATAGACCGAAATCCACATCAGGTAAAAGGCATAATATCAGGCACGCTTTACTCTTTCCATTTTACAGACACATTATTAGAGATCTGTTTTTCAAGCATGTTGGAACAATTACACAATTCAAAGCTTAAAATTACCTCATGAGCAGTACTGGTAAACAACATTTGTTCCCATTGTTTCTTCGTAGTACTTTGTTTTTGATCCTTTTAGAGCTTTTAGCTTTGTAATGGATTTTCTACTTCTGTGTAACACATGGAAGGGAAATGGAGGAGATTGGTGATTTTACCCTAATTGCTTTTATCCATAAAGTATCATTATAGGCAAGTCACATGAGAAATTTTATTTAACTGAAGGCCAAGGGAGAAAAACTTGCTTTCACCTTCATAACATGACAGCAAATTTAGTGCTACCAAATTTAGCGCGTGTGCTCCTCTTGCTGGATGGAAAAAGGCTAAGTTGATTCAGAAAACTGTCCTGTATGCATGAACTGTGCTTACCAAATTTCATAGTCATAAAAAGGGAAAAGTATAATTGACTTTTCATTTACTTTTCCTAAAGTTGATAATTCCACAATGAGTGTTGAGACCATTTTGCTGATTTCTCTGCTGATTACTGGTGAGCATCAATCAAATTCTTTTATAAAATTTCAGGTCCATGGATTTGTGCAAGACAACAGAACTGGAGATAAGGTAGCTATGTTGGTCGGGAAGTGGGATGAGGCAATGTACTATGTGCTGGGAGACCCAACTACAAAGCCTAAGGGGTATGATCCAATGACAGAAGCTGTGCTGCTTTGGGAAAGGGATAAATATGTTACCAAGACAAGATACAATCTCTCTCCTTTTGCGATAACCTTAAATGAACTGACACCTGGCTTATCAGAGAAATTGCCTCCAACTGACTCAAGGCTGAGGCCGGATCAAAGACATCTAGAGAATGGAGAATATGAATTGGGAAATGCAGAGAAACTAAGACTTGAGCAGTTGCAGAGACAGGTATTCACCTTTACATCCTCTGCTGTATGTGTCGGGGGGTATATGTATTTACTAGTTGTGGATTTCTTCCAGTCCCTCAATACTTACAGATTTTTTCAAATTCTTTAGCCAATCATAATTTTTATAATAATTGGCTACTAGAGTGAACTCGTAATATTTTGAAGTTCTTTGATCATTAGTTATGATAATGTGTTCTGCAGTAGCCTAAATAACTTAAGAGAAATAAGCATTTGAACCTAAAGTGTGGACTTTGGGTGTCCACTGTTTGACTGCATTTTGGTAGAAAATGACCATATTCTGCAGTTCTGATTATCAGGGAATGAACTTCTGAAGTTCATGCTGATGAGTGGAATTCATTAAACATTAAGTTCTTCCATTTCTTTCATCATGAAACAAGCACCTTGAGCAGGTCCTTTCTATTTTGTGATACAGGCAAGGAAGTTGCAGGAGAGAGGGTGGCAGCCAAGATGGTTTCAGAAGGATGAGGATGGTTGTTATCGGTATATGGGTGGATACTGGGAAGCAAGAGAAAAAAAGAACTGGGATGGAATTTCTGACATATTTGGCCAGAGTAGTGATTTGCCATCTTGCTCGGCAGAAGTATGAGGTGTCCTGTGGCCCAAGTCGCTCTAAATTATTTTGTTCTCGTGATTTCCTTCCATTTCCATATCTTTCCCCCATTTCCTTGTACTGAACGTGAGTTTAGGTTTAGGTCTGTTAAAGTTATAAGCTCCTATAAGTTGTTGTCATGTTGATTTCTAAGGTTTTTGTAATCTACTATACTCATCTGGTGCATAGTTTTAACAATTGCGTGCTGGGCAGTATTTATCATGGTGCATTCTTCCCTTGTGCTGGGCAGTTTTTACATTCTTTCTGCCTTTGTTTGAGAGTAATGCGCGCACAACCTCGCTTCTAATCCACCCAAAAAGGTGAAAGAGACACCTCTAAGTTGTTCTTTAGTCGAGAGATTAACTTACAAAAGCCAATGGAATGTTTTAACCTTTATGTTCTTTAGTCAAAAGATTAACTTCCAAAATTCAGTGGAGTATTTAAGCAGTTCTTCACAATTATGATGTAGTTGACAATTTTGATGTACTTGACTGTGACTCTGTGAGTGATAGACAAAGCTTTAACATGGAACAATCACATTTCTTCTTATTATTTTTTTCCCCATCACTCAGTTGACCACATCTCATCTGAGTTGTGAGTTGTGACACAAAAGTTGTGTTTATAGACTCGGTATATCTTAATGGTTGGTATGGCAGTCACTTTGATGTTGAAACCTTCTTTGCTTGCTGCATTGTGCAAGGAAACTGCTGGATCCATTATATGGCATTGGAATTAGAATGACTATTTTTTTTTTTTTTTGATAATTGCATTAGAATGAGACGTATTTGCAACTTAAAGCAGTCGCATCAATCTCAATATTCTTATTAAATATGCTTATTAGCTTAAATTGATAAAAAAAAAAAAAAACTCAACTTCTATTTTTAGCTATTTAATATTAGCAAGTACATACATGCATGATACATCAGACTCTTTAGTCTTTTTAATTTTTAATTATTTTTTTCTGGCCATGTTTGGGTGGTGAGAGTAAAAGAAAATCATAGAATGCTTTTCTCAACAAGGTCTTTGATCATCAACCAGTGACAAAAATGCTTTTCTCAACAAGGTCTTTGATCATCAACCGGTGACAAAAATGAGCCGAGCCAAGCCCAGAGCGGAGAACGAGGAATAAAGCTAGTTAAGAAGATGCTCAAGGTTGTTAAAATCGGGATCTTACATAGGATCGTTAAAGGTAGGTGAGATCGTAAATCGTAAGATTGGATCGTAAATTGTAAGATTTTACATATTTTCAGATTTAAAAGAAAAAAACATATTGATAATGATTTTGTACGTTGAATTTATGGGTAAAATGTAAAATTAATTCTCTAAATTTCTTCATATTTCATTTTAGTCCTCTAACTTTGCTTTTGTTTATTTTAGTCTTACAAATTTCAAGTTTAATCAATTCAAATTTTTCCATTAACTTTTGTTATATGTTGTGGTTAATTTTTTAATGTTATAAATTTATAAATTTTTCTTCAAATTTTTTAAATTAAAAAAAAAATTCAATTAATGATTGAAAAATATTTTTCAGATTTTTTTTTTCTCAAAAAATTTTAACAAAAGTTAACATAAATGCCTTAATTGAATAAATTTGAAACTTAGAAGACTGAAATGAACGAAAATAAAGTTAAAGGATTGAAATGAAATCTGAAGAAAGTTAGAAAGTCCGTTTTGCATTTTAGCTTAAATTCATCCATAAAAAAACTAAAATTTGCATCACATGATGTAATTTGCATGTCATATATTGCTAAGTATATACTAATGAAAAAAATATATTTAAGTTTTAGCTTAATGTATCTAAAAAATTCAATAAATGTTTAATTAGCAACCAAATATCAAAATATTTATCAAAACATATAGAAAATATTTTCCAAGTTCTAAGTTCTAAGTTTGAAATCTAAAATAAGTTAGCAAATGGAAACTAACTAATTACAATATGAAATCCAAAAGTAAGATGAATATTAAGGTGAAGTGAATATTTAATTATTTACTTTCTAATGGTTTTATAATTACCGTCCTAAATTCCTAATCGTCATCATTTGTTATTTATAGTCTATGTAGATGTTATATATTTGTATACTAGAGCTGCAAAAGATATTAAAATACAATTTCACACTCAACTATTCAAGATATACCACTCAGTAACAATTAAAGAGTACGCTAAAAAAATCAATCAATCAATATACAAATACAAGCATAACTGATAAAATTATATATAAAAAAATATTATAGTAATATTAAAATACAAATTAGTATATTAATCAAACAAATTTAACAACATTATAATTTAAAAGGTAGCAAAGTTAACATCAAATTCTTCATTTAGAAATGTTGAAGCATTCATTCATTTATTTTGATTACAAGTGAACGAAAAATTAGAAATCATTTGCTTAGGTTAACATAATTTTATAAAAATAAAATAGAAAGTTATACAATCACAACATGAAAAAATTAAAATCCTTAAAGCTTCATCAAAACAAAAAATTTATCCAATAAAAAAAAACCAATTTTTGTTTTTGGTATGATCGGGAAGATTTCATACGATTCTATACGATTCTACGTACGATTCTATCATTTTTACGATCTTGGTACGATTTTAAACGTTTCCGTGAAGTAGAATTGTAAAATTGTGCGATCCTACGATCCAGATTGCGATTTTGACAACCACGAAGATATCCAATTGAGGCTTCTCTTGAGAGACCCAAACCATGGCTTGAAAGAGAAGATGAGGGCACTGACCCTCTTGTACGGAGCAGCAAAAGCAAGCTTCTGTATCTCTCCTGAACTGGCTTGAGAGCTCTGGTGGAGAGATTGAAAGAGACGTTGGGCACTAGCATCAGCCTTAACAAAACATCATTTTAGCAAAAAAATGGCTAAACTCAACCAAAACCACCCTGCATTGGCCTCAACAATTTTTCTAATTTTCTTTTTTAATCTATGAACAACACCTCAATAAATTTATTTTCTCTTCATAAACAACACCTTTTTTTTTTGGTAAAATAAAGGAAATATGAGAGTAAGATTATACTTGAATTACTTATTTTCTAGTGATAATCAACTACGTCATATTATTTCCAATACTGAATACATATATCTCTCTTTGTTCTGTCACTCAGTGCTTCTCCATTTCTATCTGTCTCTTATAATGAGAATATAGGTACAATGAGAGTATAGTGGAAAGGGGAGAGACTGCAGGAGACGAGGCTTTATCTTGGGTGGCTAAATTTATACTCTTATTAAACAGGGTGGATTGCTAACAGGGTGGATTGCTAGCAAGGTGAACAATGAACAAGGGCAAGAGATATTGCCTACACTAGGGAATTAGGGTGGGCGGCTGACAAGTTGCCCATGTGAAAATAAACAAAGGTGATATATATATTGATGTGGTATGATAAAATACAACTCCAATTTTGTCCATGGAGATCGTCCAGGACAGGCGGCGTGCTCAAGACGAGGTAAGCTGTCTCGACGTGCTCAAGACGAGGTAATCTGTCTCGGTGTGCTCAAGACGAGGTAAGCTGTCGGCGTGCCCAAGACGAGGTAAGCTGTTGGCGTGCCCAAGACGAGGTAAGCTGTCGGCGTGCCCAAGACGAGGTAAGCTGTTGGCGTGCCCAAGACGAGGTAAGCTGTCCCGACGTGCTCAAGACGAGGTAAGCTCTCTTGAAGGTCTCAGGACGAGAAATTATGAACGACACGTGAACACTTGCAAAATTTATAAAAGTCTAAAATGTCTCCGCATTGTACAAGTAACCTCCAAGTGACCGTTGCGCGCAAAAAGGATAACTCCTAAACAGTTGGAAGTTACATTCAAATACAAACCTCCTCAATTCTAGGGGAGGTTACAAATCCAATAACCGCTCTTAAGACACTATATAAACACTGGCTCAGACAAGGAAAAGGGACGAAAAATCATTCCTAAAAAATTGGAACTTGAAAATACTTGGGAGAAAAACTGACTTTGTCATCGGAGGGTTATTGGCCGGCGACCCCGGTCACCTTTGATCACTTCTCTTTCTTTTTCAGGCTATCAAGGCAATCGTTGGCCCTATCGAACCCGAAGCATCCAGCCTACTGATTTTCTTCGCATCATCAGTTGGCGCCGTCTGTGGGGAAATAACTTGAAGAAAACAAATTTCGGTTTTGTTTCGTTCTTTTGATCATTCTTTGTTCCTAGACAAAAGGCTGAATGGTTCGGACAAGATCAAGGGCTACCAGCCCAGGCCACCAGGGAAGTAGGGATGCTTCCAGTAATCCCTACCGCGATCGCCAGTCAGCGCCTGCCGCGCAGCCGTCGTCCCTTCAACAAATGCAGTCTATGGCCGCTGCTATGGCGGAACTGACCCGCCAAAATCAAGAGTTGAATCGGGAGATCAACATGAGGAGGCAGCACCATGAAGGACATGTAGAAGGACGACCACAGGGTCAGGAAGGTAGAGGAGAAAATGCTGAGTCCGAGGACCAGACAAGGGGTACTACTTCAAGGAGGGTGCCACATTTGGAGAAAGAGATGGATCAGATGAGAAAGGCCATGGAAGAAATGAAGGAGAATATGAGGCGGACGAACCCCGTGGAGGACTTAGTTCACCGTACGGATTCTCCATTCACGGCTTCCATTAACAGTCATCCCCTACCCCCTAAATTCAAGATGCCTTCCTTAGATTCATACGATGGAAACCGCGATCTGTGTGACCATATTGCTACCTTCAAGACAACCATGCATCTTCAGGGAGTTCCAGATGAGATTATGTGCAGAGCATTCCCTACCACGCTGAAGGGGCCAGCGAGGGTGTGGTTTAGCAAAATACCCCCGAACTCTGTTGGATCATTCGAAGAATTGAGTAAAATGTTCGTTAATAACTTCATTGGAGGACAGCGCCACAAGCGTTCTTCTTCTAGTTTATTAACGATTGAGCAAGGGGAAAATGAGAGTTTGAGATCCTTCATTACCCGTTTCAACAAGGAGGCCTTGACAGTGGATGAGATGGACGATAAGTTGCTGTTGGCTGCTTTCCATAATGGGGTTAATTCTGACTTGTTCATTCACAAATTGTATGAGCAAGAGGAACCTCAGACCATGGCTGAACTCGTCCATTCAGCCCAAAATTTCATGAACGCCGAGGACGCAATAATAGCCAAGAAGAGGAAAAGGTCAGAACGCTCGGAAGCCGGGCACCGACATTCAGATCAAGCTCCTCGTCCTAAGAAAGCCCAGGTAGGAGAAAAAAGGGATAGGGATGGTAGGAAGGCAAGTTCATCCTCAAGAAGTCAGTACACTTCTCTGAACACCCCGCTAGAGCAGGTTCTTATGCAAATCAAGGATGATCCGTCCTTAAAGTGGCCGGAGAAAATGAAGGGAGACCCTAACAAGCGCAACAAGAACAAGTATTGTCGTTTTCACAGGGACCATGGGCACGACACGGACGAGTGTTTTGATCTAAAGCAGCAGGTAGAGAACCTCATCAGGCAGGGAAAGTTGAGGAATTTCCTTGGACGAGACCACAAGGACGAGAAGCTGAAAGCCAAGGTGGAAGAGTCCTCACGACCCCCGCTAGGAGAAATAAGAGTTATTGTAGGAGGAACCTCAGCAGTGCAGTCATGTAAATCAAGGAAGACATACCTGAAGGTGGTGCAAAACGTCCAGCTGTCAGGACGATCTCCAAGGACGATGGAAGCTGACGAGCAAGCAATCACGTTCACGGACGAGGATGCTGGAAGAATTCACCAACCCCATGACGATGCAATTGTCATTACCTTACTTATTGCCGACTATACGACCAGAAGGGTGTTGGTAGATAATGGAAGCTCGGCGGACATTCTTTATTACCCTGCGTTCCAACAAATGAGGCTAGGACGAGATCAGCTTCGCCCAGTGAGTTTGCCCCTGGTAGGATTCGGAGGAATGAAAGTGCAACCAGTGGGCAGTGTCACACTGCCCGTAGTGATTGGAACGTATCCGCAGCAGATAACCAGAGAGGTAAACTTCCTCGTGGTCGATTGTTCATCGTCGTATAACGCTATTATTGGAAGGCCCACTTTGAATAGTTGGAAGGCGGTAACCTCCACCTACCATTTGTCCATCAAGTTCCCAACTGAGCATGGTGTAGGTCAAGTGCAAGGAGATCAACTGGCTGCTAGGGAATGTTACCTGGCCATGTTGGCTATGGACGAGAATTTACAGACAATGGTCATAGACGATGGAAGAACTACAGCGGAGCCTGTGGAGGTGTTAGAAGATATTCCCTTAGACGATAGTAAGGCTGGGAAGTTTACTAGAATAGGGGCGAGCATGGAAGAAGAAGCGAAGAATGCGTTGGTCCAGTTTTTGAAAAGAAGCATTGACGTCTTCGCATGGAACCATGAAGACATGCCTGGCATTGATCCAAGTGTCATTACCCATCGTCTGAATGTAAGCCCCTCGTCCAAACCCATACGTCAGAAGAAGAGGGTATTTGCTCCTGAGCGAGACAACGCCATCAAAGAAGAAGTACAGAAGTTGCGCGGCGGAGTTCATTAGGGAAGTGTACTACCCGGACTGGTTGGTGAATGTAGTCATGGTAAAGAAGGCCAATGGTAAGTGGCGAATGTGTGTAGACTTTACTGACTTAAACAAAGCTTGCCCGAAGGACAGTTATCCGCTCCCACGCATCGATCAGCTGGTAGACTCGACGGCTGGTCACAGGTTGCTAAGCTTCATAGACGCCTTTTCAGGCTACAACCAAATCAAGATGGACGAGGCAGACCAAGAGAAGACTTCATTTGTCACCAGCCAAGGCTTGTTTTGCTACAAGGTAATGCCTTTCGGTCTGAAGAACGCAGGGGCAACTTACCAAAGGCTGGTGAACCAAATGTTTCGTCCTCAAATTGGCAGAAACGTGGAAGTCTATGTTGATGATATGCTGGTAAAGAGTTTGGACGAGGGAAAGCACTTAGACGACCTTCAAGAGACCTTCGACACACTGCGACGGTACAACATGAAACTTAATCCAAGTAAGTGTGCCTTTGGGGTTTCATCGGGGAAGTTCTTGGGTTTCATGGTTTCACATAGAGGTATTGAAGCCAATCCAGATAAGATCCAAGCGATACTCAGCATGGAACCACCGAAAAACATTAGAGAAGTACAGTCCCTGACTGGACGAGTTGCCGCCCTCAACAGATTTGTGTCGAAAGCTACCGACAAGTGTTTACCGTTCTTTAAAGTCCTCAGGAAGGCGTTCGAATGGACGGACGAGTGTCAAAGGGCTTTCCAAGATTTGAAGACTTACCTCACCAAGGCACCATTGCTGAGCCCATCCGTACCTGGCGAAGAGCTCTATTTGTATTTGGCGGTATCCCCGCATGCCATAAGTTCCGCGCTGGTCAGAGAAGAAGAACGAGTGCAGAAACCAGTATACTATACAAGTCGGGCACTTAGAGGAGCGGAGGGGCGGTATCCAATGATGGAAAAGTTAGCCTTTGCCTTGGTCACAACTTCAAGGAAGCTGAGACACTACTTTCAGGCTCACATTATTATTGTCTTGACGGATCATCCCCTGAAGAAGGCGATGAGCAAGTTGGAAGCTGCAGGACGATTAGTCCAATGGGCGGTGGAACTTAGTGAGTTTGATGTAAAGTATCAGCCAAGAAATGCAGTCAAGGCGCAGGCGCTGGCAGACTTCATCGCGGAGTTCACTCCAAGCCAAGACGAGCTGGTCAAGGACGAGCTAACAAGAAGGTGGGTTATCAACGTGGATGGATCATCTACGATGTATGCAGGAGGAATTGGAGTCATACTTCAATCCCCAGAGGGGGATAAGTTGGAGTATGCAGCCCGCCTACAGTACCAAACAACCAACAATGAAGCTGAATATGAAGCACTTCTCAAAGGGCTGGAATTGGCTAAGTCCTTGGGAGCGGAGTCAGTAATAATCAGAGGTGATTCTCAGCTAGTCATCAACCAGGTGAATGGAATGTGTGACGCCAAGGAAGAACGAATGAAGAAATACCTCAGCAAAGTGAGGAGACTTGTACAAAAGTTTTCAGAAGTGAGTTTTGTTCAACTCCCGAGGGAAGAAAACATGGAAGCAGATGCGCTGGCGCGAGCAGCGTCGGCAGGTGGAGTCATGGACGAGTATGGCAAAGTCCAATACATGCCGAGCATAGACCTCCCGGAAATACAGCAAATTGGAGGAGAAGAAAATTGGATGAGTCCAATTATACTCTATCTACAAGATGGAAGGCTTCCAGAGGACAAGAACGAAGCTAGGAAACTTAGGGTTAGGGCTGCAAAGTACGTCCTTATAAATGAAGTACTTTACAAGCGAGGCTTGTCTCAACCCTACCTGAGGTGCCTAGCTCCAGACGAAGCAAATTATGTTTTGAGGGAGGTTCATGAAGGAGCATGTGGAAATCACTCGGGGGCAAGGTCCCTCGTCCATAAGGTCATTCGTGCCGGCTACTATTGGCCCACGGTTCAGGCAGATGCCAAGGCTTATGTCAGAGTGTGCGACCAATGCCAGCGCTACAGCAATGTCCCTAGGCAACCGTCGGAGTATCAGACCCCGATGATGGCCCCATGGCCCTTTGCACAATGGGGACTGGATATCCTAGGTCCTTTCCCCCCGGGTACCAGACAAATGAAGTTTTTGGTCGTAGGGATTGACTATTTTACTAAGTGGGTGGAGGCTGAACCTCTTGCAAAAATTACACAGCAAAACGTTAAAAATTTTGTTTGGAAGAATATTTTGTGTAGGTTCGGAGTACCGAGGGTGCTAGTATCGGACAATGGACGACAGTTTGACAACGCACCATTTAGGGACTTCTGTGAGCATTTTGGAATCAGAAATCATTACTCCTCACCCTCCCACCCACAGGCAAACGGACAAGCAGAGGTAGCAAACCGATCCTTGCTGAAAATCATCAAGACTCGGCTAGAGGGGGCAAAGGGGATATGGCCAGATGAGTTACCAGGTGTTCTTTGGGCCTACAGAACTACTGTGAGAACCCCGACAGGAGAAACCCCCTTCAAGTTAGCTTATGGAAGTGAAGCGGTCATACCAGCGGAAGTTCATATGGCTAACCATCGAGTGATGAAGTATCAAGAGAAGGAAAATGAAGAACTACTTCGTCTTGACCTTGACCTTATTGATGAGGTAAGGATGGATGCGGAGCAGAGGACAGCAAGGTACAAGAACCTTATGGCCAGACAGCATGATGCCATGGTAAAACCCAGGCGCTTCAGCATAGGGGACCTCGTTCTTAAGAGAGTATCCTTGGCGACTAGGAACCCAGCTCATGGAAAATTGGGACCCAATTGGGAAGGACCATATAGGGTAGTAAACTGCAAAAGGCAAGGGTCGTATTACTTAGAAGCTTTGGACGGACGAAAGCTGGAACACCCTTGGAACGTGGAGCACCTGAGAAGGTACTATCAATGAGCTTGGACGAGGTTAATCAAAGATGAAGTTTCTATCATGGGCGACCCCACTACTATGTTTAATATCTACTAGTGTTCTTACTACTGCTATGGTGTGTACTAAGAATAAAGGTGCATTAGTTCTTAAACATTTGCGCCGTCTATAGACAAGTTTGTTAAAGACAAGGTTGTGTATTTTAAGTACTTTCATAATGCACTAGCTTCCAAGCAGGTGCTATGTTTGTGAACAATGCTTATATAATATGGTTTGGATTTTAAGTGTATTTTATGCGTAAAATCTAAGTTCCATTATCAAACCCACGAAGGGGGCTAAAATCCAAAGACGAATGAAAAATCCTTGGACGCAGGGATGTAACGTTCGCAGACTTTCCTCAAAACGAGGATAAAGTGCAAAAGCTAAAGAAACAAAAAATTGATACAAGTCCATGGACGAGCATCTGACTCAAACAGATACTCTAGGACGACTCAAATGCTAGCAAACGTCAAAGGCCAAAGAAAGGCTTACAGACGAGGCAAATAAGCCAAAACCTATGGACGAGGCAAATAAGCCAAAACCTATGGACGAGGAAAATAGGTCAGACCTATGAACGAAAAGTGATCACCAACTCGTCTATGGGAGAACCAAATGATAGAACAATATCCATAAGCAAAATATATGGACGACCTTTTAATACTTAGGATTATACAAGTTTCTATCACAACAAAAACAAAGTACGTCCATACACAAACAAGTAATGAATAAAAATAAACATTCATTAAATTAAGATAAAAGGGTAGACGTCCATCGTCCAAAAACCCTTGCAAATAAAGCCTTAAAGGCAATTGTTAATACACTCGTCTATAACACTCTAGACGAGGCTATTGTACTCAAATACATTTTAATAAATAAAAAAAAAAAGAAGAAGAAGAATTACATCAGAAACAACAAAAAATCTTAGACGGCTGGGGGGTCGGCGTTTGGCTCGTCTTGAGGTGGCAAGGTGGTGGCATTATCGTCCACGTTGACGTCTTCTGAGCTAGTCTGGACGAGAGAACTTGTAGACGCCCCTCCAAGGTTAAGCTTGATTGAGCTGAAGTCCACTTCAGGGAATTTGTCCATTGCGTCCATCCTGAAATCCTCAAAGCCAGCTGCATAGTTGGCGTCCATTGAATCAGTAAATTCTTTGGACGCCTTGAACTCCGCAACGACGTCTCCTTTAGCTTTCTCCAGAAGGACGTCCAACTCTTCATTCCTCTTTTCAAGAAAGATCAGACGAGCGTCCTTCTCCAGGAATTCAGCCTCCAGCTTAGCGACACGCTTCTTCAAGTTCTCTGCCTCGTCCTTGGACTTAGCCGCCACCTCTGCCCACCTCTTGGTCTCGTCCCTCCCTTTCTGGACAGTTTTTTCCAGCAGCACTCTCGTCTTGTCCAGCTCAGTTGCCTGCCTAGACGCTGCAACAAACTTGGACATTGCCTGCATTGTACAAAACTTCATTAGAATGGTTGTATAAACTGATTGCAAGACGAGACATATATAAGAGTTACATACCTTAAAAAGGTCATGAACGCCGGAGCGCTCAAATTCCTTCAACGACATGTTGTAGCATGCCGTTATGTCCTCGTCCGTCACAGCCTTCTCAAATTTCTCCCAAGCCAAGTTCTCGTCCTCAAGAAGATTATGAGGAACTTGGATGGAAGTTTGAGTTGAGGATGGGACTATGGACGGGATGGGCGGAGAGAGCTCTGGTTCAACGTCCAAAATTTGGACAGAAGGGCTAGGAGGGACGAGGGCCACGTTCCTTGGCTTGGACGTCTTGAGACTTGGACGACTTGAGCCTCGCCTTTTTCTCTTTGCGCCTACTTGGGAGATTTCCCAAATCAACGCCAAGAGAGAGGCTTTTCCTCTTCTCTCCAGAAGCTGGACGAGGGTTGGACTTCACCCCAGGCCTAGTCTCCTCGTCCATAGCACCTTGCCTTTGTTTTGTTTCATTGTAGCCATTCCTGCAAGTAAAGACGTCAATATTAAAAAAAAAAAAAAAAAAAAAAAAAAAAAAAAAAAAACAACAAAAAACAAACAAACAAAAAAGAGCAAAAGAAGAACGAGAAAAGACGACTTATGTCTTCTTACTGTAACCTCGTGAGCAATTGCCTCGTCCGAAGGGTCAGGACCTAATCCCCAGGTGGCAAGACGCCTAAGGGTAACCAAGAAGTGGAAGGTCCTGTCACTGTAAAGACGAGCTCGTTGGACTCGTTCCAATTGGATACTATCTAAGTGGGGTCGTCTAACACCTTCAAAACAAAACACACAAAAAACGTTAGACGACCATTAGGAAGGACGAGTGCAATTAACATAATGAAAAATGCATACCTTCAGGACGAAGGTTCCCTATCTCTCCAGTGTAAGGGGAAAGGATCTTGGGCAATTTCACTAGGACGACCAGCCCAGCAACCAGAGACGAAGAAAAACTCCGTCTTCCAGTTTCTGTCTGACGTCACTAGTGACTCAATTAATCTACAATCTGTCCCTCTGGCTGTAAATTGATAAAAGCCAAGGGACTGGTTAATTTCGGAGGGTTTATAGCAATAGAGGAACTCGTCCACGGAAAGAGGACGGTTCCCCTCAAACACCTCCCTCCACAAAACTTGCATGGCTACTATTAGACGCCATGCATTGGGGTTAAGTTGGCATATGGCTATACCTAACCTAGAAAGCAACTCCCTAGCGAAGGCATTTAAAGGCAACCTCAAACCTCCTAAGAGGTAAGCCTCATAAATACCCACGCCAAAACGGGGTTGACAACACCATTCCCCACGGACGGGTACCCTAGGGTTTAAACTATCAGGGATTTGGTATCTAGCCTTGAGAAGCTCTAATTTTCTCTCGTCTGTCTTAGAACCAACCCCTATAGCACAAGTATAAACGACCTCCTCCTCCTCGTCTTGAGCAGAAGACGAGGGAGCACTTGTGCCAGCCCTAGAACCAGACTTGACCCTCGTCCTATGTTGTTCTATAAACACCTCGGGAGGAACCCCTGGAACACCAGACGTGTACTCGTCTGTAGTGTTCCCATCGCTACTACTATTACTGCTCCTAGAACTATCGCTAGAGCCACTAAAGCTACTAGGGTCCTGATACTCGTCTATAGCTTTGGCAATACTATCGCTAGACGAGGAAAGGACTACCTCAGACATTTTTAAGAAAGACGCTTAAAAACTAAGGACGAGGATTGAAGAGAATACCTGGAACTAGACGAGGGGAGACTAATTGACGCAGGAAACTTCTAGACGAGGCGCTAAGACGAGGTAGGTCGAAGAAGAAAATTTGAGAAAATGAGGAGGGCAGTGGAGGAATTCAACTATTTATAGGCATTGACCCCAGTACACGAAGCGACGCGACCAACCAAAAAGCAACAAATGGCACGTCCCTCGAAAAATGAGCTGACATGATTGGTCTCCAGTTAAATCATGACAAATGGCACCTACGACAGCTGGCATAAGGACACCTGTCCAAATAGCGACGTTAGTGAATGTGAATCCTAGACGACCCATGGACAAGGGGGCAACTGATGTGGTATGATAAAATACAACTCCAATTTTGTCCATGGAGATCGTCCAGGACAGGCGGCGTGCTCAAGACGAGGTAAGCTGTCTCGACGTGCTCAAGACGAGGTAATCTGTCTCGGTGTGCTCAAGACGAGGTAATCTGTCTCGGCGTGCCCAAGACGAGGTAAGCTGTCGGCGTGCCCAAGACGAGGTAAGCTGTTGGCGTGCCCAAGACGAGGTAAGCTGTCGGCGCGCCCAAGACGAGGTAAGCTGTTGGCGTGCCCAAGACGAGGTAAGCTGTCCCGACGTGCTCAAGACGAGGTAAGCTCTCTTGAAGGTCTCAGGACGAGAAATTATGAACGACACGTGAACACTTGCAAAATTTATAAAAGTCTAAAATGTCTCTGCATTGTACAAGTAACCTCCAAGTGACCGTTGCGCGCAAAAAGGATAACTCCTAAACAGTTGGAAGTTACATTCAAATACAAACCTCCTCAATTCTAGGGGAGGTTACAAATCCAATAACCGCTCTTAAGACACTATATAAACACTGGCTCAGACAAGGAAAAGGGACGAAAAATCATTCCTAAAAAATTGGAACTTGAAAATACTTGGGAGAAAAACTGACTTTGTCATCGGAGGGTTATTGGCCGGCGACCCCGGTCACCTTTGATCACTTCTCTTTCTTTTTCAGGCTATCAAGGCAATCGTTGGCCCTATCGAACCCGAAGCATCCAGCGTACTGATTTTCTTCGCATCATCATATATATATATATATATATATTTAACATTATTATTTTTATTTGTTCTTCGGGACTCTCTTACAAAGTGTGGAATAACGGGTTGACAATTAATTGACATGATGAACAATATTGGAGATATTAAGTCTCTAATATCTCTCCAACGGCTAAGATTGAGAGTTTAAAAAAACAGCTTTTAATCTCAACCATTGAATAAAAAAATGAGCAAGTAAAAAAGTGAAAGTAGTAAAAAGTTTTTGTTTGTAGGGAGGGGGTAATTGCACCGGTGCAATACCACACCTTATCTTGATGCCAACTAATAGTAAGACATCTAACTACTCTTGAGTCTTGATATAGTGTAGCATTATGGAGTCGCTCATGGTCATGGAGGAATGTGTCATGCATTAGTCTTGATAGGAGTTTCAACAATCTTGCTTTGTACAAGAGATTATCGTGAGCATACACTCACAAAATCCTCTTTAATTTGGATAATACACCCACAAAATGTTGCTCCAATAAACTCTCTAAGTTACTGTTCATTAGCAAAAAATTGTTTGCTAATGAACATTATCGCTCTTGGTTAGGTGACCTATTGTTCATTAGCAAAAGAATTAACTGAAATAAAAAATTCAACCAACTGATTAAAATATTCAATTTTTACTCAACATTTACAATGGCTAACAACTCAACCCAAATCCTCTCTCTCTCTTTCTCAAATGTCTTTAAACTCAAGAGGAGACACAATCTTAACACAAACAAAAGCACAAAACATAAACTTAAAACTAAAAAAAAAAAAAAAAAAAAAGAAAAAGGAAGAAGAAGACAAAAGCTGATCCAACCCATCTAGGCAACATTTCCATTCAGCTATGGGGAGGGGACGAAAGCGGGGTGGAGCGAATGATGTGGCTATGCATGGTGCATGAACCCCGATCTACGCTAGCCTGGGTCCCCTGAGCTAGAAAAATGATAGAATCCCTTAGACAGTGTATTTGAAAAAATAACTTATCATAGGTTGAACACATTAAGTCATAAAAAGAAATAGGATGACAAGATGTTCAATGCTGTGCTCGATTCTTGTAGGTTAAAGTTGTAACATTATTGAACAGAAAGAAAGACAGAAAGATAGCATTGGAGAGAGAGAGAGGGAGAGAATCTGAAGCGAAGTCGCTGGTCAAATAACACCTTATGGAAGAAGAGAGGAAAGCATAGGTTTTCAAGAGATCAAAAGAAAGGAAAATTAAACCAAGTATTTTTCCATTATACCCTCCTTTTCTTCTATCAGTTCGTGGATATAGATTGTAAAAATGGACCTGTGAGGGAGAGGCTTTCCCTCTCTGATTCTCACTTTTTTATTTCCATCTAGAGCAAAAGTAACAAATTAAACCTAAAATCTTTTAACGAATTAAACCTAATAGTCTTAAAAGTAACAAATTAAACTTCAGTACATATAAGTGAAATGACGTTGTGTTTGAAGTTAAATTTGATGTTTTTGAAACTATAAAATTTACACAGTAGGTTCCAAAGCTTATACTATTCTATGCGACTCACTGACCCTTGCTGGGCGGATTGCAAAGATGGTGGTTTCTTAAAGGATTTGTACCCTTTAATAAACGACCAACTTTGCAAATTGCATGTCCACACACATAGGAAGTAAAGGAGTTGATAGGAATCCAAGGGTTAGTGAGTTAGTTAGCATAAAGGATAGGGCAATGTTCATTTGTAGTTGCTGCCATTAGGATTATTGTCACTGTCATTGCATTTTCTACCTTTACAGTTATAGTGTTTTCTTTCCCCTTATGTTTTTTGTTGTCCATAAAAAGGTTCAAGTTTATGCATTGATTCATATTAGGTCATAGGTTTAAAATTTTGTCAACTAAAGCCACAAATTTATGAAACTATTTCAATTTGAAGCCTTTATTCATCCCCATTATTTATTTATGTTATTGTGGGCAGCGCGGGCATAAAAAAGGGAAACCGTTGACAAAATTTTGTATTTCACCTAAATAACTAACTTTGATTTTTTGGCATAGGAAATTCATTTTCACTTATTCTAAGCAAAACTCCCTCTTTCTTTACCATCTATGTTCAATAGCTGCCAACTTGATTTATGAATAAGTTCCATATGAAATACAAAATTTCATCAATGGTTTCTTGCTTCTTCTTTTTTGCTTTGTTATTTTGTCAAGAATAATGGAAATAAATAAAATAGATGGATCGAGGCTTCAAATTGAAATGAGTTCATAAATTTGAAACATAATATGAAATGCTGTATAAACTATAGGCCTTTTTATGTAGTCTCTCTCTCTCTCTTCTTGATATTTGCTGAATGACCAAAAAGTAGTAGCGAGTTTCTTTTTCTATTTTGGGGATGTAAAATTATTTATCATACTCAATTCATTTAATATCAATATCCATTGATTATTTTCAGTAATTGCATCTATTTTGTTTATTATTTGTCATTTCAATGTGTTAGTTGATTTCATACGATGAGTCAAATTAATGTAAATGGTTCTGTTTAGGAAGAAAACATGAATCGGTTGCTTGTGCCCCTATTTTGATAAGAAACCTGATGAATGAAAGAGGATTTCCACAAGTAAATGCAGCAATGAAAGAAAAAGAAGCATGGAAGTCTGATAGCTATTTGACCTACTTTGTGGTTACATGGTTAAGGTTCATATGCTGACTGATTTTAGTTGATCTATTAATTTGGTCAGGTACATCTGATGTGGGCAATTGATAAATAGAAGATTATCGATGTTTGACAGCGAATAGGCTATCTGTTATTCCTAAGAGGTTTTAGGCAAAACTGTTTGCTACATACAAGAATATACACAAATAACCTGTGGAAGATATGGTATTGGATTATTGATATGTAAAGAGAGTATCTTCATTCCTTACAAGTGTAGCTATTTTCAAATTGTGATGCCATTGGGGGGACACCCTAATATTGCATCTACGTTTATGGACATTCAACCATATAACATTTCCAATCCCATAAATTGTTGCTTGATAAAACGTGTATGTTCTCTAATCTTCCATTATTCTTTAGATCCTATGCTTTGAACTTGAATTTTAAGCATTAGTTTCTTCCACTGGGGTGTACCTGTTTGTTGTATAAATGATATATATATATATATATATATATATGTGTGTGTGTGTGTGTGTGTGTGTGTGTGTGTGTGTGGCAACCAGATTAGCACTTAGGAAATCAAATGGTACAAGGGAGCCTAGATCATATTATTTGTAAGACCAGATACTACTTTTGATGTTAAAACCCTTTACTTACAGTTGAATACTAGTAGTAATATGATTGGGTAGACTGGTTAGTATTGTTGGAAACCCAACAAACTAATCTAGGGGAGTCTGGGTTTAAACCAATACAACTGTTGCAGAAACTTCCTGGGAGTGAACATAGTGTTAGTTTAGCTTAAAGGATGTGATTGATCAATACATTTGATCATTTTGTTGGCACAATTACCAGTCTAGAAATCCCATAGTGTTAGCTAGGGTTTAAACTAATCTACTCTAGCTAGCACAATTGCCCATCTAAAAATCTCATACATTCCAATTTAATATATCTACTGAATTGGATAGCATTCCCATCTAAAAAATAAGTTAAGTGTCTTTTGGTATAGCTTGTTTTCGTTGATTTATTTTGCTAAACTGTAACTAAAAAGAGAGGAAAAAAGGCTAAACCAAAATGTCACAAAACTCACTTGAAAAAGCAACCTACTTCATTGCACACTAGCAATTAATTTTTTGTTAGCATACTCATGCAATTGTTTGATAGTGGTTATAAGGAACTGGCTTCAGTCCCTGCTTTTTTTTTTTTTCCCATGGCAAACATGCTTAGAAGCACCAAAGCAGCAGCAGTCCATCCACAACTCAGAAAGAAACAACACCCAAAACTTAATATCAGTAACATTTTATTATAGTATCTAAACTAGGATGAAACCACCAATATTGACAACTATTTAAAATACTTTAAACTATCTAGACCCATGCTTTGTGATAAAACTTTTATCAAAGCACCCGAATGAACCTAAAACAAATAATTTAGCAGCATAACTTCATTTTTTATAAGGTTGCAGACCCTCATACATATCAAATCAAAGCACCCTTCGCATCAAAGCACCCTTCTTTACTCATTTTTACTGCCTTCTTCTTAAATTCTTTACAAACTGCTCAAACTTTCTTATTATCAGGTTGTGCCCAATAATGAAACCAACTATGACCCCACTTCCATATCCCATCATTATGACTACCCAGTCAAATTTACTTGGGAAATTTGAATCTTCACCTTTTCCAGAATTCAGCAATGGCTGAGTCGGTGTCTCATAATTTTTGCATTTTATGGTCAAAGGGCTACCACACAATCCTGTGTTTCCCAAATATGAATCATTTTGGAAGGTAGAAAATTGTTGACCTTGTGGAATTGGCCCTGTGAGACGGTTATTTGAGACATTGAAGAACTCAAGAAATGTGAGTTGCAACAATTGCTGAGGAATCTCTCCTGAGAGCTTGTTTTGAGAAAGGTCCAAAGCTTCAAGCTCTGTTAAGTTCCCTAAGGATGATGGAATACAACCTGTGAGAATGTTGTTTGATAAGTTGAGCAAATGAAGCCCCTTTAGATTTCCAATGATTTCAGAAATTTCTCCACCAAATCTATTGCTTGAGAGATCAATGGCTCTAAAAATATCTTGGATCGGATCATATATCATCTTAATTCCTTTGTTTGTCATTTCCACAGAGTAACTAAAATACCAATCCCATATGAAATCTGACGATGATGTCTTTGTAAATGCAATCATATATGTCGAACCATAAATATTATCTCTTTCATATGTCAAGTTGGAAACTTTTATGGAGGTCCAACTTTGGAAGTGCTCAGATAGCAACTTACCTGTAAAGTTGTTGAAAGAGACATCAATGATTTGCAACTTGGCAAAGTCAAGTTTGCTTTCAGGTTTCCCAATTGTACCATGGAACCCATTAGATCGCAAAATTAGAACTCTCAATCTTGGAAGCTTACCCAACCAAGAGGGAAAAATGTCATGGAACCAATTGTTACCAAGAGCAAGAATCTCCAGCAATGTGCAATTGGACAATGATCTTGGTACTTGCCCTTGTAGTTGATTATAACTCACATCGATTGCTTTCAGTCTACTTTGTTCCATGTATGTTGCAGGAAGTGTTCCATGGAAATTGTTGTTCTGTAAATTCAATACAAGCAAGTCACTCAATTTGCTCAAGCATTGTGGAAGCATGCCACTCAAGTTGTTGTGTGCGAGATCCAATAGTATAATTGAGCTAAGATTGCAAAAGAGTGGTGAGATTTCTCCAATGAGTGTATTGTTTCTGACAATATATTGGGAGATGGTACGTGGTGGAATTGGGAGTGATCCTTGTAGCTTGTTGGATTTAAGGTTTAAAATAAGTAAACTATCCCATGGAAGAACAACTGGAGTATGGTTGAAGGACTCAAAACCTGTAATGAAGTTCAACCCCAGAGAAAAATACAACAAAGTCTTTTTCCCCACGTTGAATATCCATTTTGGTATTTGACCTTGAATTTTGTTGCCTTCTAGTTCCAAAAACTCCAATTCATGCTGGTAACGTAGGAAAATTGGAAATTCCGTTAAATGACATTCTACCAATGATAATTGCTTCATATTTGGAATACTGGTGTTGAAAGTTGAATTGATGGGGAAGGATATATGGACTCCTGAAAGCTGGAGGTAAGTAAGATTTTTGAGCTTCAGAAACAAGTCAAATTCCATTCTGCCACCAAGGTTATTAGCTCCCAAATTCAAATCTTCAAGATTCACAAGCCTAGAAACTGATTGTGGAATTGAACCATGCAACTTATTTCTCCCAAGGTCCAAAACAGTCAGCTGGGTAAGATTTCCAAGCCATGATGGAATTTGACCGGTTAAGTGATTTCCCCAAAGATCTAATTTGGTAAGCTGGCTCATGTTCTTAAGAAAAGATGGAATTTCACCATATGAATTGGTATGCGCTAAGCCTAAAACTGTGAGTTTTGTAAGGTTACCAAGTGAAGTCGGTAACAAACTTTGGAAATCGCAATAAGCAATGTCCAATTCATGCAAGGACTTTAGGTTTCCAATCGAATCTGGTAGCTTACCAGAGAAATTTGTGTTTCCAAGTCTCAATATTTGAAGGGGACTGTTACTGTGAAATTCTGGTAGATATCCGGAGAGATTTTCATTGCCTCGCACAATGAGGATTTCAAGATTGGGTAACTTGAAAATCTCTATGGGAAATTCACCAAACAGTCCACAGCTTGTCAGGCCAAGAGATGTCAAAGAAGACAAATTTCCCAAAATATGAGGTAACGTGGAAGATATGTTCACAAAACCGAGATAAAGATCTTTGAGACTGGTTAAGTTCTCAACTAGACTTTTTATTCCTGGTTGTTGGAGTTTCAAAAATTCATTTCCTGTGAGAACAAGGTTTTCCAACTTGGAGAGCTCCAAGATTTCTCGTGGAATTTGATCAGCAAAGCTTGAAAAGGCAAGGTTGAGATATGTTAAGTTGGAGAGATACCTGATACTCTGGGGAATTTGAGAATAATTGAAGTCGTTGTAAGCGAGATTGAGCATTTGAAGGTGAACAAGATGGAAAAGGCTGCTGCTGGAGTTGATTGAACCATAGAGATAACTGCTACTGAGGTCAAGGCCAATCACATGACCTGTACCTCCATCACATTGGACACCATCCCATGAACAACAATCGTTCCTATCCCCAGACTTCCACGATGAAAGTTTTGGGTAAGCAAAAGGATCACTAGACACACTCATATTAATAACAAAGCTTTGCTTGAATTGCAACAAGGCTGAACGCTCAGAATCATTGCATAAAGGCTGAGTTGAAAAAGAGGAGCAACTATTTAGAAAATGAAACATTGGCAAGAAGAAGAGCAAGCGCAAAGACATGAAGGGACACATCGATGAACCCATATTAATATCTTGAACAAACTTTAGCGCTCTGATGATTTTGATACTGGGAGTATGTTTCTTTTACAGACAAGATTCAGGGCTAGTGCAATTACATCATTATACAAGGATTTTTTTTTCTTACAAGTAAGCATACAGAAGTGTAATGGACCACCTAGTTGCCGTGTTGATTGTGGTGTCTCACATATAGTCCAAGTCAATTTTTCTGTAAGTTCCCCGAAAATTGGGATGATGTAACATATTATCTAATTCGATTTCGCAATCTTGTGAGTTTTTCTATTACTGAACTTGAAGATGCAATGTAAATCCAAAATGTCGCTTTTGTTTGAGGTGGTGGTTGGAAATATGCGACCCAATCTTATCACAAACTTGTGTTGTTTGTATCTCCAAATGAAAATCAACTTCATTCAAAGCCAATTTTTCTCTGTCAAAGCAAAAAATTCTCTTCTTAGAAAGCTAAGCTTTGAAGACTGGCGGAAGACCTGCAAAACACCACAAAAATTGGGTCCCATGCAAAACCATTTTAAACGGAGGTCTAGTTAGAAATGAATATAGTCTACTCTTAGAAGTAGGATCAACTTGCTTTATTTTACTTGTACAACATTATTAGACACAGAAAGGTCGAATATTCTTGGAGTTTCAATTGATTGATAACAACATGAACGAAAAGTAAATGCCCAGTTTTATTTAAATTTTTTTTTTTTCCTAATGCTTTCTTGAACTTTCTAAGCAAACATGGATACCATTGTTTAAGTATGAACAACTTGTTGGAAAATCTGGTTTTACATCTCATACAAAATACACAGCAGAAGTAACAATCACGGATTTACTTCATTCATGAGAGATAACATGTAACTTTGAATTTTAAAACAAAGAATAGAAAGCGTACCTTGATACTAAGAAATTCAAAACGAGGACATGAGAATACCTTTAATCTTCATGTCAATTCCACATGGTGCCCAAGAAGTGTGATTTCTCAATCAACCTTTATGTACGTTGGTTCTCAAAGAAAATTTTTCTTCTTCTCATTGTAGAGAAAAATTGTTTTATTTTATTTTCATCATATGTACAATCCAATTCCCTTGGTAGTTACTTTATTTAATAACTCTTATTAAATAAAATTGATTATCTAATTGGGTTAGCCTTTTGGGCTTGCCCAATTGGGATTTAATTTCTGGCTTGAGATGGGACCAAAGGGAACAAATAAGACTTTAACTTCAATGGGTCTTAAGCTTTTCTGTTAACTCTTGACAAGTCGAAAGTTACCATTAATTATATTTAATACCATTATATAAATATAATTGCACTCTAGACCTTATTAATAAATTATATCCCAAGACTCTAATGATATCATTTGACCATTCCAATAAATATCCATAGTGAACACAATCATAAAGAACTGTTACTTTGTAAACAACTATTTTATTCTCGAGTACCTGATTTAATTTTTTAGTTATTCATATTTATTGAAATCCAATTTCAATAAATATATAATTTAGTAACTCCTTACTAAATTGGGCGCCTTGAATAATCAGTTCCCATTAAACTTATCTCAAGGGGATATTTCTTTTCTTTGTGTCTTTATAAAAAAAAATTATGGATTCCATCTTGAGAATATGTGTTCCCTCAAAACTACATGTGATTACCAAATATACTGAGATTTTGACCATGAATATTAAATCTCACTCCTGATATATCAAAGTAATCTACATTTCATGATCGGATTCATTATCCTCTCAGGATTGAGAGTCTATGAAATTAGAAGTCGTGAGATTAATTATTTAAGTGATAGTTGTTAATTGAATAATTAATCTCACAGCGGTCCAGTTCAATATGTCGTAACTCTTAAGACACACCAACACATCAACTAGAAGTCTCCACTTTCATGATCAAGACAAATCATCTTAGTTGATGTGTTATAGTCTTTGCAGATGAAACGCCTAATTTCATCACCAACTACGAACTACTTTTTGAGTTTACAAGGAACTTGTGATTTATATCTTTTGTGACTAAATCACATAAACCACATATAATGCATCTCATGGACTATGATAATGTCCCATTAGTTCATTTATAAATAGTCTCATATAATTAAACAATTTAATTATTTATGATATGCCAATAAATTAAATTTTAGGGCATAAACCCTAACACAACAATCGTTCCTTTCTCCAGACTTCTACGTTGAAATATTTGGCTAAGAGAAAAGAGGAGCAACTATTTAGATAATGAAACATAAAAAAAAAAGAAGAAGAACGAGCACATAGATATCTTGAAAACACTTCCTTAGCACTCTGATAAATATATAGAGGTAAAAATACTGAAAATTTAGAAACTTGGAATAAATTGCTTTTATAGACAAAACTCATGGCTATTATGGTTGTGACACTCGCATTAATAAAATATCAATCTATAAATTAAATCAAGTATTTTACTAATAATTAGGAATAAATAATAAATGCTTTAAGTTATAGAATAAAAGTACATTGTGTGATGGATTAATTGTGTGATGGATTATCGGTGTAAAAAAAAGCCTAAATTATTACCAAATGATGAATTTATTTATTTAATTATAATTTAATTCTAACACTTCCCCGCCCTATGAATTCAAGCAAGTGAGACTCAACACATGAAAAAATTTTAACTTTCAAATTAGATGTAGAGCAAATACTTTGTTAACTCAAGACTACGTACTTTAATATCTTGATTAATTACAGATTGTCTCTAACTATTAAAATAATAATAATTTTAATCATTTTACCATGATTCTAAAGTTTGTGTGAGACGAAGTTTTCATCAAAACTAAAAAATTATATTAGATTGTTAAAATAATATAAATATAATAAAACTACAAAAATTCTTAATACTTTGGATAACAGAAATAACCAAATATATTTTTAAAATCGACAAAACTTAAAACAATTTATTAGGTATAATACATTAGGTCTTTCAATCAAATTCAAACATCATTATTGATGAATTGAATACAAATAATGTTATTTTTCCAAGAACAAATTCAAACATCATTATTGATGAATTGAATACAAATAATGTTATTTTTCCAAGAACATATAAACTTCATACAACTCTATATTTAAATGTCATTAAAAAACCTTATGTACAATGACCAAAATATTGTATTGAGTTTTAGCCTTTTAGCCCTAAGAGGGGTGGCCCAGTTGGTGTGGGATCCTGCGTGCATGCATGAGGTCCCTCGTTCGAGTCGTGGCGGGTACCATGTGGAGGGTGGGTTCCTAGCATGCATTGCGCCCATCCGCTGGCTCTCTTGGGGTGCTAGGGTGAGGTCTGTGGCACCCCGGTCACAGTAGTTATGGTTCAATCCAACATTTCCTAGCACCGGGGGGGGGGGGGTGCCCCTATTAGGTCACGCCTTGGGGGGTAAGCCATATATGGTCGCTCTCGGCCCCCCTTTTTTGTTCATAAAAAAAAAAAGTTTTAGCCTTTTAAAAGAGTAATTATAATTGAAAATTGTTAGCTTTTGTTTAGGGAGATGTGAAGCGAATGCCATCCATCTGGGCCTACCTTTTCCAAGCAGCCCAATTTGATTGTATATGGAGATAAATGTGTAACAAAGATTGAGACCAGCCACCTTTTTTTACATTTCATTACTCTGAAAAATAAAAATAAATTACATATGTCAACCTTATTTTTTACATCATATTTTAATTTGGTCTCTGACCTGTCAATTGTGTCAATTTAGTTTCTATCCTCTCAATGTCATGTCAATTTAGTTTCTGTCGTTATCTTTTAGATGAAAATTGCTGACGTGACAAATAGCTAAAATAAAAAATTAGTTTCTGTTGATGTGATAATAAACTTTTTTTTTTTTGCCATTTATCATATCAACAATTTTCATCTAATAAATAATGACAATGCTTTAATCGACACAACACTAAAAGATTAGAAACTAAATTAACACAATTAAAAAGTTAAGGACCAAAATAAAATATGGTATGAAGGATATGAATCAAATATATAGTTTACTCAATAAATAATAATAATTTTGCCCATTAGCTTTTTAATCCATTTTTTGATTTGTCTACCACACGTAGGTATTATGGTATTAAAGATTAAAAGTATAAAAAAATCTATATTTTTCTTTCCCTTTTTATACGTTTGCAAACCAAACAAAAACAAAAAGTACGGTTCTTAAAAAAAAAACAAACAAAAGGAAAAATACATATTTTTTTCCTTTTCTTTTTCTCTCTCTCCTTATTTTAAAGACATTTGTAAAAGAAATATTTTCTTTTCCCATCGTTTACTTCCCCTTATTTTCTATTTTCAAACAATACAAAGCATTTTCTTTTCACTTTCTTTATCCTTTCCTTCCCTTTTTTCTTTTCTCTCTCTCCAAAGTACAACCAAAGACAGTATTATCTTCTCAAAAAAAAAAACAAAAAAAAGGATAGAATTAGGTGTGGGATATGATCCATTCTTATCTCAAACTTGTGTTGTTCATAATCATCTATCTTAATGGAAGTTGACCTAGCTCAAGCCATCCTTCTCTCTTTCCAAAGCACTAATTTCTCTATTCAATTGACCCTTTATTTCTCTCTCCAAAGCAATGATTATCAATTACTCTCCTTGTTATGGTTTTAAAACCCAAAACAGTTTAAAGAATCGAAAAAAGTGAGTGGTTCAAGAATTTTGAGGTCCAAGGTTCAATCTAGGTCAAACTATAATGTGTCTTTTAATTTTTTATTACATTTAATTCATAAAATGTGCTATGTATAATAATTTTCAATATCTTACCAACACAAGGCCTGTAGCTTAATGGTTGGCAGGTTAGACAAACATATCAGCCTAGAGAACCCAAGTTGGAATAAGTTTTTCAAACAGTTAAATTTCAACGGATAGATTTCTAATGGAAATTAACGGTAAGATCAATATGAAAATTGAATCAAACACAAAATATTAAAAATTTTGATTAGTAAACAATAATAATCAAACAACAATAATAATCAGGAATGAACATCATTTTCAAATTCTATCATATTTATATATTAAAAAAAACCAAATTTAGTGAGAAAAAAAGTAATTTAATTGGTGAGTTCAAATTATAACCAATAACAACTTACCATCTATGATATTGTTTTATGCAAAATGTTGTGAAAATATTGGAGACATAGCACGTCTCCTAAAATTATGAGCAAAGCATGTCCACAATTAGTGTCACAATTTTTATTAGAAAATGTTGTGAACATAGCATGTCTCTAATTATAGACACTCTATTTTATTCCTCAATTATAATAAATATCTTTTTGTGAGTGTGTCCCCCAATGATGAATAAATTAAAAGATTTACATAAACTCTCAAATCTCTCTTTCATTTTTCGTCTTAACTTTGTTTTTAATTACTTTTATTCATATTTTTAATTACTCTTCACCTATCTTTCATTAAGATTTTAAAATATCTTTTTATAGTTTTGGTGATAGAGAGAGAAGGGTGAGGGGCAATGAATAGAAGAATGAGGTGTGAGAGAGAGAGACAAATGGATAGAAAATTTGAAATTGCCGAGAAAAAGGATGTTGGAGGAAGAAAGAGATATGGTTTTTTTAGCCCTTAGATCTTTTATTTGCCAAGTGTCAGTCATCAGTATAAAAACAAGAGACAATAGGAGATATTAAAACTAGAGAGGAGCTTGTCCCTATCCAAAAGACCAGATTTTTATTTTTTTCACTAGGGTTCATCTAGTTGAGAACTTTTCCGCATGTAATAGGAAGAATGTAAAAGTGAAATGATAGAAAACATAATTATAATGAATTTACTATTATACCCTTGTTACATAAAAAAATTATTAAAAAATTGTAATTAAAGTTAATTAAATTTCAACGGTTAGACTTCTAATGGAAATTGACGGTAAGATAAATATGAAAATGGAATCGGACACAAAAGATTAGATTAGAAAATTTTGATCAGTAAACAATAATAAAAAAAATGGTCCTTAAACTTTTTAGTCATAGTGATCTCTTTAGGTTAAAGACTTAAAGTAAATGTTTTTAATCCTTAAAAAACATTAAGCGATCAATTTTGCTCCACCTAACCTGCCTAGCCTCACGCAAACTTTCCCACATGAAAGAGGTAGCAAGATAGGGACATATTTTGCTCATAATTTTAGAAGTCCTATGCCCACAATATTTTCACAACACTTTCATAACAAGTATATCCTAGATAGTAAGTTGTTATTGGTTATAATTTGAACTCACCGATTAAATTACTTTTTTCTCATTAATAACAATTAGTAACAACCCACTATTTTGACTTTGTTGTAATAGAATTGTGACAATGTTGTGGACATATCATATCTCTAATTATAGACACTCCATTTGGTTACTTAATTATAATAAATATCTTTTTTGTGAGTGTGTCCCCCAATGATGAATAAATTAAAAGATTTGCATAAACTCTCAAATCTCTAATTCATTTTTGTCTTGACTTTGTTTTCAATTACCTTTATTCATATTTTTAATTATTCTTCACCTATCTTTTATTAAGTTTTTAAAATATCTTTTTATAGTTTTGATGATAGAGAGAGAAGGGCGAGGGACAACAAAGAGAAGAATGAGATGTGAGAGAGAGACAAATGGATAGAAAATCTAAAATTGCCATGAAAATGTATGCCAGAGGAAGAAAGAGAAATGGTTTTTTTAGCCCTTGGCTCTTTTATTTGCCAAGTGTCAGTCATCCATATAAAAACAGGAAACAATAGAAGATATTAAAACTAGAGAGGAGTCTGTCCCTATCCAAAAGACCAGATTTTCATTTTTTCACTAAGGTTCATCTAGTTGAGAACTTTTCCTCATGTGTAATAGGAAGAATGTAAAAGTGGAATGAAATAAAATGTAATTATAATGAATTTACTATTGTGGGGTACAAGAATTTAATTAAGGTATTAGCACCATGTGTCATACCCTTGATTAAGGAGGCCATCATCGCACTGAGGAGGTCACCCGCTCGGACAATAAGCCCACGTCAGTGGCATGTTACCAGAGGAGGTCATACTACAGAGAAAGAGCATCGGGGAGGGGGTTAACCCTGACATGACTGAAGGGATGATGGCTGCCACAACATTTAATGCATCCCACCAAACCTCCTGGCTGCATTTATGTGGAAAAGACTCCTGAACAGTGCTGCCTTGGCTACTCTAACTCACAAGGGGCATGGGAAGGTGTCTGAAGGGATAAGCACTTAAGTAGTGACCTAGATGATCAACAAATGGAGGGCCAAGATCATCTAAAGGGAGCTATATAATGTAAGAGACCCTTTATGGAAAGGGGATCGAAAAATTTGTAGAGAAAACATTGTAGCAACAAGAATTGAAATTATATCCAAGTCCAAAAGAGCTATATTCAAGAATCATTCTCCTCAGACTTTGCCGAGGAAGGTTTTCCTTGCCTAGAACTTGTCTTTCTTTGTTTTCTTAGTACCTTTAATCCACTGTGCATGTTGCTTGATCCATTGAAGCCTAACTTTTAAGCCTACTCTTTACAAATTTATTGTATCGGGTTCTTTGGGCCTTAACTCATTCATCTTTTGGGCTTAGGACTAAATGCCGCCCTTACAATTGATGCCATCTGTGGGGAAGCTTGAGCTTTAGTGAGTTCAACGTCCAACCATGGTAGGATTAGGGCAAGACCGGTAGGAGTCTATTGGTTCCGAATGTTAGGTTCAGTTCCTCAACCTTGAGTAAAGGAGGGACTGCGAGGTTAGTGTGCACACCACGCATACTAGCATGCGCTAGTCTCGAGGCGGGAGTTACATCTTTCATGAGGAAAATACCAGAAGCATGCAGTTGGAGATTGACCGCCTTCGCAGGAGGTTGCATTGTGAGCGACTGAGAAGGACTTCCTCAGATCCACACCCTTCTTCCAATGACAATGAAGGTAGTAGCTATAGGCCCAGGTTCAAGACTCCTCCTAATGAGTCTTTTTTGTATGATGAGGACCGTTATTACAAACGGAGGAGTAAGAGTCCATCTCGTGAAGGTCTGGGCAATGATGCTATGAGTAGGGCTCTTAACCAGATCTCTAAATCACCATTTACGCGTAGAATTGAAGGGGGAAAGCTTCCTCGGCAGTTTACTTAACCAACAGTCACCATGTATAATGGTAGAACAAACCCTGTGGAGCACGTCAGCCACTTCAACCAGAGAATAGCTGTTCACTCCCAGAACGAAGCATTGATGTGCAAAGTGTTCCCATCCAGTTTGGGGCCCGTGGCGATGAGGTGGTTAGACAATCTGAAAGAAGGCTCTATTAGCTCCTTCAAGGAGCTTACTAAGACCTTTGGGGATCGTTTTGTGACTTGTAGTAGGATTCCTCGGCCTTTAGATTCCCTACTATCCATGACCGTGCGAGATGGGGAGACCTCGAAAATGTATTCGGAAAGATAATGGGAGATGTTCAATGAGATAGATGGGAACTTTGATGATGTAGCCATAAGGACCTTCAAGGTCGGCTTGCCCACCGAGCATGATCTGAGAAAGTCTTTGACCAGGAAACCAGTTAGGAGTATGCGTCAGCTCATGGACTGTATTGATGAGTATAAGCGGGCTGAGGAGGACCAACAAAAGGGAAAGGGGAAAACTAAAGTGGTCCCTCGGGATAGTAGGGATTTTAGGTCAGATAGGTATAATAGCAATCGACCTCGAAGAGATTTCACGGGGCACTCTGGGTCTACTACTACTCAAATAGTCAGTACCGTGTTCCTAGAGACAGTACACCGGATCCTAGAGAAAATTAAGAATGAGCCATACTTTCAATGACTAAACAAGATGGAGGAAGACCCCACAAAGCACAACCAAAGTCTTCACTTCCAATACCACTAAGAGTGGGGACACACCATCGAAGATTACAAGACTTTGTGGAGCCACTTGGAGTAGTTAGTCAAGGCAAGAAAATTGAAACAATTCCTGTATCAACCTAACGGACAGGGTGGTCAGGCAGGGTCGGGGGTTCAGAGAGATGCTTCTACAAAACCACCTTTAGGTAAAATTAGTGTCATTCTTGCAGCTCCGGGAAGGACTGGTTCTCAGCCATTTAGGGTGATGTCTATAGCTCGGTCATCCGCAGATGACTTGTACCCTGATCCGAAGAAGAGTAGAATGGAAGTCCAGCCAGCTTTAAGCTTTTTGGATGAGGACAAGATTGGAATCTTATAGCCACATGATGATGCCTTGGTGGTCACCCTCAGGATTGGTGGGTACAATGTGAAGAGAGTGTTTGTGGATCAAGGCAGCGGTGCAGAGATCATGTACCCTAATCTGTATAAGGGACTAAAACTAAGGTCTAAGGATCTGACCTGTTATGATTCCCTTCTAATAAGGTTTGATGGGAAGGTTGTCTTTCCAAAAGGCCAAATCTGACTACCTGTTCAGACAGGGACAAAAGTCATGGAGGTGAACTTCATCATGGTTGATTCCTACTCCCCCTACACGGCTATTGTGGCAAGGCCTTGGCTCCACACCATGGGGGCTGTGCCTTCCACCTTGCACGTAAAAGTGAAGTATCCGTCTGGGAATAGGGTTGAGGAGCTAGTGGGGAGCCAATCTATGGCCAAACAATGCATGGTGGCCGCAATTAGACACTAGACTAGGAGTGAGTCCTCAGCCTCTGCAAGGGTGGACTTATAGCAATCAAAGGTGCCAATCTTATCCATGGAGGTGGAGGAAGAAGGGGTGAAATACGAGCAATTGGAAAGAATTTTCATTGGCGACGATAAGGAGAAATTCTTTTAGGTCAGAGTTTAGCTGGCTCCTTGGGAGAAGGAAGAGCTGATAGATTTCCTTAGAAAAAATATCGATGTATTTTCATGGAGCGCCTATGAGGGGGTGGATCTGGACTTTATTTGCTACCATTTAAACATCAATCCATCTGTTGTCCCTAAAAGGCAACCACCTCGACGCTTTTCCAAGGAACATTCTGATACTGTTAAGGATGAAGTACTAAAACTTAAGTGGGCTGGCCCAAAGGCTTGCCCAAAGGATCCTTTTCCATAAGGCTTGCCCAAAGGATCCTTTTCCTTTACCTCGAATAGATCAGCTAGTGGATGCAATCGCTGGCCACCTTCAGATGAGCTTCTTGGATGCTTTCTAGGGATATTCGCAGATATATTTGGCTTTGGATGATCAGGAGAAAACTTCTTTCATTACGCCCACGGGGAACTATCATTACAAAGTGATGCCCTTTGGGCTGAAGAATGCGAGGTCTACTTATCAGAGAATGATGACCAGGATGTTCGAATCTCAACTGGGCAAAAATATTGAGGTTTACATAGATGACATGGGGGTAAAGAGTAAGGTGGAGTCCGAGCAGGTAAACAACCTCGGAAATATGTTTGGAATACTGAGGAAACACAAACTGTGCCTTAATGCTTCTAAGTGTTCTTTCAGCATCGGCTTTGGAAAATTCCTAGGCTATATGGTCACCCATCGCGGAATTGAGGTCGACCCCGATCAGGTTAGAGCCATCAATAATCTGCAGCCTTCTCAGAACCCCAAAGAAGTCTAGAGTTTGACAGGAATGACTGTCACCTTGAATTGATTCATCTTTTGATCAGTGGATAGGTGCTGGCCTTTCTTTTAGCTATTGCATAAGTGGAAGGGATTTGAATGGACGGAAGAATGCTCCTCGAGCTTCCAACAGTTGAAGGAATTTCTTTCTCAGGCACTTGTTATGTCTAAGCTCAAGAAGGAGGAGGTCCTATTTGCTTACATCGCCATAACCCCACATGCAATGAGTCTGGTACTGATCCGGGTTGATGACGGAGTAAAAATGCCAGTTTATTATGTGAGCAAATTACTACATGAGGTAGAGATTTGCTATTTACCATTGGAGAAAGCTATTTTGGCAGTGGTGCACGCTATACGGAAGCTCCCTCATTATTTCCAAGCTCACACCGTTGTGGTCCTTACCTAACTTCCCTTTCAATTACTGCTTTAGAGGGCTGACTACATGAGGCGGATTGCAAAATGGGGAACAATCTTAGGAGCTTTTGATATCAATATAAGCCCCACACTTCCATTAAGGGCCAAGTCCTCGCGAACTTGTTGGCCGAGTTTACTAAGTACCCAATAGGAGAGGACAGGGAAGAGTAACGCATGGGTGGAAAGTCAGTTGGCGTGATCTCCCCGTAGAGGCCTTTATCCTGGAAGATGTACATTGATGGTGCAGCAAATCAAAGGGGATTTGGAGTGGGGCTAGTTGTGACATCCCCCAAAGGGACCATTATCAAGAAATCCTTAAGACTGAGCTTCTCAGTCACGAACAATGAGGCCGAGTACGAAGCTTTGTTAGAGGGAATGGACATGGTTCAAAAAATGGGAGGAAGGATAGTGTAGATATCCTCCAATTCGAGATTGGTTGTAGGCCAAGTAAAGGGAGAATTGGAGGCTAGGAATGTGAGAATGCAGGACTATTTGAGTTAAGTAAGGCGTTTGCAGTCAGGATTTAAATCCTTCTCTTTACAACAAGTCCCAAGGAGCAAAAACACAGATGCCAACTCCCTCGCCACCCTTGCAACCTCCTCGATACAGTGTTTACCTCGATTCATCCTGGTTGAAGACTTGTATAAGCTTGCTGAGGTCAAAGAGCAGAGGATCCCTATTCACCAAATTAGGGTAAGGCCTAGTTAGATGGACCTTATTGTGTCGTTTCTTAAGGATGACATCTTGCCTGAGGAGAAAAGGGAAGCTGATAAGGTGTAGAGAAAGGCTCCTTCGTTCTAGTTGTCCGAGGATCAAAAGCTATACAAGTGCTCACTTTCTGGGCCTTATTTGCTATGTGTCCATCTTGAAGCGGTGGAGCTACTCTTAGAAGAGTTACATGAGGGGATTTGTGGGAGTCGTATAGGAGGTAGGTCATTGTCTCACAGGGCCCTCACTTAAGGGTATTGGTGGCCAAATATGCAGAAAGAAGCACAGGAATACATGAAAAAGGGTGACCAATGTCAGAGATTTGCTTCAAATATCCATCAACCAAGGGCTGTCTTTAACCCTCTGTCTAGCCCCTAGCCTTTTGCTCAGTGGGTCTTGGATATTGTAGGGCCCTTCCCGAAAGCAGTAGGGAACTGGAGATGGCTTTTGGTTGACACTAATTACTTTACCAAGTGGGTTGAAGCTGAGCCATTGGCGAAAATTAGGGACGTGGATGCCAGAAGGTTTGTGTGGAAGAACATTGTCACTCAGTTTGGGATCCCTCACCCTCATCTCGGACAACTGGTTTCAGATTGATAGTAAAGCTTTCAGAAGATACTGTTGTGACTTGGGCATTAGGAATAGTTACTCAACTTCAGCTTATCTATAAGGGAACGGGTAGGCCGAGGCTACTAATAAGGTCATAGTGAACGGACTCAAGAAGAGGTTGGATGAGGCAAAGGGCAAGTGGGTAGAAGAGTTGCCAGACGTTCTTTGGACGTATCACACCACCCCTTGTAGGTTGACAGGAGAGATACCCTTCTCAATGACTTATGGGGCCGAAGCTGTGATTCCTCTAGAGACTGGATTCCCAACGCTGAGGAACAACTTGTTCACCCCTTGCAGCAACGACAACCTGTTGTAGAAGAGTTTGGATTTGGTTGAAGAGCGGAGAGAAAATGCCATGGTTCAGATGGCATACTACTAATGGAAGCTCAAGCAAGGGTATGACTCATGTGTGAGGTTGTGGCCGTTATCACCTGGGGACTTAGTACTAAGAAAGGTTGTGGGTATTGTGAAAAATCCAACATGGGGAAAATTAGGCCCAATTGGGAAGGGTCATACTGTGTTACCTCAGTAGCAAGCATAGGTACATATTTCTTGGAAGACTTAGATGAAAATGTTGTACCACGTCCTTGAAATGTAAGTAACCTATGAATGTATTATTATTAATGAAAGGCTGATCTGCCATATTCTCCTTTCTACCATTACATGTTATCTATGTTATTTGTTTAAGTATTAAATAGAACCTTGGTCATGCCTGGCTTCTCGAACCACACACCTTGGGTAAATTAATATTCTTGGTTATTTGCTTAATTATTAAACAGAACATTGGTTATGCGTGACTCCTCAGACCACATGGCTTGGGTAAATTAACATTCTTGGTTACTTGTGTGAATATTAAACAGAACCTGGGTCATGCCTGGCTTCTCGGACTACATACCTTGGGTAAATTAATATTCTTGGTTATTTGCTTAAGTGTTAAACAAAACCTTGGTTATGCCTGTCTCCTTAAACCATATGCCTTAACACTCTCTATTGCTTGTGTGAATATTAAACAGAACTTTGTTCATACCCGGCTCCTCAGACCACATACCTTGGGTAAATTAATATTCTTAGTTATTTGCTTAAGTGTTAAACAAAACCTTGGTTATGCTTGGCCCCTCATACCACATGCCTTGGGTAAATTAACACTCTCTATTACTTGTGTGAATATTAAACAGAACTTTGGTTATGCCTAGCTCCTTGGGCCATATACCTTGGGTAAATTAATATTCTTGGTTATTTGCTTAAGTGTTAAATAGAACCTTAGTTATACCTAACTTCTCAAACCACATGCCTTGGGTAAATTAACACTCTCTATTACTTGTGTTGATATTAAATAAGCCTTGGTCATGCTTGGCTCCTCAGACCACATACCTTGGGTAAATTAATATTCTTGGTTATTTGTTTAAGTGTTAAACAAAACCTTTGGTTATGCTTGGCTCCTCAAACGACATGTCTTGGGTAAATTAACTCTCTCTATTACTTGTTTGAATATTAAACAGAATCTTGGTCATGCCTGGCTTAAACAGAACCTTGGCAACAATTCATTACTGTTAGCTTTTGTTAAAGTATGGGTGTTCACCCTTAGAAGCATCATCAATCTAAAGTCTCAACCGGGGGCAAAATAATAACTACAGCCAACCAAAGACAAATATTGCAAGAAAAACAAAGTCCCACAAAAGCAAAAGTCTATGTCTTTTCATTGATTAAGAAAGGAGTTACATCTCAAACATGGCAAACTGCCATAACAAAGGAAATTTACATACAAAAAAAAAGAAGAAATAACAATAAGTAAAAGAAAAAGATCCTAAACTATGCCTTTGCTGGAGGAGGGTCATCTTTGCTGCTGAGCTGGGAGACAGGAGGATTAGTGGCCTTTAGATCAGCTTCCTTGGATTTGGGATCAACCTCCTTTGCCTTGGGAGTAGCATCCTTAGCCTTGGAAGCGGCATCCTTGCCCTTACCCTTAGCCATTTCAGCCCTCTGCCCTTGGTCACCAGTCTCGCCAGGCCCTTTGGGAACTTCAGCAAGAGGAACAGAGGACTAGGTGATGGGGGGCTGCTCAAAGGAGGTTGGCGTAGGGGCAGGAGGAGGAGGGAGTGTAGCTAGAACTTCACAAATGTTCGTAAGGTAGTAAATACTCTCAGCCTTCCTCCACTCGGAAGCAGTAGGGACTCTTGCCAGGTTGAGCGCCTCTGCCCACACTTCCTTGTAGTAGTCCCTGCAGACCTCCATTAGCTCCTCTGCCAAACATATCTCAATCTCTTGCACCCTGAGATCATAGGATGTCTACTTTGAAGCCTTCGTCGCTTCCTTAGCTGTCTGAGTAGCCTCCTTGGCCTTCCCAAGCTTTGCCTTCAAGTCCGCAACTTACTACTTGGCCATGGCCAGCTCTATTTCGGTATAGTGGAGCTTCTTACGTTGCTCCTCAGCTTGGTCTTAGACATTCTTGAGGCCAGCCTCGACGCTCCTTCTCTCCGTTTCCTCTGCCGTTAGCCTTGCAAACAACTCTTGGTTTTTCTGCTCAGCTACACCTAGGGCCTTGTTGATCTCGGTGCGAAGGTTAGCCTCAACCCTAGCTTTGTTGTGGGCGTCCTTCACCCACTCCTCAGCCATGAAGACCTCCTGGACGGCTTGCACAAAAACAACAAAGGAATTCTATGTAAAACAAAAAAAAAAAAAACAAAAAGAAGAGGAGAAAAGGACAACCTATCATGACAACCTAGCATGGCAAGGAGCTTACTAAGGCTAAGTCCCTTTTCAGGGACAGAAAAAGATCCTACTGCCTCATTGTCTGTAGTGCAGCCATATCTTTGGGCAGCAGCAGGGGCTACTCTAGGGCTCGTCTAAATAGTGGGCGTGCCCTTTTTGAAACTCCCTGATGGAGGAGTTTTGCGGTATGGCCGCCCCCTCCAACTCTAGGAGGGGATCCCACACTAGGGTGGTAGTAGGGGTGACAATTCGTGTTTGCATGTCGGGTTTGTATCACTTCGTGTCGTGTCGTGAATATTAGACTATATGGGTCAATCCTAACCCGACATGTTTATTAAACGAGTCAATATTCTTCAACCCTAACACAACCCATTTATTAAACGGGTCAGTCATGTCGACCCGTTTATCATATTTTATCAAAATGAAAATAATAATAATAATTTTATTATTAAACAATTGATATGAGTTATGAAAACCCAAACAAATAAATATTTTTATACAAAAATTAGAACTAATAAGTAACTGCATTACAAATAATAATTTAAAACTAAAGTATATCTCAATATCACATAGAATCGATCATAATATGTCAAAGAAAATAAACCACAATAATTAAGAAGTTTATATAGCTAGGGTTTGAAGGGTAAATTGGTAAAATGTCATTTAATTAAACGGGTCAAACAGCTCAAATGGGTTCCATGTGATGGACACTAACCCAACCCATTTATTAAACGGGTTAGTCGTGTCAACCCGAATATAACACGAACCTATTAAGTCTCAACCCATAACCTACTAATTTTGTGTCGTGTCGTGTCAGGTTCGCGGGTTGTATCCAATTTTGCCACCCTTAGGTGGGAGGATGCACCTCGGCCACACTGTGGTCCTCCTTGCTTTTAACCTAGAAGGACCTCTCTTGGCCCTTGGCCACCTTTTACTGCTTGGGCTCCGTTTGGGGGACCACCTCCCCTTTCTCTGCTAAGTATTTCTCCTTCCTTTTCTTCTTCAAGTTGGCCATGGAGAATGGGTTAACTGTAGGAGAAGGAGGAAGGGGGGTAGAAAAGGAAGAGGCTGGGACCCAGGGGTGTCCTTAGGCACCGACTCCTTAGCCCTATTTGCAAGAAGCTCACGCAGGCACTTCTTTCTGTTCAGGGCCATCTCTTCTTCTTCTTCTTCGGAGTTGTTGTCTATGCATGCTATGATGAGACCGGAGGTGCAAACACCTAAAAATCTATCAAGCTCGTCTTCTAAGTCCGAGACTTGAGCCACATGCTCTCCCTGTTCCTCCCCCTCTTCCTTGAGATGGAACTGGTCTATGTTTGCCTCGAGCAATAGGCGCGAAGAAGCTGTCTCTTTTCTTAAGACTGCAGCTTCGCGGGGAGAGTGATGAAAGGGTAACTTAGTTGGCACAATGTCTTCTTGGGCTAAAAATTCGGGCACCGAGACGTCTATCCTAGCTAGCCAAGGATCGCCTACCCTGATTGTGTGGCCCACATCCTGGAATTTGTCGGATAAAGGCTAGAAGTCAAGGATGAGATGGACGACTCTCAACTGTCTGTCCTCGCTCACAAACACCTCGGACCTTAGCACTTTGTTAAGGTCTGCAACGTTAACGAAGTTGATGCTGGGGGCCACGTGTCTTTTATCTGCAAAAATAGCCGAGAAGCAAGACCATAGTCAGAACAACGATGCCCTCCATTAGAAAGAAACAAAATATTAAAGGAAAGGAGAGAGCAACAAAACTAAGGAACTAGTGCATATGTTAAAAGACCTAAACCTAGGGTACCCCACCTAGCTCTCCCTCCCAGGTTAGGCAGTGAAGAAAGTCGTGCCATTCACTAGAGGTGATCAGGTGGTCATTCTTTATGCTCTTGTTGGCTTGGGAAGACTCAAGATAAGCCTAACCACTGAAGACCTAGACTTAAGGTAGTAGCCCAAGTTTGCTAACAGATGGCACTCGTACATCTAGATGGTGTCGTGCCAGGTAAGGTTCAACCCTATTTGCTAGTTGAGAGTGTCTACACTACTTAGAATCCTAAATAGGTTGGTCGCACATTGGTGGTGGCACAGCCAATGGGTGATTAAATAGTTTCTAGTTACCCTACCCATAGGAAGCGTCATCCCCCCTTTTATGAATGCAATCATGGGAATGACGGCCTCCCCTTCATTCTCGTGGGTGAGCCACTCACCCGGAGAGTAGCATCTCAAGGCAACGCCCCAAGGAATGTGGTACAAGGCCCTAAATCCCTCCATAGCAGCAGGGGAATCTACTAGGTGGGCGAACCTACCCATTAGAGAAGACTAAAAAGAAGTGAAGGAGATATTTGTGAAGAAAAAGTAAAAAGTAGAAGGCCGAGAAGATTAGCCGAGGAGAAAATGACAGGCCACAAACACGTTGACCCCTTGTGATAACTTAGATTAATTAATTAGCCCAGTTATTAATTAATCAAATTAACATGCAATATCACGTGGTAGCACAAACAAATCACTGAAACTAAGATATGCAGCGGAAAATAAATAACACGGTGATTTGTTCACGAATGGGGAAAACCTTACGGCAAAAACCCCACCGGGTGATTTAAGGTCACCACTCCCGAAACTCCACTATTATCACAAGCAGTTACAAGCAAGGAATCCCAAGTACCTTTCCAACCTACAGTTGAACTCTTACCCCAATACCCAATTGGACTTGTTCTGTAATGACAGTTTCTCCTTTTCAATGCACGGCTCCCAAGTACGTGACTAACCAGATGCGCGGATCCTAGTACGCGACTTCAAACACCAACTAGAGAGAGAGAGAGTTGTTGGCTGCAAAGTTCTTCAAATCATCAGAGATGAACTAGGGCACGCACTTTTTCTTTCAGATCACAAATTGCATGAACAAGAAGTTCTGAATGAATGTGCAACTTGCATCACTTTTACGACCCTTAAAATAATCCTTTTATATGTCTAGGGTTAGGAGAAAAGAAGTACCAAAGACACATTCACGGATTGGACTTGAAATAGAAATGGAAATCTGTTTTCTTTAATTCTCGACAGATAGAGGTGTCGAGAGGTGTCGAGAAGCTGTCGAGGCTTGGGGCAAAACAGCTTCTTAAGGCTCGATAGATGCATGTGTCGAGGTATGTGTCGAGCTTTAAAAACTGGCACTTCCTTGCTTGTTTCTTGGACAGACTTTGACGGCTTCAACACTTAATCTTGAACCCAAATTTCTTGAAGTGTTTAACACATCCTAAATCTACCCAATTACAAGTAAAGTGCGTTTTGTCTAAGGATAAGCCAATTACATAAAATAGCGACATATGTTCACAGACTTGAACTACATATGCCCTAACAGAAAATAGCTTAAAAATAAAGAAACTTATGAAATAAGGACAAAGGTTACTTCGGAAGCTTCTCGAAAGCTTGAAGATTTAGGAAGTCTATAGTGTTTGGAGAGTTAAGAAGCCTTGAGAGTTTGAAGATTGGTAAAGTGATAGAAATGAATCCCCCAGGCACCTTATATAAGAGGCGGAATTGGGTGGGAGTTATCTTGCCCAAAATTTGTGGAGAAATACCAGCTGTAAGATCTCCATCTCATCGTAGGACGTGGGGAACAAAACGTCGCCTAAAGCATTTAATAACACGTTGTAGACTCTGAAGTGCCAGAACGGTTGTGGGGCATACGAAGTGACACTTTCACGTGTGGAAATCAAAGAAACGTGTGGAATAAATTATCCAAGGTCAAAACCCCATTTTTCTCCTCGGATAAGAGAAGAAAAACCGGAGTTTTAAGGGGCTATTGTGGGGTACAAGAATTTAAATACGGTATTGAAGTCACATGTCATACCCATGGCCGAGGAGGCCATCATCATGCCGAGGAGGTCACACGCTTGGACAATAAGGCCACGTTAGTGGTACGTTACCAGAGGAGGTCATATTGCAGAGAAAGAGCTTAGGGGAGGGGGTTAGCCCTGACATGCTTGAAGGGATGGTGGTTGACACCACATTTAATGCATTCCACCAAATCTCCTGGTTACATTTATGTGAAGAAGATCCCTAAACAATGCTACTTTGGCTGCCCCAACTCACAAGGAGCTTGGGAAGGTGTCTGATAGGACAGACACTCAAATAGTGGCTTGGATGATCAACAAATGGGGGGCCAAGATCATCTAAAGGGAGCTATATAATGTAAGAGACCCTCTAGGGGGAAGGGATCTGAAAATCTGTAAAGAACACATTGTAGCAACAAGAACTGAAATTGTATCCAAGTCGAAAAGAACTATATTCAATAATTATTATCCTCAAACTTTGCCAAGGAAGGTTTTTCTTGCCTAGAACTTGTCTTTCTTTGTTTTTTAGTATCTTTAATTCATTGTGCACGTTGCCTGATCCTTTGAAGAGGAAAATGAAGAACTTGGCAAAAAAACCTCTTTATCGCAATCCAAGCAGTAAATCCATCCACTAGACAATAAGTTGGGATACACGAATAGCAAGAGACCCTCCAAGCCTAATTTACCTAGTGCACCTAAGCCCTCAAAGCTCCTACTCCAACAAGGCTTCTTGGAATCGTATCTTGTCTAGCTTTTTGGATCCCGTAATGCACCCGATTGCATCTGCCAAAGCTTGGCTTCTTCCAATGCTTTCTAACAGTACCAAAACCTCACTTGACACTTAAAATGTGTGTGGTAAGTGTTTGGGCTATCAACCTCTCAAAGATATGGATATGAAAAGGTAGGAGTTGAGGAAAACCACAATGGATTATGTAGGGGATTATGGGTATGACAATATTTAACTCTCAAGGGTTTGTGGCTAGGGTTTTCTCTCTGAAAAGCACTCCTCTCAATATGTGGGTAATGATGATATACATAGTGTGGGTGAGGATGACAAAATAGTGAAACAGACTGTTTCGCGGGTATCTCACAGGAAGGCTTTACTCGCGAGACACTCGTGAAAACCAACTGTCACCATATGTCATGACTCTTTACATTCCAGTCATGTGCTGAGCACATGGCTTCACTTCGCAGGAAGGCTTCTTGTGAGCTACCTGCAAAAACTTCTTTGGTCTTTAATTTGTCTTGAGTCTTCACACTCTTTCTCACACACACAACCCTTACAAAGAAATTTCACATAAAATACAGGGTACAAAAAATTGAACAAAATTACAATAAAATTTGGCATGGAATTAAAGTCAATACAAAATAATTGTAAATAACAAATTTACAATCTCCCCCTTTGGCTATTTCGTGACAAATCACCCTATAACAGACTCTAGACTTAAACGTGAGTTTGTAAACAATAGCAAAACTTACTCACACTTAATCTAGAAGCTGTGATGCACTTGCATGAATACACTTGTATCTTGAAACACTCGTGCACAAACAAAACTTTCATTAAGCTTATGACAAGTTCAATACAAGGTACGTATAGGAGCAAGTAAAATGTGATCAAGGTAATAAGCAAGATATAAACTATGAAGCATAACTTAATCATACAGGAACAGTCATTAAAGAATGACTACAATGATTATTTAACAAGTAAACGATCATCCGGACACGCAATGCAATTAAGTGCAAAGCAAAAATCAATTGCATGTCCAAACACACAGCCAATGCAAAACACCAAAGTATTTGCATTAAGAATATAAGATCCAATAAGGGCACAAGTGTGTAGTACTAAAGATAATGTATGCATTAATCTAAAAGTACTTTAAAAAAAAAAATACAAAAGCAAGGATACAAAAATAAGGTATTGAATATAACTGAAAGCTTTAAACCAAAGTACTTAAACGCTTTAAAAGAAAGCAATGTAAATATAAACTAAGAGACAAAATAATGTGCTTGTGTGCTTTTGATCATGATTTCCAATTGTTAGGACATATGTTAGGACATATTGTTAGGACATATGTTATTGGATGTTAGGAACATATGTCAACATTTTATATATTGGCTAATCCTTTGACAAAACGCACTTTACTTGTATTCGGACAGATCTAGGATGTGTTTAATACTTCAAGAAACAAGGTTTCAAGTTCGAGTGTTAAAGCCATGCAAGTTTGTCTAAGAATCAAGTAATGAAGTGTTGGATTTTAAAACTTGACAGCTAGTATCTATCGAGGTTTAAAAGTTGCCGAAGCCCGTGGCTCGACAGCTAGCTCGATAGATGGCTATCTATCGAGATTTATGAAACTCAGTTTTTCAATATTGTTTTTCATCCAATCCGTGAGTATGTGTTTAGGCTTTCTTTTTTCACAACTCTAAACATATATAAATTATTTTAAGGGCCGTATCAGGTTGCATAGCCAAGAGCACAATTGCATAAGAGCATAATTTCTCAAGTGTGACCAAAAACCTAGTTTGCCCTAGTTTTTGAAGAAGCTGTTGTGTTTGTACACCGTAGGGTTTTGTGACCAAGCAATTTCGTGATCTTCATTGGTTGATGAACAGAAGAACTTTGCATCTAACATCCTTCTCAAGTTGGTGATTAAGTCGCGTACTGGGATCCGCGCATTTTTTGGTTAGTCACGCATTAGGAGCCATGCAATATAAGGAGAGATTGTCACTACAGAACAAGTCTAAAGAGGTATTGAGGTAAGGGTTCAACTGTAGGTTGGTATAAGGTATGTGGATTCCTTTCTTGCAACCGCTTGTTTTGATAATAGTGGATTCTCGAGAGTGGTGACCTTAAAATCACCCGGTGGGGTTTTTGCCATGTAAGTTTTCCCCATTTGTAAATAAATCATCGTGCCATTTAATTTCCACTGCATATTTAGTTATTTGATGATTTTTTTGTGTTACTACGCGCATTGCATGTAATTGAATCTAATTAATTCATTTAGCTAATTAATTGGTTAATTCATCACAAGGGGTCAATACATTTTTGGCCTATCACCAATGTTTCCCCTTCAATCTAGATTTTTCTCCCCCTATCATGGACCTTCTCCCCATATTTTTCATGGAATAGCTACTCTTCCTCTTCCTCTTGCTTCCTTTGAATTTGATCCAATTGAGTTTGGAGAGATGTGAACTTCGTGTCAAAACAAATGTGTTGGGAGTGCATGATAGATGCAAGTCCGGATAGCTTAGTGTTGATGTCTTGGATAGATGACATGATGTTGTCTAACTTCTCATCATAGGAATGAGAGCTAGAGCTTGAACTAGCATGAGGAGCATGACTCTCTTGCTTGGTCCCCTTCCGGGTGTGACTAATGCTAGCATTGAGAGTGCGAACGTTGATTGAATTTGGTCGTGAGTATGGTTTCTCATCATCCAACGGATGAACGCCTTTGAGCTTCAGAATTTTTGAGATAAGGCAACTAAAGGGAAGACAGTTCCTTGATGCAGTCCTCTCAAGTGTTTTGCTCAAGATGTGGAAGATATGAGAGCAAATATCAATCTCTTCATTATTGACCAGGTCATGGAGAAATAAGGCCCGACCGAGATTCATGTAACCTATGCTTGAGAGAGGATAGAAGTTGTGGAACATGATTGTAGTGACGCAACACTCACCACTTTTCCATTGGAAGAGAATTCCAAGTCCTTTCCTAGAGTTTCTCGAAGTAAATCCTGCTCCGAATCTAAGTCATCATACACTGGAGGCTTTGGAAACATAGGCCGGTTGATACGCAGTATGTCAGCAAGATAAGTGGGTGTCACTGTGAAGCTCTTTCCTCTAACCCAACATTTCAGCTCATCTCCCTCAACAATGGCATTCACATAGAATTCCTTCACCATATTCTCGTACAGTTCATCAAAGCTTGATAAAGGGAATTTCCAATCCTTGGTGGCAAACCATTTTGGAATGCTTGTATCGAGGAGAGTTGCTTGCTCAACTGCCCTTTCAACCAACAAGTGGGCATCTTTGAAATATTTCTCATAGACTTGAAATGTGGTGAATGATCTGAACTTGTCAACATCATATAACCCTGTTAATGATCTTGTCCTTTTTGGCTTCAGGGTAAAGCTATCAAGATCAATCACGAGTTCTTTCCCTTTGCTACTAGTTCCTTTCATAGCTGATTTCTTGAAGGGAGACATCTACAAAAATAGATACAAAGTGCAGAAAGACATGTGCAAAAACATAAAGACAAGAACACAAACTTGATTAGTACCCAGTTAGTCCATAAAATAAGCACAAAGTCCTAAAAAGAACAAAAGCAATATTACACAATCATGTTGAAAAGTACTTGATGATGCGAAGAAAATCAGTAGGCTGGATGCTTCGGGTTCGATAGGGCCAACGATTGCCTTGATAGCCTGAAAAAGAAAGAGAAGTGATCAAAGGTGACCGGGGTCGCCGGCCAATAACCCTCCGATGACAAAGTCAGTTTTTCTCCCAAGTATTTTCAAGTTCCAATTTTTTAGGAATGATTTTTCGTACCTTTTCCTTGTCTGAGCCAGTGTTTATATAGTGTCTTAAGAGCGGTTATTGGATTTGTAACCTCCCCTAGAATTGAGGAGGTTTGTATTTGAATGTAACTTCCAACTGTTTAGGAGTTATCCTTTTTGCGCGCAACGGTCACTTGGAGGTTACTTGTACAATGCGGAGACATTTTAGACTTTTATAAATTTTGCAAGTGTTCACGTGTCGTTCATAATTTCTCGTCCTGAGACCTTCAAGAGAGCTTACCTCGTCTTGAGCACGTCGGGACAGCTTACCTCGTCTTGGGCACGCCAACAGCTTACCTCGTCTTGGGCGCGCCGACAGCTTACCTCTTCTTGGGCACGCCAACAGCTTACCTCGTCTTGGGCACGCCGACAGCTTACCTCGTCTTGGGCACGCCGGCAGCTTACCTCGTCTTGAGCACACCGAGACAGATTACCTCGTCTTGAGCACGTCGAGACAGCTTACCTCGTCTTGAGCACGCCGCCTGTCCTGGACGATCTCCATGGACAAAATTGGAGTTGTATTTTATCATACCACATCAGTTGCCCCCTTGTCCATGGGTCGTCTAGGATTCACATTCACTAACGTCGCCATTTGGACAGGTGTCCTTATGCCAGCTGTCGTAGGTGCCATTTGTCATGATTTAACTGGAGACCAATCATGTCAGCTCGTTTTTCGAGGGACGTGCCATTTGTCACTTTTTGGTTGGTCGCGTCGCTTCGTGTACTGGGGTCAATGCCTATAAATAGTTGAATTCCTCCACTGCCCTCCTCATTTTTTCAAATTTTCTTCTTCGACCTACCTCGTCTTAGCGCCTCGTCTAGAAGTTTCCTGCGTCAGTTAGTCTCCCCTCGTCTAGTTCCAGGTATTCTCTTCAATCCTCGTCCTTAGTTTTTAAGCGTCTTTCTTAAAAATGTCTGAGGTAGTCCTTTCCTCGTCTAGCGATAGCATTGCCAAAGCTATAGACGAGTATCAGGACCCTAGTAGCTTTAGTGGCTCTAGCGATAGTTCTAGGAGCAGTAATAGTAGTAGCGATGGGAACACTACAGACGAGTACACGTCTGGTGTTCCAGGGGTTCCTCCCGAGGTGTTTATAGAACAACATAGGACGAGGGTCAAGTCTGGTTCTAGGGCTGGCACAAGTGCTCCCTCGTCTTCTGCTCAAGACGAGGAGGAGGAGGTCGTTTATACTTGTGCTATAGGGGTTGGTTCTAAGACAGACGAGAGAAAATTAGAGCTTCTCAAGGCTAGATACCAAATCCCTGATAGTTTAAACTCTAGGGTACCCGTCCGTGGGGAATGGTGTTGTCAACCCCGTTTTGGCGTGGGTATTTATGAGGCTTACCTCTTAGGAGGTTTGAGGTTGCCTCTAAATGCCTTCGCTAGGGAGTTGCTTTCTAGGTTAGGTATAGCCATATGCCAACTTAACCCCAATGCATGGCGTCTAATAGTAGCCATGCAAGTTTTGTGGAGGGAGGTGTTTGAGGGGAACCGTCCTCTTTCCGTGGACGAGTTCCTCTATTGCTATAAACCCTCCGAAATTAACCAGTCCCTTGGCTTTTATTAATTTACAGCCAGAGGGACAGATTGTAGATTAATTGAGTCACTAGTGACGTCAGACAGAAACTGGAAGACGGAGTTTTTCTTCGTCTCTGGTTGCTGGGCTGGTCGTCCTAATGAAATTGCCCAAGATCCTTTTCCCCCTTACACTGGAGAGATAGGGAACCTTCGTCCTGAAGGTATGCATTTTTCATTATGTTAATTACACTCGTCCTTCCTAATGGTCGTCTAACATTTTTTGTGTGTTTTGTTTTGAAGGTGTTAGACGACCCCACTTAGATAGTATCCAATTGGAACGAGTCCAACGAGCTCGTCTTTACAGTGACAGGACCTTCCACTTCTTGGTTACCCTTAGGCGTCTTGCCACCTGGGGATTAGGTCCTGACCCTTCGGACGAGGCAATTGCTCACGAGGTTACAGTAAGAAGACGTAAGTCGTCTTTACTCTCGTTCTTCTTTTGCTCTTTTTTGTTTGTTTGTTTTGTTGTTTTTTTTTTTTTTTTTTTTTTTTTTTTTTTATATTGACGTCTTTACTTGCAGGAATGGCTACAATGAAACAAAACAAAGGCAAGGATGCTATGGACGAGGAGACTAGGCCTGGGGTGAAGTCCAACCCTCGTCCAGCTTCTGAAGAGAAGAGGAAAAGCCTCTCTCTTGGCGTTGATTTGGGAAATCTCCCAAGTAGGCGCAAAGAGAAAAAGGCGAGGCTCAAGTCGTCCAAGTCTCAAGACGTCCAAGCCAAGGAACGTGGCCCTCTCGTCCCTCCTAGCCCTTCTGTCCAAATTTTGGACGTTGAACCAGAGCTCTCTCCGCCCATCCCGTCCATAGTCCCATCCTCAACTCAAACTTCCATCCAAGTTCCTCATAATCTTCTTGAGGACGAGAACTTGGCTTGGGAGAAATTTGAGAAGGCTGTGACGGACGAGGACATAACGGCATGCTACAACATGTCGTTGAAGGAATTTGAGCGCTCCGGCGTTCATGACCTTTTTAAGGTATGTAACTCTTATATATGTCTCGTCTTGCAATCAGTTTATACAACCATTCTAATGAAGTTTTGTACAATGCAGGCAATGTCCAAGTTTGTTGCAGCGTCTAGGCAGGCAACTGAGCTGGACAAGACGAGAGTGCTGCTGGAAAAAACTGTCCAGAAAGGGAGGGACGAGACCAAGAGGTGGGCAGAGGTGGCGGCTAAGTCCAAGGACGAGGCAGAGAACTTGAAGAAGCGTGTCGCTAAGCTGGAGGCTGAATTCCTGGAGAAGGACGCTCGTCTGATCTTTCTTGAAAAGAGGAATGAAGAGTTGGACGTCCTTCTGGAGAAAGCTAAAGGAGACGCCGTTGCGGAGTTCAAGGCGTCCAAAGAATTTACTGATTCAATGGACGCCAACTATGCAGCTGGCTTTGAGGATTTCAGGATGGACGCAATGGACAAATTCCCTGAAGTGGACTTCAGCTCAATCAAGCTTAACCTTGGAGGGGCGTCTACAAGTTCTCTCGTCCAGACTAGCTCAGAAGACGTCAACGTGGACGATGATGCCACCACCTTGCCACCTCAAGACGAGCCAAACGCCGACCCCCCAGCTGTCTAAGATTTTTTGTTGTTTCTGATGTAATTCTTCTTCTTCTTTTTTTTTTTTATTTATTAAAATGTATTTGAGTACAATAGCCTCGTCTAGAGTGTTATAGACGAGTGTATTAACAATTGCCTTTAAGGCTTTATTTGCAAGGGTTTTTGGACGATGGACGTCTACCCTTTTATCTTAATTTAATGAATGTTTATTTTTATTCATTACTTGTTTGTGTATGGACGTACTTTGTTTTTGTTGTGATAGAAACTTGTATAATCCTAAGTATTAAAAGGTCGTCCATATATTTTGCTTATGGATATTGTTCTATCATTTGGTTCTCCCATAGACGAGTTGGTGATCACCTTTCATTCATAGGTCTGACCTATTTTCCTCGTCCATAGGTTTTGGATTATTTGCCTCGTCCATAGGTTTTGGCTTATTTGCCTCGTCTGTAAGCCTTTCTTTGGCCTTTGACGTTTGCTAGCATTTGAGTCGTCCTAGAGTATCTGTTTGAGTCAGATGCTCGTCCATGGACTTGTATCAATTTTTTGTTTCTTTAGCTTTTGCACTTTATCCTCGTTTTGAGGAAAGTCTGCGAACGTTACATCCCTGCGTCCAAGGATTTTTCATTCGTCTTTGGATTTTAGCCCCCTTCGTGGGTTTGACAATGGAACGTAGATTTTACGCATAAAATACACTTAAAATCCAAACCATATTATATAAGCATTGCTCACAAACATAGCACCTGCTTGGAAGCTAGTGCATTATGAAAGTACTTAAAATACACAACCTTGTCTTTAACAAACTTGTCTGTAGACGGCGCAAATGTTTAAGAACTAATGCACCTTTATTCTTAGTACACACCATAGCAGTAGTAAGAACACTAGTAGATATTAAACATAGTAGTGGGGTCGTCCATGATAGAAACTTCATCTTTGATTAACCTCGTCCAAGCTCATTGATAGTACCTTCTCAGGTGCTCCACGTTCCAAAGGTGTTCCAGCTTTCGTCCGTCCAAAGCTTCTAAGTAATACGACCCTTGCCTTTTGCAGTTTACTACCCTATATGGTCCTTCCCAATTGGGTCCCAATTTTCCATGAGCTGGGTTCCTAGTCGCCAAGGATACTCTCTTAAGAACGAGGTCCCCTATGCTGAAGCGCCTGGGTTTTACCATGGCATCATGCTGTCTGGACATAAGGTTCTTGTACCTTGCTGTCCTCTGCTCCGCATCCATCCTTACCTCATCAATAAGGTCAAGGTCAAGACGAAGTAGTTCTTCATTTTCCTTCTCTTGATACTTCATCACCCGATGGTTAGCCATATGAACTTCCGCTGGTATGACCGCTTCACTTCCATAAGCTAACTTGAAGGGGGTTTCTCCTGTCGGGTTCTCACAGTAGTCTGTAGGCCCAAAGAACACCTGGTAACTCATCTGGCCATATCCCCTTTGCCCCCTCTAGCCGAGTCTTGATGATTTTCAGCAAGGATCGGTTTGCTACCTCTGCTTGTCCGTTTGCCTGTGGGTGGGAGGGTGAGGAGTAATGATTTCTGATTCCAAAATGCTCACAGAAGTCCCTAAATGGTGCGTTGTCAAACTGTCGTCCATTGTCCGATACTAGCACCCTCGGTACTCCGAACCTACACAAAATATTCTTCCAAACAAAATTTTTAACGTTTTGCTGTGTAATTTTTGCAAGAGGTTCAGCCTCCACCCACTTAGTAAAATAGTCAATCCCTACGACCAAAAACTTCATTTGTCTGGTACCCGGAGGGAAAGGACCTAGGATATCCAGTCCCCATTGTGCAAAGGGCCATGGGGCCATCATCGGGGTCTGATACTCCGACGGTTGCCTAGGGACATTGCTGTAGCGCTGGCATTGGTCGCACACTCTGACATAAGCCTTGGCATCTGCCTGAACCGTGGGCCAATAGTAGCCGACACGAATGACCTTATGGACGAGGGACCTTGCCCCCGAGTGATTTCCACATGCTCCTTCATGAACCTCCCTCAAAACATAATTTGCTTCGTCTGGAGCTAGGCACCTCAGGTAGGGTTGAGACAAGCCTCGCTTGTAAAGTACTTCATTTATAAGGACGTACTTTGCAGCCCTAACCCTAAGTTTCCTAGCTTCGTTCTTGTCCTCTGGAAGCCTTCCATCTTGTAGATAGAGTATAATTGGACTCATCCAATTTTCTTCTCCTCCAATTTGCTGTATTTTCGGGAGGTCTATGCTCTGCATGTATTGGACTTTGCCATACTCGTCCATGACTCCACCTGCCGACGCTGCTCGCGCCAGCGCATCTGCTTCCATGTTTTCTTCCCTCGGGAGTTGAACAAAACTCACTTCTGAAAACTTTTGTACAAGTCTTCTCACTTTGCTGAGGTATTTCTTCATTCGTTCTTCCTTGGCGTCGCACATTCCATTCACCTGGTTGATGACTAGCTGAGAATCACCTCTGATTATTACTGACTCCGCTCCCAAGGACTTAGCCAATTCCAGCCCTTTGAGAAGTGCTTCATATTCAGCTTCATTGTTGGTTGTTTGGTACTGTAGGCGGGCTGCATACTCCAACTTATCCCCCTCTGGGGATTGAAGTATGACTCCAATTCCTCCTGCATACATCGTAGATGATCCATCCACGTTGATAACCCACCTTCTTGTTAGCTCGTCCTTGACCAGCTCGTCTTGGCTTGGAGTGAACTCCGCGATGAAGTCTGCCAGCGCCTGCGCCTTGACTGCATTTCTTGGTTGATACTTTACATCAAACTCACTAAGTTCCACCGCCCATTGGACTAATCGTCCTGCAGCTTCCAACTTGCTCATCGCCTTCTTCAGGGGATGATCCGTCAAGACAATAATAATGTGAGCCTGAAAGTAGTGTCTCAGCTTCCTTGAAGTTGTGACCAAGGCAAAGGCTAACTTTTCCATCATTGGATACCGCCCCTCCGCTCCTCTAAGTGCCCGACTTGTATAGTATACTGGTTTCTGCACTCGTTCTTCTTCTCTGACCAGCGCGGAACTTATGGCATGCGGGGATACCGCCAAATACAAATAGAGCTCTTCGCCAGGTACGGATGGGCTCAGCAATGGTGCCTTGGTGAGGTAAGTCTTCAAATCTTGGAAAGCCCTTTGACACTCGTCCGTCCATTCGAACGCCTTCCTGAGGACTTTAAAGAACGGTAAACACTTGTCGGTAGCTTTCGACACAAATCTGTTGAGGGCGGCAACTCGTCCAGTCAGGGACTGTACTTCTCTAATGTTTTTCGGTGGTTCCATGCTGAGTATCGCTTGGATCTTATCTGGATTGGCTTCAATACCTCTATGTGAAACCATGAAACCCAAGAACTTCCCCGATGAAACCCCAAAGGCACACTTACTTGGATTAAGTTTCATGTTGTACCGTCGCAGTGTGTCGAAGGTCTCTTGAAGGTCGTCTAAGTGCTTTCCCTCGTCCAAACTCTTTACCAGCATATCATCAACATAGACTTCCACGTTTCTGCCAATTTGAGGACGAAACATTTGGTTCACCAGCCTTTGGTAAGTTGCCCCTGCGTTCTTCAGACCGAAAGGCATTACCTTGTAGCAAAACAAGCCTTGGCTGGTGACAAATGAAGTCTTCTCTTGGTCTGCCTCGTCCATCTTGATTTGGTTGTAGCCTGAAAAGGCGTCCATGAAGCTTAGCAACCTGTGACCAGCCGTCGAGTCTACCAGCTGATCGATGCGTGGGAGCGGATAACTGTCCTTCGGGCAAGCTTTGTTTAAGTCAGTAAAGTCTACACACATTCGCCACTTACCATTGGCCTTCTTTACCATGACTACATTCGCCAACCAGTCCGGGTAGTACACTTCCCTAATGAACTCCGCCGCAAGCAACTTCTGTACTTCTTCTTTGATGGCGTTGTCTCGCTCAGGAGCAAATACCCTCTTCTTCTGACGTATGGGTTTGGACGAGGGGCTTACATTCAGACGATGGGTAATGACACTTGGATCAATGCCAGGCATGTCTTCATGGTTCCATGCGAAGACGTCAATGCTTCTTTTCAAAAACTGGACCAACGCATTCTTCGCTTCTTCTTCCATGCTCGCCCCTATTCTAGTAAATTTCCCAGCCTTACTATCGTCTAAGGGAATATCTTCTAACATCTCCACAGGCTCCGCTGTAGTTCTTCCATCGTCTATGACCATCGTCTGTAAATTCTCATCCATAGCCAACATGGCCAGGTAACATTCCCTAGCAGCCAGTTGATCTCCTTGCACTTGACCTACACCATGCTCAGTTGGGAACTTGATGGACAAATGGTAGGTGGAGGTTACCGCCTTCCAACTATTCAAAGTGGGCCTTCCAATAATAGCGTTATACGACGATGAACAATCGACCACGAGGAAGTTTACCTCTCTGGTTATCTGCTGCGGATACGTTCCAATCACTACGGGCAGTGTGACACTGCCCACTGGTTGCACTTTCATTCCTCCGAATCCTACCAGGGGCGAACTCACTGGGCGAAGCTGATCTCGTCCTAGCCTCATTTGTTGGAACGCAGGGTAATAAAGAATGTCCGCCGAGCTTCCATTATCTACCAACACCCTTCTGGTCGTATAGTCGGCAATAAGTAAGGTAATGACAATTGCATCGTCATGGGGTTGGTGAATTCTTCCAGCATCCTCGTCTGTGAACGTGATTGCTTGCTCGTCAGCTTCCATCGTCCTTGGAGATCGTCCTGACAGCTGGACGTTTTGCACCACCTTCAGGTATGTCTTCCTTGATTTACATGACTGCACTGCTGAGGTTCCTCCTACAATAACTCTTATTTCTCCTAGCGGGGGTCGTGAGGACTCTTCCACCTTGGCTTTCAGCTTCTCGTCCTTGTGGTCTCGTCCAAGGAAATTCCTCAACTTTCCCTGCCTGATGAGGTTCTCTACCTGCTGCTTTAGATCAAAACACTCGTCCGTGTCGTGCCCATGGTCCCTGTGAAAACGACAATACTTGTTCTTGTTGCGCTTGTTAGGGTCTCCCTTCATTTTCTCCGGCCACTTTAAGGACGGATCATCCTTGATTTGCATAAGAACCTGCTCTAGCGGGGTGTTCAGAGAAGTGTACTGACTTCTTGAGGATGAACTTGCCTTCCTACCATCCCTATCCCTTTTTTCTCCTACCTGGGCTTTCTTAGGACGAGGAGCTTGATCTGAATGTCGGTGCCCGGCTTCCGAGCGTTCTGACCTTTTCCTCTTCTTGGCTATTATTGCGTCCTCGGCGTTCATGAAATTTTGGGCTGAATGGACGAGTTCAGCCATGGTCTGAGGTTCCTGCTCATACAATTTGTGAATGAACAAGTCAGAATTAACCCCATTATGGAAAGCAGCCAACAGCAACTTATCGTCCATCTCATCCACTGTCAAGGCCTCCCTGTTGAAACGGGTAATGAAGGATCTCAAACTCTCATTTTCCCCTTGCTCAATCGTTAATAAACTAGAAGAAGAACGCTTGTGGCGCTGTCCTCCAATGAAGTTATTAACGAACATTTTACTCAATTCTTCGAATGATCCAACAGAGTTCGGGGGTATTTTGCTAAACCACACCCTCGCTGGCCCCTTCAGCGTGGTAGGGAATGCTCTGCACATAATCTCATCTGGAACTCCCTGAAGATGCATGGTTGTCTTGAAGGTAGCAATATGGTCACACGGATCGCGGTTTCCATCGTATGAATCTAAGGAAGGCATCTTGAATTTAGGGGGTAGGGGATGACTGTTGATGGAAGCCGTGAATGGAGAATCCGTACGGTGAACTAAGTCCTCCACGGGGTTCGTCCGCCTCATATTCTCCTTCATTTCTTCCATGGCCTTTCTCATCTGATCCATCTCTTTCTCCAAATGTGGCACCCTCCTTGAAGTAGTACCCCTTGTCTGGTCCTCGGACTCAGCATTTTCTCCTCTACCTTCCTGACCCTGTGGTCGTCCTTCTACATGTCCTTCATGGTGCTGCCTCCTCATGTTGATCTCCCGATTCAACTCTTGATTTTGGCGGGTCAGTTCCGCCATAGCAGCGGCCATAGACTGCATTTGTTGAAGGGACGACGGCTGCGCGGCAGGCGCTGACTGGCGATCGCGGTAGGGATTACTGGAAGCATCCCTACTTCCCTGGTGGCCTGGGCTGGTAGCCCTTGATCTTGTCCGAACCATTCAGCCTTTTGTCTAGGAACAAAGAATGATCAAAAGAACGAAACAAAACCGAAATTTGTTTTCTTCAAGTTATTTTTCCCCACAGACGGCGCCAACTGATGATGCGAAGAAAATCAGTAGGCTGGATGCTTCGGGTTCGATAGGGCCAACGATTGCCTTGATAGCCTGAAAAAGAAAGAGAAGTGATCAAAGGTGACCGGGGTCGCCGGCCAATAACCCTCCGATGACAAAGTCAGTTTTTCTCCCAAGTATTTTCAAGTTCCAATTTTTTAGGAATGATTTTTCGTACCTTTTCCTTGTCTGAGCCAGTGTTTATATAGTGTCTTAAGAGCGGTTATTGGATTTGTAACCTCCCCTAGAATTGAGGAGGTTTGTATTTGAATGTAACTTCCAACTGTTTAGGAGTTATCCTTTTTGCGCGCAACGGTCACTTGGAGGTTACTTGTACAATGCGGAGACATTTTAGACTTTTATAAATTTTGCAAGTGTTCACGTGTCGTTCATAATTTCTCGTCCTAAGACCTTCAAGAGAGCTTACCTCGTCTTGAGCACGTCGGGACAGCTTACCTCGTCTTGGGCACGCCAATAGCTTACCTCGTCTTGGGCGCGCCGACAGCTTACCTCGTCTTGGGCACGCCAACAGCTTACCTCGTCTTGGGCACGCCGACAGCTTACCTCGTCTTGGGCACGCTGGCAGCTTACCTCGTCTTGAGCACACCGAGACAGATTACCTCGTCTTGAGCACGTCGAGACAGCTTACCTCGTCTTGAGCACGCCGCCTGTCCTGGACGATCTCCATGGACAAAATTGGAGTTGTATTTTATCATACCACATCAGTACTAAACACGTAACAACATATATATAGCAGAGTGATATGCAGAATATAACAAGTGAACAAGTGTGTGCATCAAGTGTGCTTATGGTGTGCGTAGGTGATGCATGAATGAGGCATGGCAAAGCACATATGGATCACAGTGTGTAAAACACATAACCAATGATCATAACATGATAAACAAATTCAATTATGGTAATCCCCAAGGTTTGATACTTATTGGAATCTAAAACAACACCAAAATGTCATTTAGGCATTTTATCAAACACTTGATATGCACTAATAAAACTAACATGTAGGCAATGCATGAACATGAGTGAATCTTGCCTAAAAACATGGTAAAATTTCCACAAGAGGCCAACACAAACACAAACAAACCAAGTGGGACAAAGCCCAATCAAGAAATTAAAAAAATTTCACAAAAAGAAAGTATCCCAACCCTTTTTAAAAAATGACCTAATTCAAGTAAAACCTAGAAAATTTTTGCATAATCCAAGGAAATAGAGATGAAAGATAGATCAAGCATACCTTAGATATGGTTTGAAGAAGTTTTCTCTTGAGATTTGGTTGGGTTTTTGAGTGAAAATCAGTTTGGGTTGAGAGAGGCATGAGGGAGGCAAAGTAAGTGAAATAGGGTGTGTTTGAAAAGCTATCTACATTAGTCCTTTAAAACTGAAAACACACATTTTTCGCAAGTTACATTTTTGCGAAGTTACTCGCAAAAAATGCATCTGAAGCACAAAGTTTTTCGCTTTTTATATATAAAAATATTGTGAAATTTTCTGTATAACAATATATATGCCAGCTCATATAAATATTTAAAAGGAAAAAAAAAAGAAAAAGATAAAGCACAATGGAGTGGATGACTAAAAAGAAAAAAAGGAAAAAAAAAAAAAAAACACTGTAGCTACTGTAGCTACAATAACAATTGAACAAAGTGTACTCACTAGTTAGGGGCATGTATTAGCCATGAAAAAAGAGTACTCATTAGTTTCAAATCCTCTAGATTTCCTAGAGTACTCTACCAATATATATTTTTTAAATCATAATCACTCTTTTATGATTTAAGGGTCTAGATTCTGCCATATTAGTATTTTACTAACAACACTCCTAAAATAATAAAATAATATTGCAAACAAAATAATTAAGATTATTATTAGTAGAATGGAATCTGCCTTGAGCTCTTCCACCTAGTTTCTTAGTTCCTTCTCTAATCCTTAAAGACGAGTGAGCTCCTTGCTCAACCTGATCACTTCTCCCTTCTTCAAAAGAAACTCGTCATTTAGATCCTTGTTCTTTCCCTTAGTAGCCTTAGCCTCGTCACAAAGCTCCTTGTCTTGACTAGATTCAGTATAAAACTTTGTCATAGCTTGAAAAACAGATGGACGAGGGAGAATTAGAAATTTATCTTAAATTTCATAGAAAAATGAAATAAGAGAAATGAGACAATGGTTGAGAGTGATTGCTGGGATGCATGCCTTGCACGGCCCATCAGCAGTTTCCATGAACACTGTACATATCTTGGTGATGGCAACACAAGAATCAAGTTCAGCTATAATCACCCATCAGGTTATTCTTATGCCATCAGAACGTTTGTCTATAGATCTACCAGTGTGCCAACGTACTACATTTGAAACTATATAGGCTTGGTGTATATGTTTATGTTGAAATCTGTACTATGCTTTGTTAGGACATATATAATTCAATGTTAGGAACATATGCCACTATTTTATGTAATTGGCTAATCTTTTGACAAAAAGCACTTTACTTGTAATTTGGTAGATCTAGGATGTGTTTAATACTTCAAGAGACCTTGTTTGAAGATCAAGTATTGAAGCCATACAAGTCTGTCCAAGATTCAAGTGTGACAAGTGTTGTTTATTAAAGCTCGACAGCTGTATCTATCGAGCTCTACGAAATTCAGATTTTCAGATCTGATTTTCGACCCATGCTGACATGTATGTGTAGGTTTTCTTTTCTCACAACCCTAGACATATATAAGACTTATTTTAGAGGCTGTCATATAGGAGAATAGAAGGAGAACACATGCAAAAGGTGACTGAAGCCTTATTCTCTCAAAAAGAAGCTATTGCGTCTTTGCGTCTTAGGGTTTTGTAACTAAGTGCTTCTTAATCTTCATTATTGATAAAGTGAAGAACTTTACAGCTAATATTCTTCTTCCTCAAGTTGGTGGGTGAGCCACATACTGAGATTCATGCAAAGGAGTTAGTCACGTACTGGAATCTGTGCATCAAAGGGTGGCATTCATATATTGAAGAGTTCAGAGGTTCTGAAGCGGTAGAAGGTTTCTGCTGTAAGTTCATCTACGAGAATTGTAAAGTCTAGGGACAAAGGTTTTGTACTAGATCTGAAACTTTTTTTTATTATAGTGGATTGCTTTTCAGAAAAGTTTCGCCCCAAGTTTTTTACTATGAAACTAGCTTGTTTTATTAGTTTTTCTAAGTCATCATATCTTGTCTTATTTATTTTTCTGCTGCATGATATTGATGTTAGTTTGTTTTAAGAAGGTTTATTCATAATAAATATGATTAACAACTTGGGTTTAAAATTTGTTAATTCTATCAACCAGGGTCTAAATTTCCTAACAAGTAGTATCAGAGCAGACACACTCTGATTAGGGTTAATCTTTATGTGTGATCCATTGACCTCTGTTTGTCATGGATAGAGAACAGTCTCTTGTTGTACCTCCTTTATTTGATGGGACTAACTATGCATACTGGAAAGTGCGCATGAGAACTTTCTTCCAATCTCTAGATGAGAAGGTGTGGCAAGCTGTAAAGATAGGCTGGACCAAGTCGAAGGAAGCGCGGGTTGATTGGGATGATGCACAGATTAAGGCGGCTAACTTAAACAGCAGAGTATTAAATGCCTTATTCAGTGCAGTCACAAATGAGGAGTTCAAGAAAATTTCCTTTATTGAAACTGCAAAGGAGGCGTGGACCATTCTCTAGACAACCTATGTGGGAACCAAGGCTGTCAAGGATTCGAAACTTTAAACGCTCACAACAAGCTCTGAAGAGATTAAGATGGAGGAGGATAAGTCATTTGATGAGTTCTATACTAAGGTCAAGGACATAATGAACTCAACTTTTAATTTTAGGGAAACCATTCCTGAACCCAAGATTGTGAGAAAGGTGCTCAAATCTCTACCCGAAATATTCCATGCCAAGATCACTGTCATTGAGGAATCAAAGGACATTGACAAAATTCCTTTGACAGAGTTGGTTGTCAATCTGCAGACCTATGAGTTGGGTTTGACAAGGATCGGGAAATCAAGCAAGAGCATGGAACTAAAGGTCAAGAGTAGTGACACTGATGAATCTTCCGATGATGAAGATTCTAAAATGAAGTCCTACATCACCCGACAATTCAAGAAGTTCATGAAGAATGCCAATGCAAAGGGCTTTGACAAGGACCGTAAGCAATCCAGTTCTTCTCAGTTTAAGAGTCAAGACAAAGGAAATAAGGATGTAAGGGATGACGGTCAGTACACTGTTCCCTCAAGACCCAAATGTTTTAGGTGTCAAGGCTTCAAACACATGAAACAAGATTGCCCTACTTATCTCAAGTCTATTGGGAAAAGTAAGGCACTTGTTGCTACATTAAGCGACATCGAACCTAAGGATGATTTCGAAAATGAGAATGACGGAATCCTAAATGCCTTCACTGCCACTGTCAATCCTACTGAAGGGATTGTAGAAGATGTGGAAGAAGAAGAAAACTTGGTGGAGTCAAAATTTGAGAAGATGGATGAGTAAGATGACATCCACAATGACTATTCAAAGTTATACAAGGTCTCGGAGAAACATGAGAAGTTGTATAGGTTAGCCACCAAAAAGTTTAGTGATGTGGAGCTTGAACGTGAAGAACTCTCCACAAAGTTTGATGAAGCCAATCAGACTATAGGAGCACTAAGGTTTGAGAACAATTTCCTGGTTGAGAAGACTAAGAAGCTTAAGATAGAACTGTTCCAAATCAGAGCTTAGCTGGAAAGGACTTTAAGCGCAAAGCTCGATAAGATGCTCAGTCTTCAGAAATTTACTTCCGATCGAACCGGTTTAGGGTATGATTTCTCTTCTTCTAATATTGCTTCTACTAATACTATTATTTTTGTTCCTCTTGGTAATAATATTGATATTGAGAACATTAATGTCAAAACTGATATAGCTAGTGAGAATATACATAAAAGTAAATCTATCTTAGGAGCACCCCTTAAGTAGAATAAGAAAGAAGCTAAAAATCCTAGGGCTAAGAAGGCTAACTCTTAAAAGCCTAAACAGAAGAAACAGTATCTTTGTCATCACTGTAGAACAGTCGGTCATATTGAACCTAATTTCAATAAGTGGTTAGCCACTCAACAGAGCAACGACATGATCGCATCAGGAAACTAGAATCAATTTCCATCATTTCTTGCACCTTTTGAAGATCTTCTCAAAGCCCTCATGTTCTTTTCGAACTTGAATAGTTTCAATTTTTCTCCCTCACCACTGGCTTAAGGCTTTGCTCAAAGGAAAGGTTCTTCCAAGGTGTGGAAGGAAAAAGGGCTCTAAGTGATTTTATCACTTCTTTTCTCTCTCCCTCTCTATTTTTGATTGCATTACTTGTGTGCTTTTGCTTTCTTGTTTTGAGTCAGTTTAGTATTATGTATTACTTTGCTTTGTTTAACATGTTTTTGTTGTTTATTTTCAGTTTGTTTTATTTTTATTTTTTTCATAAAAATAAAAAAAAAATTGAAAAATACAAAAACAGTGTGTATTTGTGTACATTGGTGCTTGTGCACCTTGGATGGCCATTGAAATAAAGTTTTCTAAACTTTTTATTTCTTGTATCTTAGATGAGCATCTCTATGCACAACTAAACAAGTGAGCTTTGTGGCTCGTGTTTGTGATAAGTAAGATTAAGTAATCTCTTATACTTAATACTCGTATCACTCTTTTGACAGGAAGGACTAAAAAATCTTAAGAGAAAGGCATAAATAATCATCTCACTACTGTTGCCCGCCAATCATGAAATGACATCTGTATGCTTCAGCATAGCAAAAGTGCAATGTCAATGACATTTGTATACTTTGGCATAGCAAAAATGCAATACCAAATGCTTAACATAATTGGCTATTTCTTTTCTATCTCTTATATGCCTATGCATGATTTGCTTAAAAGAAAAATATATATGCAAAGAAACAATAAAAGCAAAATCAAAATCAAAATCAAAATGCTTTATATATGATTGCAAGTATGTATTCTAGGAGATGTGGGAGTTATAGGATGTACCTTTAAGGTGATAGTCCTTATCAAACAGTTATGATCGTGTGTGAGTTAAATTGATTTACTCATATCTCAAATCATCATAATATAGATACACTTATGCAATCTTGCAATATTTTTCACACACAACACGCAATATTCTTTGCAACTTTTAATACATATGCAGGTACAATGTGATTTGGCCATCATAAGGGTTACACGTGTTGATGTATGCTCACTAAACTATCTTAAATCATTTTTGAAATATAAAATTGGTTAGAATTGTTTAGTGTGTATGTGTGTGTGTGTGTGTGTGTGTGTGTGTGTTTTGGGATCTGTGTTAGGATGTGTGCCCTTAAATCCTATTATATGATGATATGTATGACATTATGTATGACTTAATGTTATAATTAATAAAGTTGTTTTATTTTATTTAAAATAATGATAACATGAATATTTAGACATTATTATATAGTCCATGAAATGCATATTATGTGATTTACATGAAAAGTCACAGAAGATATAAATTACACGTTCTTTATAAACTCAGAATTATAGTCTGTAGTCAGTGATGAAATTGGGTATTTCATCTGCGAAGACTATGACGTATCAACTAAGATGATTAGTCTTAATCATGGAAGTGGAGACTTCTAGTTGATATGTTGATATGTTTTAAGAGTTAAGACATATTGAACTAGACTCCTGTGAGATTTATTTTTCTCCTAATGACTGTCAAATGAATAATTTATCTCACGACTTTTATTTGCATGAACTCTTAATCCTGAGAGAAAAATAGACCTGATCATGAGGTGTAGGTTGCTTTAATATATTAGGAGTGAGATTTAAAGTCACGATTAAAACCTTAGTATATTGGGCAGCCACATTTAGTATTGATGGAACATATATTCTTAAGATGAAATTCATAATATCTTAATGAAGATATAAAATATTCTCTTAACTCAGAGTGCTGATGGAATTCATAATATCTTAACTCAGAGTGTTAGGCCTAACCACTTTAGTAAGGATTTACTAAAATATATATTTATGAAATTGAATTTCATAAATATATGATGAATAGCTTAAAGGATTAAACCGAGTACTCAAGGATTAAGATGTTGTAATCTTCAAAGTGGCAGTTTACATTCATAACTTTGTATTGCTACGAATATTTTATGAATGAGTTGCATGTATAATAAAATCTTGGGATATAATTTATTAATAAGGCCTAGAGTGCAATTATATTTATATAGTGGTATTAAATATAATTAATTGTAACTTTGAACTTGTCAAGAATGGACAGAAAAGCTCAAGCCACATTTTATGAATGAGTTGCATGTATAATAAAGTCTTGGGATATAATTTATTAATAAGGCCTAGAGTGCAATTATATTTATATAGTGGTATTAAATATAATTAATGGTAACTTTGAACTTGTCAAGAATGGACAGAAAAGCTCAAGCCTCATTGGATCTAGTGTTTTATTAGTCCCTTTTGGTCCCATTCCAAGCCATACACTAAAGTCTAATTGAAAAGACCCAATAGGCCACCTAATTAGATAATCAGTTAGTTATAAAAGGAGAAACATACATAATTTTTTATTAGAAAATTAGAAAAAGAGAGACATCATTGTGAAATGGTGTGTATGTGTGAGTGAAGCCATTTAATTATTCTCCCTTGAAAACTGATTGAGAAACCACACTTTTTGGGCGTAAAGTGGAATTGGAGTGAAGATTAAAAGTGTTCCCAAGTACTTCTAATTTTTTGTTTTGAATTTTACCACAACAAGGTACGCTATCTTGTTTTTAAATTTTGAAATTTACATAGTGCATGTTATCAATCATAAATGAAATAGATCTATATTTGTTACTTCCGCTGTGTGTTTTGTATGAGATACAAAACCAGATTTTCTAACACTATGTGCTTAACATTTTCGTTGAGAGATGATTTTGAGAGTTTAAAAATGTTGTTTGGATCGTTGGTTAAGTTGCTGGTTTGATTGCATTCATGTCTGTGTTTTTCCTCTCTTTAAAACTATTTTTAAGCAATCTCGACAGCTCCTCGACCCTTCTCGACAGCTCCTCGACCCTTCTCGACAGCTAGGCTATCTATCGAGCTTTTCAACTTCTTGTTATCGCACTCTCAATACTTTCCGACAGCTTCTTGATCCATCAATAAAGTTTCTGTCTTCTTGATAGATTCTCGACACCTTCTCGATCTATCAAGGTTAGCCCGATAGCTCTCGATCCATCAAGATTCACTTGTATGCATTGTTTTTCACATGTTTTGCATCTTTCTTTTATCTTGTCATCCATAGCATCTTGTTTTATTACATTTATGCATTTTTATGGATTCCTTTTGCCTCCTTGATCATCTTTGATCATCTTTATGTTTTTCGGGTGAAGCTTTTTAGCTTCTTGTACCCTTTGTAAATCATAACAAAAAGGAGGAGAAATTGTGGAAATATGTGGTTTTCTTTTAAGATTCTACATGTTAGGGGGAGAAATACATGACCTTGTAAGGGGGAGTTGTGTTTCATCTTGTTAGGGGGAGTGTTTACCTCCTTGTTGTTGTAGGAGTTTCTTTTAGCTTCTTCTTCTTGTACACTGGTCTTGTGACCATGTTTACATACATTGTGCTTATCTTTGATATATATATATATATATATATATATGATGTATGTCTTCTTCACCTACCTCTACATGTGTTGTTTCTTTTCTATCTTTATACACATGTTTCTTATTACTGTATGCAATCTTTTAATTTTTGTTTCATATTAAGATGCCTTGATGAGTTTTGTTTAAAGTATTTTAGAAATACAGGTTGTCAAAGTCTTCCATGCCATGAACTCTCTTCTTGCAAAGTCTTTCAAGAGTTTGTGTTGGGATAAATTTTAACAAGTGAGTATGAGTTGAGTGATTTATGACTTTTCTCATATGTTCATTTGTTTGTTGTGGTTTTGTAACGGATTGCGAAAGGAGGAGATTGTTAAGACATATGTGATCAATATTAGGAACATATGTCACTATTTTATGTAATTAGCAAATCCTTTGACAAAACGCACTTTACTTGTAATTAGGTAGATCTAGGATGTGTTTAATACTTTAAGAAACTTTGTTTCAAGATCAAGTATTGAGCCATACAAGTCTGTTCAAGATTCAAGTGTGATAAGTGTTATTCATTAAAGTTTGATAGTTGTATCTATCGAACTTTACGAAATTCAAATTTCCAAATCTGATTTTCGACCCATGCTGACATGTATGTGTAGGGTTTCTTTTCTCACAACCCTAGACATATATAAGGCTTATTTTAGAGGCCGTCACATAGGAGAATATAAGAAGAACACATGCAAAAGGTGACCGAAGCCTTATTCTCTCAAAAAGAAGCTATTGCGTCTTTGCGCCTTAGGGTTTTATAACCAAGTGCTTTTTGATCTTCATTGTTGATGAAGTGAAGAACTTTGCAGTTAACATTCTTCTTCCTCAAGTTAGTGAGTGAGTGAGTCGCGTACTAGGATTCATGTAAAGGAGTTAGTCACGTATTAGGATCCGTGCATCAAAGGGTGGCATTCATATATTGAAGAGTTCAGAGGTTTTGAAGTAGTAGAAGGTTTCTGTTGTAAGTTCATCTACCGGGATTGTAGAGTCTAGGGACAAAGGTTTTATACTAGATCTTAAACTTCTCTTTATTATAGTGGATTGCTTTTCGGGAAGTTTTTCCCTCTAGGTTTTTCACTGTGAAACTAGTTTATTTCATTGGTTTTCCTAGGTCATCATATCTTATCTTATTTATTTTTCCACTGAATGATGTTGACATGATATTGATGTTAGCTTGTTTTAAAAAGGTTTATTCATAATAAATCTAATTAACAACTTAGGTTTAAAACTTGTTAATTCTATCAACCGGAGTTTAAATTTCCTAACATGCTTGAACTGAAAACAAAAAGAACTTTGTCACGTGTCTTTCTTGAAAAGAAAAAGGGTTAATATGTGAAACAGTGAAAGCACTATCAAGTTTCTTAGCAAAAGAATATTACAAAATAATAATAAAGAAGAAGAAGAAAACACTGAACTTATTTTTTATGAATAAAAAACAAAAATTAAAAACAAAATTGAAAAACAACAGAACAAAAACATGTCAAATGAAGCAATGCATTAAAACTAGATTGTCTCAAAATAAGAAAGCAAAACACCCAAGTAATGCAAACATAACAAAAAGAGGGAGAGAAAGAGAAAAAGTGACATAATCACTTGGAGCCTTTTTCCTTCTATACTTTGAAGGAACCTTTCCTTTGAGCAAAACCTTAAACCGACTATCCTATAAAAGTAGGAGTATAATTTTCTATCTTCACTTTATTACTAATGTACTACTAACTAATTCAATATTTACACCCATAGCTAAAAAAATCTCTTCGATGAGATTAATGGTAACAGGATGCCGCTACATCTCGCCAACTTCATTGAGAACAGCAATGCAACTTGCTTGGCTAATAAGATTGCAAACCAATTAAAGAACAATGAGGGTTATTCATTGGTACTCTGATACCCAGCCAATTGGGGTTATTCATTGGTACTTTGATACCCAGCCAATGGAGGTTATTCATTAGTACTTTGATACCCAGCCAATGGATGTTATTCATTGGTATTCTGATACCTAAACCAATGGGGGTTATTCTTTGGTACTTTGATATCCAGCCAATAGGAATTATTCATAAATAGAGGTAAACATACATTTTTGCTCTCCTTCTATGTTTCTTTTCAATTCTTCCACTCATTTTTGAACTTGGTACTTAATCAAGACAAACAAGATTAATTTATCATGGTTAAGAGAATATCCAACAATCAAACAAACAAAATTGAAGCTGAGAAGTTATTGTTGACCTAGCAGGGTTAATGAATTAATGGATGTGCTTCTGTTAAGGTGGTTATGTTGATCAAAAGTGAATTGAGTAACATGTGTTGGTTAAGTGGTGGAACTGTGGAAGTAATTACTTGATAATTTTGACTCTGATGTGATTGAATTGGTCTTATGAGAGTTGGATTTATTGTTTAAGAAGCTTGGTGGCTATGAGATGTTAATAGCGACAAGAAAGGGTAAAGGAGAAAGGAAAAAAGTTTCTCTCCTACTAGTTTGGAGGAAAATATTTTTCACAAATGGACCCGTAGAGTGACGGTTTAACCATATTCTAGGGAGTTGTGCTTTGATTGACAGGCTAGCCTTGAGTCAATAATGCAGGAGGGGCACATGGCATATTCTCAATGGCAGATTACTCGGATCAAAGCATCCCTTCGCCTTCCTACCTCGGGGGAAGGCATCGAAGCCTCATTTACGGACGCAATTTAACAGATGTTATCATAACAGGTTCGTGATATTAATGAAGAATCATTGTCCATATGCATTTTTTATGGGTTTTTATTTTATTTTATTTTATTTTATTAATTTATTTTTTTCATTGCCTTTAATTTCTTTATACAAGTAACAATGGAATTATTGATGGTCAAGGTGACATCTGGTGGGACTGGTTTTGGAATGGAAGCCTAAACTATGCACGGCCCCATTTGGTTGAGTTGATGAACTCAACTGGGGTTGTCATCTCAAACCTCACCTTCTTGAATTCACCATTTTGGACCATTCACCTTGTATATTGCAGGTTTGTCCTTTTCAGAAGGATTGAATTCATGTGTTTTTATTGCCATTACAAAACTATGCAAAAGTGAAGCTTTTATGAAGTAGGGGGAGAGTTGAGACTCACTACAAAAAACGCGGGCTATAGCCGCGTTTTTTTTAGCCGCGTTTCTAATAACGCAGCTATAGCTGATCTATAGCCGTGTTTCTAAGAAACGCAGCTATAGAGTTAAACAATAGCTGCGTCTTTTAAAAACGCAGCTTTAGCTACCCTATAGTTGAGTTTTTAAGCGTGGCTATAGGTTAATCCATAGCCGCGATCAAAAAACACAGCTATAGGCCTAGTCGAATAATTTTTTAAAGGGGGTACTATAGCTGCGTTTTAAAATGCAACTACATGTTAGCTATAGCTGCATTTTTATAAACGCAGCTATACCCCTTAAAAAAATTTATTTTGGCTTGACTTATAGCTGCGTTTTAAAACGCAGCTATAGGTTAGTTGTAGCTGCGTTTTTAAAAACGCTGCTATAGGTCCTTTTTTAACACACAAAAAAGGAACCACCTGAAATATTTTTTAAGGAGGACCTATAGCTGCGTTTTAAGAAACGTGGCTATAGGTCCTCCTTTAACACAAAAAAAGGACCTGGGATATTTTTAATGAGGACCTATAGCCGTGTTTTAAAAAACGCGGCTATAGATAATTCACAAAAGATTTATATCAGGTGTGTATCACCTATAGCCGCGTTTTTTGAAACGCGGCTATAGGTTCTCATTAAAAAAAAATTTTTGGCTACAGGTAACACACGGGAAAAAACAGGGATGGCGTGAGATATTTTTTATGGAGGACCTATAGCCGTGTTTTTAAAAACGCGGCTATAGGTAACACACCAAAAAAAAAAAAGGGACCAAATGACTTTCTCACCTACCCCCACTCTCATGTTTTCTATTTTCCTCATTCAGAGACTAAAGAAGCTTAGTTTCTTTCTTTCTTTCTTCTACAAGTTACGCACCTGAGCTTCTTTCCTTCTTGTTTTTTTTTTTCCTTCATCTCAAGCACCCTGACGCCATCTCCAACCACGCCAACGCCATCACACCAGTTAGCCCTTCCTCTCTTCCTTCCCTTATCTCTCTTTTTGCTTTTTTGTGTTTTATTGTTTGTAGATCCAGTTTTTTTTTTTTTTTTTGTTATTTAATGTTTAGTTAGTAAGAAAATGGAGGAAATGCTAAAAATTTTGAATGAAGTGGATATTTTAGCAATACTTGTTTCTATGTCTTGATTTGGATTTGAGTTTTGATTTTGAATTTTTTGGATCTGTGCTTGAATTTGTGCTATTGTGTTGTTGATATTGTGTTTATGTTTAAATGGGTTTGTGTTTCTAAGCTTGTGCTTTTGTGTTGAATGGATTTAGTGTTAGATTTGGGTTGGATTTGTTGAATGGATTTAGTGTTAGATTTGTGTTCTTATATTGTGTTGTTTGATTTTGAATTTTTCTAGGTGTGTTTGTTTTGTGAGTATGTTGTGTTTGATGTGCAATTTCTGGGTTTGTGTTTGATTTTGAATTTTTTGGGTTTGTGTTTGATTTTGAAATTTCTGGGTTTGTGTTTAATTTCGAATTTTTTTTGTTTGAATTTTGAATTTGTTGGGAAAAAAAAAACCCAGAATTTTTTTTTTTTGTTTCAAAAAAAACTTATAGCTGCGTTTTTGAAACGCAGCTATAGGAGGCTTTAGCTACGTTTTAAAAACGCAGCCAAAAATATACCTATAGCTGTGTTCTAAACATAGCCTAAAGCGGTTATATAGCTGCGTTTTGGAAAAAACGCAGCTATAGATCTCAGCTTATAAAGGGTTGAAAAATGCAGCTATAGGGGGTAAAAAACGCAGCTATAGGGGGACCTCTAGCTGCGTTTATATAAACGCGGCTATAGACCCCTGCAGGGGCTATTGTTGCGTAGAATAGGCCATGTTTGGAAACACGGCTATGAAAAACGCAGCTATAGCCTATAGCTGCGTTTTTAGGGTCTATATCTGCATTTTTCAAACGCGGCTATAGCCTGCATTTTTTGTAGTGACTGTTTTTATGGATGAACAGCCAAGTTACTGTCCAGAATGTGAGAATCCTTGCTCCTCATGATTCCCCTAACACAGACAGAATAGATCCAGGTGAGTTTTACCTTCCAGGCCAAAGACTCGTTCTTTCTATTTGAATGGTAAATGACTGGTTTTTGAATAGCAAATTCCAAAAATGTATTTTTGTCTTATTAATCCACCTTTTCCTTAAACCATGAAAGGCTTGATGATTCTAGTCCTTGACATGAAATTTAGATGAAGCAAAGAATGGAAAACTTTCTTTGTACATAAGCTATAAGAAGCCTTCAGTTTTAACTCTTGCAATATATACCAAAAAGTTAGTTAAAAGATATCAATATTTCAAGGGTGGACTACACCAAGGTGATAATTCTCTTCGAATTTATCTGTTAATGGTTTCATGCCCATTATATTTATGGATTCTTTATTTCCATTTTCCAAATGCAAGATACATATTTAGTTAAAAATATTTCTTAATTGCTGAAACTTAGTGTCATTCCAATTTCTTTATTCAAGTTGAGTAACTTGTTATGAACAATGGATAGTGTTCTCACCCATACTTATAATTGCATTCAGATTCCTCTAATAATGTTTGCATTGAAGACTGTTATATTAGCACTGGAGATGACCTTATTAGCACTGGAGTTTGAATTTGTTGATCCAAATATGTAGTTGTTTGACTGTTGCTTTCATGATCTGGTAATTGCAGCAAGCTTTGACATTACTATTTGTGGAGACTAAGAAGGGAGTTGATTCGTTGGAACATTGGTTGTGACCATTAAGGTCAATAGTTTATAGTTCTACATTTAATTCAATTTTTCCATTTTTGGTAAATTTTAGTATTTTTTTTACCTAATCGCAGAATTAATGGAAATTACGCTTTTAGATGTTTTTCTTTGTATTTATATGTTTTGTTGTTTGAGACAAATCAGACTATTATTAATAAAATTGAAGAGTTTCTTTCAAACTTTTCTCTGGTGGAGTCTAGTTTATCTCCTTATGGACTCAAGGAACCCATCGTAGATTATCAAGCCAAGACATTATTTAGTTTTTGGTGTAAGTGAAGATTAAATCTCAGATCTCTTATTTAACCTACATAGACTTTACTAGTTAAGCTAACTAAAACCTACCAAGTGATTACCCTTGAATCATATCAAATTAATATAGTGTTAGCAATAATAACCTGACCCTCGAAATAATAGGGTTGGGTTTGGGTTTTAAAAATAAAACCCAAAACGGGTTCAGGTTGGGTGCAGGTTTGGTGATATCCGCCCTAAACTTGAACCTAACCTGTTTAGCCTAAAGGTAAAATTATAAAAAAACATACCTACATATAGATATATATATATATATGTATATATATATATATATATATATCACCACCCTAACCCTATCTATCCATTTTCTAATTTCTCTCTCAACTCAGCCACCTCTCTCACCTTACCCTCACTCACTCTCACACTCATTTTCTCTCAGCCGCCCAAAGAGGAAGATGTTCTTTTTGCCTACATTGCTATAGCATCTCATGCAGTTAGCTTAGTGCTGATAAGGGTGGATAATGGAGTACAACGGCTAGTCTATCACATAAGCAAGTCATTGCATGAAGTAGAGGTTTGTTACCTACCACTGGAGAAGGTTATCTTGGCGGTGGTACATGCCATGCGGAAACTCCCTCATTATTTCCAAGCTCACATAGTTGTGGTCATTTAAAATTAACAATACTTGATCGAAATTTCCCTCTCTCTCTCTCTCTCTCTCTCTCTCTCTCTCTCTCTCTCTCTCTTTGATTCTGTACCCCTTTACATGGCAAAAGTAGTATGAATTTACCTGTACATCTAGAGATAGAGCTCCATATCTCTCCCTCTCTCTCTAAAATCATCAGACTCTGTCTCCATCTTTCTTCCTCACTCTTCCTCCTTTGTCGTTCTGATCTATGCACAGTGAGGATTTTAAAATCAGTCTCTTCTTTAGCCATCAAGCCATCAGATCCCTTTTCTCTCTTCTTCACCTCCTTCGTCCATCCCTTCTCTTTCTTTGCCATCTCACACATAAAAAAAAAAAAATAAATAAACACTTAGCCATCTCAAGAATTAAAACTTGACCAAATTAGACCGAAATAGACCTAATGGACTGAGCACAATTGCACAAGTGTGAAGAAAAGTGTGACCGGAAATCTAGTTTGCCTTAGCTCATCTTGAAGAAGCTACTGTGTTTGTACACCGTAGGGTTTTGTGACCAAACAACTTCATGATCTTTATCGTGTGATAAACAAAAGAACTTTGCAGCCAACATCCTTCTCAAGTTGGTGATTAAGTCGCAAACTGGGATCTGCTCATCTATTGGTTAGTCACATACTGGGAGCTGTGCAATACAAGAAGATATTGTCACTACAGAATAAGCCCAATTGAGTATTGGGGTAAGGGTTCAACTATAGGTTGGTATAAGGTACTGAGATTCATTTACTTGTAACCGCTTATTTTGAAAATAGTGGATTCTCAGGAGTGATGGCCTTAAAATCACCAGGTGGGGTTTTTGTCTTAGAAGTTTTCCCCATTCGTAAACAAATCACCGTGTCAATTTATTTTCTGCTATATATTTAGTTGTTTGGTGATTTGTTTATGCTACCACACTCATTGCATGTAATTGAACATAATCAATTCACTTGGCTAATTAATTGGTTAATTCATCACAAAGGGTTAATACGTTTTTGGTCTATCACGTTGTTAAAGAAGTAATATATTCCTAGTTCAAGAAGGAATTGAAAAAGAGTCTTATAAATAGATAAAGATACAAAGAATTTGAGGGCTTTGGCTTTGGCTTTGGTCTTGGTTCGAGGGTCCTCCTTATGGGAAGAGGGAAAATAGAGCGTGAAACCAAGAGAGAAAAAAATGATTTTTGCTTGAGAGGTAATGCAAGAAGAGAGACAGCAAGTACACGAATCAATGAGAATTTGTGAGGTGAAGACAATAAAATTAAGATAGACGGTTAGAATTTACAAAAACTACCATGGACGACTACACTGGGTTGACGGACAAAAAAAGGAGGCAACAAGATGATGCGTGTAGTAGGTGGACGGCTTACCCATGTTGGACGAACAAGGAGGGAGACAAATACAAAGTGGATGGTGGCAAAGTTACGTGACGCCTACATGGTTTATTTTGGTCTTCAAGGAACTTCAAATGGAAATGACTTGTGCTCTACGATTAACCTTAGTCAACAAAATCTCTATATGGAAAGGATCCCGTAAAATACATGTATTTATGAGGATCTTCTTTGCAAGAAAATATTCCTCTTCACCAAGAAACTAAGGTTGGTTCTACACTACTATAAAAACCCAAAACCTTCAGAGACTAAGGTACACATAATTTACCCTAGCTCTAGCACTCTAGAGTTGTGAAAATTCTCTGACTTGACCTTTAGAGGGTATTTGGCCGGTACCACACCGGTACACTTCGTGGGGTTTTCTCTTCTTCTTTGTGTTATGCAGGACTTGTCCAGGGCATGTGAGGACCATGTGACTTACGGATGATTTTCGGCATCATTAGTTGGCAGCGTCTGGGGCAAAACTTTAGGTAAGCCATATTACCGCTTCCCAGAAAAAAAGTTGCATGGTGCTTACCCGCTCAATGGCAACCACCAACAATAACCAAGGAGACAAGCCACATACCACCGCCTTTGAAAGACAGGTTCAGACTCTTGCCGCGGCTGTTGAGCGCCTCACCAAGCAAAACCATTACTTAGAAGAGTAGCTGCGCTAAAGGGACGCTGAGCCCTGAAATCAACAGGAGGAACAGAAAGGCGACAGCCTTCAGTGCGCTAACGGTGGTCAGAATAAGGAAGGGCCAGAAGGTAGCAATGCCGTGATTAGACCAACAGCCATGGATATTACTCCACCAAACCTGGTAGCAAATATGCAGATGATGAGGGAACAAATGGAACTAATGATGAACGCCCTCAGAGGACGAGTATCAAGCGATCTCAACGAACTGGTGCACAAGATGGATTCACTCTTCATTGCACCGGTTACTTCGTTCCCTTTCCCGCCGAAGTTTTGTATGCCGTAAGTAGAAGCCTACGACGGGTCAAGGGATCCTTTGGACCACTTGGAGACATTCAAGACCTTCATGTACCTGCAAGGCGTGGCAAACGAGAACATGTGCCAAGCCTTTACCACCACATTGAGAGGTCCTGCAAGAGTATGGTTTAGCAGGTTGATGCCAAACTTTATCAGTACCTTCAAGGAGTTAAGCGCTCAGTTTGTCTCGCACTTTATTGGGGGACACAGGTATAAGAAGTCAATGGCATGCCTAATGAATATCAAGCAACGGGAGGATGAGACACTAAGATCTTACATCACCCATTTCAACAAGGAGGTCCTTTCGATTGATGAAACTGACGATAAGATACTTGTAGCAGCGTTCACTAATGGGCTTCAGAAAAGGAAGTTTTTTTTTTCCTTATACAAGAACGACCTGAAAACCATGTCAGATGTACTTTACAGGGCTACCAAATACATGAATGAGGAAGACGCATTGCTTGCCCGAGAGGAAAAGCCCAAGAAGAGAGAAAGACAAGAAGAAACACAACAGCACAAAGCACAGGAGATGGGCAAGAGGATAGATGCTCCAAACCTCCCACTGGAAGATTCGCAAATTTCACCCCACTGAATATCCCAATTGATCAGGTACTTATGCAGATCAAGGACGAAGGATCCCTGACGTTTCCTGGCAAGCTGAAAGGTGACCCCAACAAGAGGTCTAGAGATAAGTATTGTCACTTCCATCGAGACCATGGCCACGATACGTTTGACTGCTACGATTTGAAGCAGTAGATAGAAGCCCTGATTAGACAAGGAAAATGACAGAAGTTTGGCATCAAAGACAGGATGGACCAACCACAAGAGCAAGGCCCCCGGAGGGAAAATGAGCGTCCCAAGCCACCTATAGGATACATAAGGATGATTATAGGGGGCACCACAGCTTCCTATTCGACCAGGAAGGCGCACTAGACCTATCTCCGGATGGTTCAGAACGTCTAGCTGACAGGTTTGGTCCCAAAGATGGCACGCACCGATAACCCAGTAATCGGGTTCATAAAGGAGGACACTTTACGTCTCCATCACCCGCATGATGACACGCTTGTGGTGAGCATATAGATTAGTGACTACAATACTCACAGGGTCTTGGTGGACAATGACAGCTCTGCCAATATACTCTACTACCCAGCCTTCCAGCAGATGAGGATTAGAAGAGAACGGTTGACTCCAACTGACACACCACTCATTGGATTCGAAGGAACAAGAGTGTACCCACTCGGCGCGGTCACCTTGCTTATCACCATCGGTGATTACCCTCAGCAGATCACCAAGGATGTCACATTCCTGGTAGTAGACTACTCATCCACTTACAACGCCATCCTAGGCTGCCCTACCTTTAATTCGCAGAAGGCTCGTAGCCTCCGCTAACCACCTAATGATCAAGTTCGCCATCGAGTATGAAGTAGGAAAGGTACGAGGAGACCTAGTAGCAGCATGCGAGTGCTACATCGCCATGCTAGAGATTAACGACCATTTACCAACGATATACATAGAAGAACAGACGAGGGTAGAACCGGTGGAATGGTTAAAAGAGGTACTCCTTGATGATTCTAAGCTCGAGCAAACGACAAGAATAGGTACTCTTGTAGGCTCGCCAGTCCGTTAGGCCCTAATATCATTTCTAAGAAAGAACTAAGACGTCTTCACCTAAATCCATGAGGACATGTCCAGAATCAATCCTTCGGTCATGGTCCACAAGCTGAACATATTGCCCACTTTTTCTCCTATCCGTCAAAAGAAATAGGTATTCACTCCAAAACAAGACAAGGTCATAGTAGAAGAGGTTCGCAAGTTGCAGGAAGCAAGGTTTATACGAGAAGTATACTACCCCGACTAGCTGGCCAACGAGGTAATGGTCAAAAAGGCCAACGGGAAGTGGAAGATGTACATAGATTTCACAGATCTTGAATAGAGCATGCCCCAAAGACAACTACCCGCTTCCCCGGATTGATATCTTGGTGGATTCAATGGCAAGGCATTAGCTGCTGAGTTTCATGGACGCATTTTCTGGTTACAACTAGATCAAGCTAGACGAAGCTGACCAAGAGAAGACTTTTTTCGCCACCAGCCAAGGTCTCTTCTGTTATAGAGTAATGTCATTTGGATTTAAGAATGCGGGTGCCACATACCAGAGGTTGATGAACAAGATGTTTGCGCATTAGATTGGGAGAAACGTCCAAGTATACATGGACGGCATGCTGATAAAAAGTGTGCGGGAGGATGACCACATGGACGACCTTAAGGAGACTTTTGAAACCCTTTGACACTATAACATGAAGCTAAATCTGAACAAGTGTGCATTCGAAGTGACGACAGGAAAGTTCTTGGGCTTCATGGTATCCTAGAGGAGTATTGAGGTCAACCCAGACAAGATACAGGCCATCATGAAGTTAGCTCCACAAAAACCATCAAGGAGGTGTAGAGTTTAAACAGTAAGGTCGCTGCATTAAACAGGTTCAAGAGCAACGAATAAGTGCCTACCCTTCTTTTGCACACTGAAAAAGGCCTTTGAATGGATGATTGAGTGTCAGCGCGCATTTGAGGATCTGAAGGCATATCTTTCATACGACCCTCTCTCACCCCCTCCCCCCTTTCTTTTTTTACAAGCTTAAGATTTGTCTATTCAAACTAACAAAAGAGTCATCACCACATTATAAGCACATTATAATTACGAAGTTAATTTTACTCTAAGTGAAATTTCATTTTCAAAGTTCTAAAAAAATTATATTTCTATTTAATCAAAGTCTATATAACCTTCACTTACTTCAAATCATTTGTTAAGCAAACCTTGATAATAAAATTTGGAGATAAGAGGCGAGAAGCAGAGAAGTCTTAAGGCTTGAAGGTATATATCAAATTTGTTAATTGTTAACCAACCCCCCCTCCCCCCCCCCCCCCCCCAAAAAAAAGGAAAGAGAAAAAGGAAAAGAAACTCTATCAAATTGATAGGGAAGTTTCATAACAAATAGTTATTTTGGGCAGTGAACTTTATCCCTATTTTTTTCATCTTTTTTTTTTTAATAGTAAACTTTAACATTTCTATTAGTAATTATGTTATGCTGAACAGTAATTATATAATTTATTTTTTGTTTTTTCAATAGAGTGAAATATATAAGATAAGGAAAATGATAAAGTTATTTACAAATTATATTACAAAAAAACAAAAATTGATGTGACAAGAATATCATTAGTACCACTTAAAGTGTGATGAAAAATACTAAAGTAATTATAAATTTTATCACAAAAAACCTAGAAACTGATGTAGCATAAATATGATTGGTACCGTTTAAATAATATTACTATAAATTATTGCTTCAGCACTCTTCTTCTCCCTGTCAGCCTCGATCAGTTTTATGTTCAAATCCTGGATCCTCTTCTTGGCCAGGGTGAAGGCATCCACAGCTGCAATGTGCCTTGCCTTTTCATCCCTCATCTGCCTATGGGAATTGGTCACCAATTTCTCGGCCATGTATGCAGCTTGAATAGCCGTTAAGAAAAAAAAAAAAAAGCAATAACAACAACAACAACAACAATGAGATGACGAGAGAAGTTAATAATAATAATAATAATAATAATAATAATAATAATAATAATAATAATAATAATAATAATAATAAGGAGAAGGGGGGGGGGGGACACTTACCATCACAAGATCTTTTTTTAAGGTAAGAAACACCTTGTGTTTCTTCGTGGTCCTTAGGTTGACCATGTCATCAGGCAGTAGTAGGGGCTGCTCCAAGGCATTTGCTATGTACCCAGCTCTTTCTTGTTGGAAGTCTCTGATAGAAGAATCTACAGGGAGAGGAGATCCGTTTAGCACCAAAGGGGGGTTCCAAGCTGGAACCTTGGTGCGACGATCATGTCCCCTCTCCGTGATGGGCTCTTCGCTCGAGGATCTCGTCTGAGTAGTCTTGGCCAGTTTGGCCCCTTTCTAGGGCTCAGTTTCTTTGGGGGGAAGGGGGGAATGTCCCTTCCTTCCTCCACTATGTCCTTGCTTTTTGATCCTTTTTTCTCTTCTTGTCTCTAGGATCAAGTTGAGAAGTTTGGGTAGGAGGAGGAGTAGGAGGTTTAGTTTGGGCAACCACCTCATGTGCAGTGCCCCCTGTGGAGGACTCCATGAGCTGAAAAAGGCTTGTCTTGGGTTTGCAGTGAAGTACCATTGCGTCAGGAACACTTGGAGTTTCTTGAATGTTGCTCACTTGGGCAGGAGGAAGTTGGCTAAATTCACCAACTGGGGCTTCTGGAGATTGAGGCTGGTTAAAAACCTCAAAGTCCTCCTCGAAGTTTGAGACTTCAACGATTTTTACTACTTCCTCGAGAGCTGGTTGAGAAGGGGTTGCTTCTTCCTCAGCAGTATGTTGAGAGGGAAATTCCACTTGTAGTACACCTTTTGGAGTAGGGGCAACAATGAAGCCCGGTACTACGATGTTAATTTGATGTCAGCGGGGATCTTTCGCCTTTATCATGTACTTGGGTGCCTGGAAGCTGGATAAGATGGGGTCCTAGCCTAGGATGAGGTGAGTCGCTCTTAGTTGTCCGTCAGTGTGGACAAAGATCTTGGATTGGAGAATTTTTGTCAAGTCAGGCTCGTTGACAAGGTTCAGGTTTGGAATTGCAGAGTACTTATCTGCAAATTTGTCAAAAACAAAAACATAATTAGAAAATGATACAAGTAAAATAAGAACAAGTTTACAAGAAAAAACAGAAGAAGTGAGCGCAGAAAATGTTAGTAAGAGAGGAGGTATTATTAAGGTAATAACCCTAGATCTAAACACCCCACCTAGTGTCCCATCTTGTGTTAAGCAATGAAGTCTATCATGCTACTCTCCTGAGATGATTAAGAAATCTTTGTCCATACCCTTATTGGACTTAGGGAGACACAATATGAGTCTGACCGCAGGGACTCTAGTTTTTAGGTAGTAACCTTGACTTGTTAGTTTGTGACGATTGTAAACCCAGTTAACATCGTAGTGGGCAAGGTTCACATTCATCCTTTCATAAAGAGCATCTACACTACCTGGAATCCTAAACATGTTAGAGGTACACTGAGTAGGGGAAAGTCTAAGGGCAATGAGGTAGTCCCTAGTCATTGTACCCATGGGGATTCTCATCCCTCCCTCTATGAAGACAATCAAAGGGATTACAGCTTCTCCCTCTTGCCTCAATGTGTGCCATTCCCCACGGCGGCAGTACCTAATGGAAACCCCAGGAGGAATATGATACTGAGTTTTAAAACTCTCTATACCCTCAAGGGTGTCTACTAGATGAGCAAATCTACCCATTTGAAAAATAGTTGAAGGTATTAGGAAGACAAGGTAAAGTTAGAAGGGCTGAGGAGAAAAATGCTTTACATTTGAAGAAAGAAAGGCTAAGGGTTACATACGAAAAAGAAGAAGAGCTCCTCGGACTAGTTCTTGAAAGTTGAAGATGCAAAAAGTAAAGCAACTGAAAGCTTCAAGCAATTTATATATGAGTGAGAAAGGTAAGCAGGACAATTCCAGCCCAAATCCCCATAAAAATTTCCCACCATAGGATTCCCATCACGTTGGAGAACGTGGGGAACATGGCGCTATAAGAAATAAATGTAGGCGCGTCCTGGATGCCGAAGCATTAGGAACGTGCTTTTAGGCAATTGAAAAGACACCTGCGTAGAATGAGATGACGTAGGGGCAGAGTAGAATAATTGTTAGGATATCGAAATCCCCCTTTTGCCCGAGGAGCAAGAGAGTGAAATTTCGATAGGCTATTATAGGGATAAAAGGTCCAGAAAATGATATTGGGGCATGGGCCATGTTCGAGGACATTAAGTCATCCGAGGACAGGTGGATATTAACGAGAACGTACAAATTAGTAAGCTATGGAAGAAGTTTGGTCATAAAGGAGTGAGAATGAAGTCTAAGGAGAAATACCTCCTTGGTTGAGCATAGTAGGGGTCAATGATCAGATCTTCCATTAAGGACAAGGCACCAAATGATCACGTTGGTAAGGATAAGCATCAAATGGCGATAAGACAAAGGAACGGTGAGAAATATCTAAGAGGAAACCTGCTATCATTACATTGAATGCTCTGCAGCTAACTCTCTAACTGCATTAGTGGAGGTGATACCTAAACTGTAACCTCTAGCCTTACAGCTACTCATGAAAACTTTAGGAAGGTGCTGATGGGACAAGTATCAAAGCCAACAATCTAATCTATAGTCATATCTCCCTCTCTAGATTATCTGATGATCCCTTTGTAATAGAGATTTCCTTTTTTATGTTCACCTTAATAAGAATTACACATTTTTTCAGTAATTGATTTTTATAAAATTTAACGGTGAGAAAAACACTATTTTTCATGTCATTAATATTTTATAATTTAATTACGTAATTGCCTCCACAATTAATGTGCACCACTTTATTATTCATTTTTTTAACAATGGGTTTCAATCTAAACTCATTATTGCTTTGTAAAACATATGCAGTTGTCAATTAGAACAGTAAAAAAGCTTAAAATGTGTGGGGACTGTCACCATGTGGCAAAATTGGTGTCCAAGGTTTACAACGCAAAAGTAATTGTTAGAGATAAAACTTGATTTTATCATTCCAAGCTTGATTAATAAATGTATTAAACAGATAAAAACATAAACTAAAGTCTTAATAACGGAATAAACTTTGCTCGTTATCAAATTCCCAAAGCAGTGGAAGCATCTGATAGAGCACATTATTCTTCATGTGACTCTTACCCAGCTGGTCCAATCGTGGAAACATATCCCCTGTAATTTTTTTTTTTTGGAACAATCTAACATCTAAATGAAATCACTTAAGCTCCTTCGGTGTTTCCTCGATCTCCTGCACTGGTGAAGTCCTTTTTGCCCCATTCTCCTGCATCAGCATTGGGAAACTGTTGATTGATTCCAATTCAGAATCATCACAAACTTCTCCATCATCTTCAGAATCATCATAAATTTCACCATCATCAGAAAACTCATCAAATGATCTTATATCAAGCTGATAGCAGAGTATTCCCCCAATCCCACCAAAACCTCTGCAGAACTGGGATCCTTCTTGAGATTTGTTGGTGACTTATTCAAGTGTGCAACCAAACTTCCTGTATTCAGTAGCAAACCACTCCAGAAGAGGCATATTTTCCTGCACCTCTAATTCAGTGGAGCCAACAGGGGCACGGAAATTACTCTGATCAGCCTCTTGCTCCTTATTCAAGTGCTTTATGGTAATCTCACTAGTAGTGCTATTCTTCAACACATACCTATTAATATCCAGATTTTCCCATACAATAAGTATCTTAACAGCACCCATCTCCAAAGCTTTCAGTGTATCATATACACCAACAACATATTTCCCAGTGTCCAGGCTAATCTCCTCGAAGTATTTGCCTATCAAGCGTTTCTCCTGAATAAACTTCACATTGGACAGGATTTCCGAGGACAGCTCGATGGCCTGATTGAAACCAACCTCCTCTCCATAAGAGACATCTACCACTTTTAATATTTTGGCTTGAAGACGGGGATCAAACATGGCTGACTGACTGAGCTCAGTTTTCAAGTCAGCCGACCCAGCTAGTATTAATCCTGAAACATTGGGCTGGCTGGTGGAAGCATTGACGAAAAATTGAGTGGCAAGCTCTGCTGCCTTCCTCACATAGTTGTGGCGTTTCTCCGTCCGAAGACAGGCAAACCTTCAGGCTGATTGCCCTCCTCTTCCATGTTTCTTCGGAAGGTCAACACTAACTTTTTGAAGAATCTCTCTGGTATTACCACTCGAAGTCCCAATAAGGGTCCCTTTACCATCCATGACAATAAAACCAAACCTTTCATCAGATTCTAAAAGCTCATTCAGCACTTCAGTATGAAACTTGTCGTCACAGAGGTAAAGAGATGCATTGATTGGCCTGAACGGCTCAAAATCAATTGTAACCTTCTTTTCCTTCCCATCCTCAGTTACAATTGTACCCGTGTAGAGCACAAGCCCATTGGGAGGAACTTTGTTGTAAAGTTTAAGCCTTTGCTGTGCAGATTTAATTGCCCCAAGCACAGACTGTTTATTTACCCTACTTTTAATGTTTGAGGCAGTACTAAACTCATCCCCCAACATCTTGGTAACCCGGGATATTTGATCACGCAGAGGCATGATTAGAGAAACCATACCTGTTCCATTGCCTCTAGCGGCTTCGAGATCTTTGATCAATTTCTTGAATTCCACATCTCAATGTTCTTATCAGCTTCTTGTCCATCTGCCATTGTGATAGTAGACATAGAAAAAGCTGCAAAAACAGGATAAAAAATTAACTCACATTTCTGAGCAATATAGGCTAAGATTCCAAACTCGACGGTGAACAAGAAAAGTAAAACATAAATAACAAAATAAAGGTCAGATATGCATGGACAGAAGATATTGTAACCCATGGCAGCAGTGTATTAATTGGTGAATCAAAAAAAGCATCATCAGAACCAATGATAAGTTATGTCTAGAAACTCCCAAAACACTATTTCAACATGAACCAACTATCAACGAGGTGACAGTATCCAGAATCCCTAGCTATTTCAAGTGAATCTCAAATCTTCCAACAAGAACCTGTCAACATGCACTAAAAGAACCATGTCTATCTTCACTCTTCAGCCATGTTACTGGCCAAAATGAGACAATATCACCTCATACATATTATTATGATACACAGAGAGACAACAACATAGCAGTAGCACTCTTATCATGAGACTAATACAAATACTACAGAAAAATTACCACCACATGAAATCTGAAACAAATCCTGCTAAACTGCACTTGAGAATGAAAGCATTCCTTCAATGCCAAACTATTATAACATTAAACTTATTCGTCAACTATCTTTTTTTTTTTTTCTTTTCTTTTTTTTTGGTAAACTGGAATATATGAAATAGAAAAACTAAAGAGTTAAATATCATCTCAAAAGTTCTTACTAGCCAAAATGCTTTAATAAAATACCGCGTTACATTAATAGGAGAATGTCAAATCAGTTTCAATGCAATGCTTTCCTAAATATATAATTTAGATATGTTATTGCTCTAATTGTGTATAGATCAATTCAAAATCCACCAAAAAGTATTATATTACGTATCCATTTGGATACAAATTATTGTGTTTACGTTTCCAAACTTTGCGTTTCAGCCTTTTTTATTTTTCTTTTTTTCTTCTCCTCTGCACGCGTTTCTGGGGGCACTGTTCATATACTTTTCATGCACTTTCCAGCCACTTTTTTTTTATTAAAAATAGGTCTCACGGCATTATTTACACATTTAAAAATTATTTTGCTACAGTATTTTTCGTTTTCAATTTTCAGCAATAAGTTTTATCCAAACAGATCCTACACGTAAATTGAGAACATGGAGTAACCTTTAAAACTTAAAACTATGGCTTGTGTTTGGCATCTATTGCAAAGTGATTCAGCTATTAAAAAACGTTGGTCGCCCAAGCCAAATAGCTAAATAAATAAAGGTAACAAGTTTAGTAAGAGTCCAATAGTCTTTAAATCACAAAAACCCAAAAACGAATATTAGAACAAAGCAGAACAAACAATCTTAGCACAACCCATGCTCACAATCCCAACGTATGTACTTCCTTTAAGTATATATAACACGCTCAAGAATTAAATTAACAAACACCAAAAAAGCAAAATTTTTTAAAATTTTTTTAGCAATTTTGCAAACATAATAATAATAATAATAATAATAATAATAATAACAATAATAATAATAATAGTTTAAACACTAAAATATAGAAAATATAAAGATAAAAAGTAAAAAATTTAGGAAAAAAAATCCACAAAAATAAAATCACGCAATTCTTACATAATTTATGATTAGAAATATCCAACAAAAAAAAAAATCAATAGAAATCAAAGAGAAAAACACAAAATTCTGCAAGCAAAATACCAAATACATTCGAATATAAGGTACTCAAATTCTGCAACCATAGATAGAAAGAAAGAGACCAAAGAAGAGCTGGACTGACCTGAAAGAGGAATATGAGGTCGATTATTAAAAAACCAAAAAGAAGAGGCAGTGCTTGTGATTGTGATTCTCTCTTTATGGTTTGGTATTCTAGGATGAACAGTTAAATAAATTTTTTTGTACGACAAACTGAATTTACAGTACCAACTACTAACCCTACTGCCTTTAGTTAACTTGTGTCTCACGTATCTTGTATTCTTGTGTCTCACGTGTACGAAAGAACTCAAACTAACCTTCCTCTTACGGCCATCGGGCTTTGTGGGCTTTGGGTTTTGGTGGGCTCAAACACATTCGTATAGATAAAAGTGGAGTTGGGCTTTATGGAAAGAGGGGCCTCAAGCCCATTGAACTTTGTGGGTCCACAGATATACTTAAACCCACTATATTAATTTCTATGGCCCCTGTTTCCTGATATATATGTAATGAAGCTCCAGGGTTTATCTAGTAGAGACGCCATTACGGCCATGAAAACTGGGTTTCACTCAGCCCAGCTCTTGAAAACAACTCAGGTTCTCTCTCTCTCTCTCTCTCTCTCTCAAGTCCCTGACTGCTTCTAATAATGTTTCTTATGTAAGTTATATTGCAAGTCCAAGTCCATGTCCTGCTTCACTGCTAGTCTTTGTTGGAATGATTATACATGTGTCTATGTTCCATTTCTCTACAGAAAATTTCAGCAAATTTTGCAGTATCTGATGTATAATAAACCTCGAAATTTTCGTGAATTCGTAATATATACACACACATATTAGTCACTATATGATTAATGTATCCACTACAAATACTTGTTGGGGGCGGTCCTCTAATATATGTGGCTGACCTGACTAATTTGTTGAGAATTCATAGCTGACCAAAATTTTTGAGACCAATGCTTTGTTGTTGGAATATGTTCTAAACTCCGCTTATTATAAAATAGGGAAATTATGAAATCAATAAAGGATGCATTGGTTGGGAGTCTTAGGACACTATCGACTATGGTTCAGACTTCAGATAAAAGAGAGCGTTTTAAGTTTGTGTGACTTTGTTTTGTTTTTGTTTTGTCTTTGGTACTAATGGTTCTTCAATTTTGGGTAATAGAAATTGTTGTAATTTTTTCTTTTTTTGGGTTCACAAAGACGTACCATAAATGCGTCCTCTCTCCTCTCACATGAATGGTAGGTTCTACCATGAATTTAATTAGTAGGATCCATCATTTATGTGAGAGGAGGAAGTATGTATTTATGGTATTCTGGGAGTACACAATAATTTCCTCACAAAGACATTGTTGTCTTAGATGCATTGTTTTAGTTAAGCTGTATTACAAGTTACAACACTGCAAATTTTTCTTTAATTGATTTAGGTATATGTGGGTTTCGTAGAATTTATGCTTTTAGTTGATCAATTTTTTCCCCCTCATTCCCAGGGTTTTGCAAAAGTGAGACTGAGCAGTGAAGAATTCGCGTCTAAATTACTTGATAGAAGATGGGCATTGCCCGGCCCTGATACAAAAATTCACCAGATAATGCTTTCTCAATCACAAGAGCGAGATAGAGGTGTACCATTTGGTAACAGATCCATGTTAAACAATACTCAACCATCCTTTGGTGATGACATGATCGCAAAAAATGATCAAAACTTATCCTTCTATGTTGTGAGGGATGATTTGTTGCATCCATTTGTAAATGGAAATAAAGCTAGAAAATTGGATGGACTGCTTCCTCTCATTGAAGATCATTCAGTGACTGATGTGGTATGATCATATACTTTATATTCTTTTGAATATAAGATTGCAATTGTGTGTCAAAAATACCTTAAAAAAAAAAAAAAAAAAACTGAAATACAGGCCCTTCCTTTGTTTCCATTAGTGATCTTCCTTATTGGCTTCTAAAAGTGTATTACTCTTTCATTGATACCTATACATAATGAGAAAACTTAACTTGTGGAGTTGTGATATAACCCATTGTTATTTCTTGGACTTACACGCATAATTAGGATAACCAGACGATAATATGTTGGATATTGTATCTGTGCTCTATGTTAATAGAGAGCCAGCCAGAACAATGTGTGATATGTTTCAGTAAGTTATGTGGAGCAGATGGTTTTAGGCATTTTATCATTTTGAGCTTTTGCAATTCCTTCTTGATAAGTAAACTTTTGCATTTCCTTAGATGGATATGCCATTGCATCTAGAGCAGATGGTTGTCTGAGTCTATTGGTTTTTGCCATAGAAATCTTCCTGAGTGGTGAACCATAGGAGGAACCTTTCCCAATTCTTTCTTCTTCTACTTCTTCTTCTTCTTCTTCTTCTCTTTTTCTTGCCATGGACAATGTCATATTTAATACCAAATAATATCTTCCTTACCTCTAGGAACTGTCAACTCTCAAGACCAAATAACATTCAACTGGGACATTTTCTAGGTTACTTGTGGAGGTTGTCAAAGTGCACATGCAGCAGCTGTTGGTAGGAAATTTCTTGCTGCAGTTACATTTGTGTATACACACACACACACCCCGAAAGTTTTTCACTTCATTTGGTAGAACAAGCTATAAAAGGGGTTGTTTCTCATGAGCAATTTGCATATCTTGCAGCTGTCTCGTGTGCAGAGAGAGGACTTAAGTCACATTTGCTTCTACGAGGGGAGCAGCCCGAAATTCTGACAGGCTATAACCTGATTTCAACAATGTATGGGAATGTCACATATGTTCCAAGATCTCTATATGCCAATAGGGAAAAAATGCTGCAAACCCATGCTAATCATTTGGTGTCAGGCAATAGTGGTCATGTTGTATGGTTCAATGATATTTTTGAATCTTCCTTTACAACTCAGACTTCTAGTTCTTTTGTGCAAAAGGATGCCAATAGAAGTGCTGAAAACTCTCCAAGAAAGGTTGCAATTCTCAATGAAGGTGCAGGGGATGCTGCAGCATTACTAGGTAAATGTTGTGGATTTTCATATAAAGGAAGCATTGTATTTATGTTTGCATGTGTACATATTTCCATGTCCTTTTGAGGATAAATTTTTCTTTCTTCTTGTCTTGGCAGTGTAATGGCTTGATGTGGGTGGGTTTAGCATAAGAGCACTATTGTGCAGGCCCCTAAGATTACACTAATGATTTTATTTTAATTTTATATGCCACTTTGCATATTCATATATGCATTTTCTTCTTACTGCATTCCTGTTTGAAGATTTGGTATTACTTTCAGTTTATTATTTGCCTTCACACCTTTTGCTCAATATTATTGTACTTGATGGGACTTTGATTGAAGGCCGAGGCTGTCAGTTGATGATTTAATGGATGAATATCCTTTTTATAAAGCTAACTTGGATTGCATTAAACTATGCCTTTATGTATCCCTAACTTTTTTGTTTACATGAATTGGCTCTTGTATTACTCATTTGGTGCTGATTGATTGCTACAATTGCTTTACTAAAAATGATTTCTTCTAATAGGTGTCATTCGCCTTGTGTGGTACTTATCCCAAAGTCATTTACTTGGAAAAGAGAGTGCCATGAGATTTGTTGTAGATGCTGGTACTGGGACAACTGCTGTTGGTTTAGGACTTGGAGCCCTATGTTTCGGGTGTGTTCCATATTTATTTTATTTTCTTTTGGTTTAAATTACTAAATATTTGAATGATTGCTTTACTTTCTGATGTGGAACACAATAGGAAATAGGAAATAGAAGAGAAACAAAAAGAACAATAGAACAAATCCTAGGCTTCACCACCTAGAATCTGCCTGCAAACCCTAGGCATCACCGCTAAACAGAGAGAACAAGGGAGGAGACATATTCTCTGCTCATCATAATTATTTTTATTCAAATTCGACTATTCCTTCACGATTACAAGAGCACTATTTTAATAGGGTTCAATGAGTACACCGATATGGAAATGCCTAATCAAATCCCTTAAAACCCTAAACATTAAAAACTAAATTAAAAATTCAAATTAAAAAATAATTTCAAAATTAGAAACAAAATCTTAAATGAATTTGATTTTAATGCTCACTGCATCATACTCCTCTAGTTGGAGAAAATTTGACCTCGAGTTTTAAAGTGGCGAATGATCAAAACTCTAGCACGTAGTTTTTGCCTCAATATAGAAACCAACTTTGGGAGCACGGAGAATAGTGAAGTTTTACATTCCATCACATCATTAAATTCTTCTAGGATGACAAAATCAATGTGTGGAATCACTGTAATCTTGTCTTAAACCATAGGAAGCACCATGGTATCTACTTTCTCTACTTTGTCAAGTTGTTTGTCATCATGCAACATGGAAAGCTGATCAAAAGCATATTCATCAACTTCCACTATCACATCATGTGCCCCTCTAATGCTACACTTCCTTGTGGAACCTTCTCTTCATCAAGGATATTCTTTTCAACAATGGGCAATGTATCTGACAATTCAATATGTGGAATTAAGTTTGCTACACATGTTTCAGATATTTCACCTTGTTGTTTAGGCTCCTCAATAGGTTCTTCTTGTCACACCGATAAGGTCACCACCTTTGACACTAAGGGATTGTGGTGAGAATCTAAAGTATCGATCCCCACTTTTAGGTTTCTTGAGGATTGCAAAGTAGTCTTGAACTAATCTCATGAGATTATCGTATTTGTCTTGTAGTTCTGTGGAAGGCAGCATTGGAGTGAACTTTGAACTAGAAATTGAACAAAAATTCACTTTGGGCTTAGGACTAGAAATTGTTTGATCATTCATCTCATCTTCAAATTGAGATACGTGGCCATGCGCTTGTCTATCCCGTTGATTGGGATTGTTATCTCATATTTGTCTCTCTTGTTGATAAGATGGGGAACATATTTTTCCCTCTTTTTCTCATCAGATGGAGGAACATATCTCTCTCTCCTTTGCTCATAGGATGGGGGAAAATATCTCTCTCCTTTGATAAGATGGGGAACATATTTCTTTCATTTTCTCATAGGATGGAGGAACATATCTCTCTCCTTTTTGGATGGGATGGGAGAACATATTTCTCAATGAGCATTTCTTTCATTTCTTCCCAATCAGTTACGGGAGGCTTACCCTTTCTAATGCGAAGGTCTTCAACATGTTGCCAATAGTCTCTAGCTCTACTTATCAGTTTCATTTTGGCAAACCTAGCTCTTCTCCTTTTTGACAAAACCTATTTGTTCAAAAAAATCATCCATCTCATATAACTACTTTATGAAGATCCATGGGTCTTGACAACCATCAAAACTCGGTGCTTCTAATAAAACCATGATGCACAATAATAAGTAGTCCCAATAAAGAATTAGAGCAAGAACCTGTACTGATGACATGGCTGGTTGCTATCCAAATTGTGAGTCTGGACTAGACTAATCTAGTCCGCTTAGATGTTTGCTGGACCGCAGGCTTGAAGAGGCTTACATGTAAAAGAGATATCAGACCAATGGGCTGGTACACACTAGTGAATGGCCAAATACAATACAATCTTGCTTCAGCCCTTGATTTTTTTTTTTTTTTCTTTTTTCTTCTTTTGTTTTTTTTTTTAAAAAAAATAATAATATTGGAATCACGTGACAAGCTTACTTATGGAAAAGCAACACGTTACAAACCCAAGCATTTCAAACAACTTGACATAACCAAATTGATGGCAAGAACTGAACCCATTGGCACTGAGGGGGGTACCTTGACCAAAGTTTCTCCATCGGTGCCGAGGTGGTGTTGGGTGACTGCGTTGGCCACATCTCTAGCGGTTCAGCGGCGTTACAGCTGCATTGAATGGTTTGTGGGCTTGGGGGCTTTGTGGGTTAGTAGTGGAGACTTGGGGTTGAGTGTTTTGGTGGTGGTGGTTCTCGGCAATTGGTGGATGGGTTGTTTCAGAGGCAGTGGTAGTGGGTTTGGATTTTCCTTCTAGGATGTTGAATGACTTGATTTGGTGGTGGTGGGAGTATTTAGGATCTCTAATATGGTGTTTTTGATGGATTTTGTGGTGGTGAAGTTGGGACTGCGGTGGCTTTTGTGGCTTTGAAAGCTTGGGGTTGGGTGTGGCTTTTGTGGCTTTGAAAGCTTGAGGTTCATTTGGGTGTGGCTGTTAGAATTGTAGAACTTAGTTGTGGTTGGGCTTTCTGGTAGTGGAGGACATGATGGTGAAAATTTCCTTCTTTTGGTTTGGGCGAGTAGATTTGGTGGTGGTCTGAGTTATAGGCTGGGGTGGCTACTTATGCTTAGACAAATTTGGATTGAGTTTGAAAGGATTAGATGCTTTGATACCAAGTTGATGTAGAACAAGTATATGGAACATTTGAAAATGAGAGAAAGAAGTACAAAACCCTAGGCTTCACCACCAAACACTACATGATTAGACAAAATCTTTGAAATATTTTTATTATTCAAAATGCACTACTGAAAAATGTTTGATGAGCCTCCTTAAATAGGCACCCAAAATACAACTCTCATAAATGCATAATAGAGTCAACTAAAAGGAAATAATACAAATGCAAATCCGAAATAATGGCTAACACAAAATGAAGGAAATAGAATCAGAAATAAATGCTAAAAATCCATGCTCTGGTGTCTGCATGCAAATATTGTCACGCCCCAAACCCAGGGCTAAGCATGCAAAGTCCTTCAAAGAGCAATAATAAACCTTGACAATTGGCATATTAGATCAAATCCAATTGAGTACAAAAGTCCAAAATAATAATAATCTTCCAACATCATTAAAAAGAGACTAAATCTCATAAGACTATGAGTCTAAAGAAAAGATAATTTTAAACATAAAAGTCCAAATCTTATTCCTACAATTCCTAAACTTCACTCATGCACAAATTCCAATGGAAGGCCATACACATGATACTCTTCAAGATCATAATCTGAAAGGGAAAGAAGGGAGTGAGTTGACAACTCAATAAATAACCAAATCTTAATGGGCTAAAACAAAGATGTAGATAAACAAATAAATACATTGTAGATAAGATCAATTTTTTCATATATATATATATATTAAAAGTTATAATATACAATGGGTTCCAAAAACATAAAAAGTTCCATGCGCTTAAAGAGTTCAAATATTCGAATGGATTCATATTCTTAACAATCTTTTATGACTATGGTCATGTTATATCCCCGTGACTAGGTATTAAATTTAGATGAAACTAGTTTCGTGCAAATGTATATCTCCCATTAGTTGGGTCCAAAAACATGGTAGACTCGTGATGTCCAAATGAAACTAGTATCATTACCAATGAATAATTGATTGGGTATCAGAGATTTAGAGTATAGTCAAATTGTCCAAAGCATATGTATTAAATCATAATTCAAACAAATTATCAAATACATAATACATTTAGAAGTCATATATAGTAAATCAAATGCATTTATGATTTTTCTTTATTCTTTACTATAAATCAATTTAGCTAATAAAATTAAAATAAAATTGTAACAATTGTAAATACAGTAGCATAAGCAAATATATAACCAATTAGGATAAAGGTTACTTACCTTAACTAGCACACCATAATATCTACTTCTCCCTATCATTTCCTCTAAAATCCTTAGAATCTTAGATACTAACTAAAACAATTCACATGTACTATTTACTCAACAATCGAGTAATTAAAGAAAATCTTAAATAACAATCGGGTAATTAAAGAAAATTTTGCAATGGTACCTAGCCAAAAGAGAAGCTTCTAAACATGCCATGATTTTTACACGATCATCTCTACTATGGTTTATTTGTAAGGCTATTTTCCACATCCTACAAAACATAAAATTTGTCAGGTCCTATGTAATAACTTTGCTTATATTTATTTCATGCCTCCTTAGTTGTATTGTAAAAATCACCTCTATCAATTTACACACCCAAATATCCATATATTAAATACATTTTCTTTACTTTTCTATAACAGTTAGTTCCTAGATTTAAAGCATATAGAAAATGGGCCAAGGATTTCTAGCATGAGTCCTATATTGTATAGTACCAAGGATTTTGGCTTTGACCTTTTTCTTCTATAGGCTTTAAATCTAGGAACTAACTGTGGCAGAAAGGTAAAGAAAAGGTATTTATAAAAATTGGATATATGGGTGTGTAAATTGATGGAGGTGATTTTTACAATATAATTAAGGAGGCATGAAATAAATATAAGTAGAGTTGTTACATGGTATAATGTGAAATATAGCCTTACAATAAACTGTAGTAGAGATGATGTGGAAAAATCATTGTATATTTAGAGGCTTCTCTTTTGGTCGGGTACCCTTGCAAGATTTTTTGTAATTACCTGATTGTTGAGGAAATAGTACGTGTAAATTGTTTTAGGTGGTATCTAAGGGTTTTAGAGGAAATAATAGGGAGAAGTGCTAGTTGAGGTAAGTAACCTTTATCCTAATTGATTATATATTTGCTTATTCAACTGTATTTACAATTGTAACAATTTTGTACTTACAATTTTATACTACTTTAAAGGATAAAGAAACATCATAAATGTATTTAAATTTTACTATATATGACTTTTATATGTATTTGAATAAGATATGTATTTGTTTGAATTATGATTTTATACTTTGAATATCTAATACCCAACTAATGAGAGTTTATTCATTGGTATTGATACTGGTTTCATTTGAGGCATCACGAACCTATTGTGTTTTTGAACCCAGCTAATGGGGGATATATATTGACACGAAACTAGTTTCATCTAAACCCGATGCCTAGTCAGAGGGATATAGCATGACCATAGTCATAAAAGATTGTTATTATTATGAACTTGTTTGAGTGTTTGGACTATTTTATGTCCTGGAAACTTCTTATGTTTTCTTTTTTTGGAACCCATAGATTATTTTATAACTTTTGATATATGTGAAATATTTGATCTTATGTACGATGTATTATTTTGTTGATCTATATGCTTGTTTCAGCTAGTTAGGATTTGGTTACTTAATGAGTTGTCAACTCACCCCCTCTTTTCCCCTCGGCGATGATGGATCATTCCCATTCGATTGACACCTTTGGGCACCACCTAGGATTTTTTAACTCAATAAGTTCGAGTCCTTCTCACCCAAGGGAGTTGATGCAGAACCAAAGCTTGGACTTTTAGCTTTTATTTCTGATTTTGTTTCCTTCCTTTTGTGTTAGCCTTTATTTTGGATTTGCATTTTTATTATTTTCTTTTGGTAGTTGTTGACTCCATTATGCATTTATGACTGTATTTTGGGAGCCTATTTTAGGAGGCTCATCAAACATTTTTCAGTTGTGCATTTTGAATGAAAAAAATATTTCAGAGATTTTGCCTAATTGTGTAGTGTTTGGTGGTGAAGCCTAAGGTTTTGTACTTCTTTCTCTTAAATTTAGTGTTCCATATACTTGTTCTACACCACTTTCTCATGTGAATTAGTTTTTATTGAAGTACACTATGGCTGGCATTGTAACTGCTTTTATTGCTTCCTGTCAGGCTCCCTTGGGAGGTAACTGCTATAATGCTGGCTGATACAGTTGATGGGTACAAACAACAGGAGAGACGCTTGGTTTCTGATTTCAAGAGGTGTTTTGGTTTTCATCTTATTGACGACGGCTTAAATGAAGTAGATCATGGAATAGTGAAGTGGGTAGAACGTTGCCATCCAAGAAAGTAATCTGTTATTTCCTTCTCTGATTTTATTGTTAACATCATTTTCAATTGAACATGCGTATATTCTCGGTGCTTTCTGTTTTTTACATGAACTAGTCCTTGTGCATAGGAGGCCAGCAATTAAACTAAGTTAGATGGGAATTTTTTTTCTTAAGAATCTTGATTTTATATTGTCAAAAAATAATTAAGACATGGCAGGAAGAAATTTGTTCCTTTTCCATGTGTCTCCACTGAAACTTAGTACCGGTCGTAACGAAAGGTTTTTTTTTTTTTTTTTTTGTTTCCAAATCAAAAAATAGGAAGAGCCTTACAATCCAAGAGTAAGGACTTAAGAAGTATGTTTCCATTTTGTTTAAAGGAGAGAGGATTAGTGTAACATGCTGAAGTCAGTTTTTTAGATTTCAGTCATATTTGTAAGGGTGAGTCATAGCTTTAGTGGCTGTATCAGGAATAGGTGTTGCCATTGGCTAGCACCTAGCTTCCAGTACGCCATACCTCTTATTTAATATTGCTATGTGCTTCTCTCATTCGTAGTCTGAAGCAGAACTAAGACTGAATGTAACTGGAAGGGGATATAGGCATGCTAAGAAAAGCTGATAGATTTATGAGGCATCTACAAATCGAAGTATAAATTCATAACAAATAAGAGATAAATTTGGTATCTGAAGAAAACAATAGGGAAAATTTAGCCATTACAAGTATTTATTTCAATGAGGGTTGATCATTCAACACCATTTGGCATGGGATGGGATCTTGCAATGATTTTGGTTTTGGCATGCATTATTATCTAGTGATACTGTTACTTACCAAAAAAAAAAAAAAATCTAGTGATACTGTTGCAATATTTATTCCAAATGGCAAATACTTACCCATTAACTGTAACCCACTTTTTAATTATTGATATGTCTTTATTTGGGTAGTGTTCTAGAGAATTGTTACTGTACTAGTTTCAGCAGAAATGGAAACTACAAAATATTAGCTTGTTGAAACAGGGGGGATGAGAATGTTCAAGGAACTAAAACTGAAAAAAATTGAGCTTGAGGAATTTTTTTTTATCTGATGCCGCAAACATTTCAATTGGGAACATCTGATATCTATATCAATATGTTGCATAAAATTATCTCCAACCTTTTCTTCTTCTGTTTTTCCCTGCATTTGTTTGGCTTACTAAATTCAACTCAACACTCTCTCTCTCTCTCTCTCTCTCTCTCTCTCTCTCTCTCTCTAGGTTTGGCACTGTATTGGACGGGGAAGTAGAAGCCTGCCAACAAATTGCACAGCAAACTGGTATTCTGGTAGATCCCATATATACTTTAGCTGCATGGGAAATGGCAGCACTTCTAAGTGAAAAGGAAGCAACAGAGGCTGTGAAAGTGGTTATGCTCCATACTGGGGGCACGCTGGGCATGTTTGGATTAGCACAGAGGTACAGACCTTACTTCCATACACTCAAGGATGGATTGTCGGTTTAAATTAAAGAAAGATAGCAAGCAATTAATTTTATACACCACAACCGTAGGCATTATTTTCTCCATTTAAACTTTCCATTGCTCTCTGGTAAGTGTGGGAAAAAAAAAATGTTATTATTATGCAGTGTAATTCAGCTGTTGTTTTCCTGTGTGCGCGCGTGTCAGTGTATCACATTAATTTGCTGCCCATTCTTGACATTTCTGTTTATCTTGCTTTGTTTAGTGTAACATCAGTGTATTCCTCTAGGCTTTTGCCATGGACGTGGTTTGCAAGTAATTACTTTCATCTATAAAGATTAGTCTTGACTCAAATGGTTCATGGTTGGAGGAAAAGCAAAATATACAGTTTGCTTGACAGTCACAAAATGTAACCTGAGCAGAATTAGTTATGGAACTCATGACAAAGAGATTAATAAAAAAAAAAAAACATAGTTTTGATGACAACCAAAATTGATGCTGGAATGCTCACAAGTGTGAGCCAACTGAGCTTGATGGTGCCCCCAATTCTATGAGTCATCGAATGATAGATTTTGATTTGACCTAAAAAATAAAATCAATTTGTATTTTGGTGTTATGATAAAAGAGTGTATCACGAAGTGGTTTCTACAAGTTAAAATCCAGACCTAAAAAATAAAATCAATTGAAATTTTGGCGGTTCTTACAAGTTAAAATCCAGACCTAAAAAATAAAATTAGTTGATATCTTGGCGTTATGATAAAGAGTGTATCATGAAGTGGTCAAATCAATTGGCATTTTGGTGTCATCTGTGGACTGACACGTGCATTGTGTAAGGTAACTACTGGTGGTTCAAATTGTACATACGAACAAGCTTGGACCAAATTGAGAATAAACTAACTACTGGTGTTTCACGTTAATGCTATTCCTACACCTCGATTGCTGGCTGGGATGTGATTGTTGCTCCTCAGTTTTGGGCCGTGCCTATTCTAAAGTCAACCCAGACCTGAACATATAACCTGGCCCACGATCAGCTGCTGACTCTACGGCCTTAATGGGTAAATACCTATAATTTTAAAATTTTGTAGTAAAATATCTATATTTTCAAAGTATTTAGCAAAATGTCTCTTTTTTTTTTTTTAACTCAGTTTTAACAAAATTAAGTTTCACGTAAAACTTGATATCCTCAAGATCGAGTTCTATTTTTTATTTTTAAGTAGAGCCCGACATTAAATTTCACTTAGATTTTCAAAAAATTTAAATGGCAAAATATGCATAAAATTTGACATTTCTAACGTTTATTTCTACCTATAACTTAATCTTGTTAAAATTGAGTTCTAAAAATAGGGAAGTTTTGCTAAATATTTTTAAAATTGTGGTATTTTACTTTGTAATTTTAAGACTTAGTATATTTAGAGCATTAGCATCAAGGTATGCAAAAAAAAAAAAAAAAAAAACCCTTTATTTTACATCCTCAAACACTGCTTTATTTATTTTATAAACTCAGTCTACATCCCAGTCTTTATTTTTATATACAACCCAATAAAATAATATAAATTACCTAATAAAATAATAAAAAAATATTATTCTCCCTCTTTTCCTTCCCCTCACCTTTTCTTTTCACACAACCACATATTAAAATAATATATATTTTTTACAACCTATGAATAGTAAAGTTGCATATATACAACCTTACTATTCATAGGTTGCAAATCTATATATATAATAATAGGTAAAGCAAAGAGAAAATTCAATTAAATTTCAAATTGAAATTCAATTAGAGTCTAATTTTGCGCCATGTGTCTTATCTAATTTAAATTTTAGAATTTTGTGCCAAAATTGAATTTAGTGTAAAAATTGAATTTTAATTAGAGTTTAATTTTGCGACACGTGTTCCATCTAATCTAAAATTTTAATTTTTGTGCCAAATTAGCTAATTTAGCATAAAAAACGAGGAGTCCAACATAATTAACCATAAAAAACATAATCATATAGCTAAAAAAAAAATCAAATTTATAAGTTATCTATATATATATTAACATTAATATGTAAAGTTTAGAGAAAATTGAATTAGAATTTGAAATTAGAATCAAATTTTGCGTCATGTGTCTAAATTTATGTGAGAACTACACTAAAATTATCCACTTAAGCTTGTGCCATGTGTCTACAAAAAAAAAAAAAAAAAAAAAACAATCACATATACTTAATAAAAATCACCACATGTTTCTCAAAATATAAATAAAAAAAAAATCACCACACGTTTTATCTTATTAAAAATTAGAAAAAAATGATCATAAGTAATATTAAATTTAAGTAAGAATTTTAATATGTGACTAATTACGTTTACTTTTAAAAAATAATTTAACTAATTATTTATATTTTATGATAAAAATTGTGTTTAATTTTAAATGTACCTATATGTATACATGAATGCATGTGTTACATGCTTTAAGAAAAATAATTTAACTAATTATTTATATTTTTATAATAAAAATTTTGTATAATTTTAAGTACGTTCATGTATTTGTATGAAGTTACGTATTAGTATTTATAAATTTAGAAATCCTTAGGGTGAGTTTTGAGTTTCAGGTTGTAAAATAGCACCTGGGATAGTACTGCTCTTAACCATTTTAGATCCGAACTCTTGCACAAAAGTATCCCTATGCATCTATGTCACATCGTATGGCAGAAACTGAGAAAAATCATGGTTGCAACAGCTATCTCCAATGATCAATTTTTGGTCCAAAGATTCTGACTGTGTCTAGGTGTGACTGCTATAGTAATGCCACAGCCTTCAAGCACAACTATTTTTTGTTAATCAATTGTATATATAATCCCTCTCTCTGAGTCCGTAATCAGGAAGGTTAAGAAATAAGAAGTAATATAATATTCACAAGGGGTTGCTTCTAAGCATAGTTAATATATAATTAACATTCTTGATGACAGTGTTAAAGTTTGATTAAAAAGACAGGGTGGGGTTAGCACAAGATATAATTGAAGGTACCTAGAATCTCATTCCCACCCAGATACGAAAATGCCTGTTGTCTAGGAAATCTCTGCTTCTCTCAAGTCTCAACACATGTTGCAATTGTGAAACGGTTCGCCACGGTGACAAGACACGATGACATGGGTCCGCATTACCCTCACGCTTTCCCAGATAAGATTAGTTCCTTGTTAACCCAAAACATATATTGGGGTCACACCCTTGCCTGTATTTTGGTTTTGGTTTGGTTATTGGCTAAGTAAAACAAGGATAAAAGCACTCCGGGTAACAAGGAAAAAAGCATTGAGAATGGCTGGTCCACCTGTTTCGACTGAACTGGCAATCTAACCAAATGTTTTTCTTACTAGATGAGTACGAATTATGACATTATAATTTGAAAAATAAAATATAAGAAAAGGCAGCCCACAGGCCACATCACTATTTACCTCGTCTGCCTTATCTCATAAAAATAGTGTGGGAACGTTTTTGCCACAAGAGCTGAAACTTTAGAATAATGGCTAATTTTGTCAAATAGTATAATTTGAAAAAAATTTTAAGAGAATGACATCCGACCAACCTTATTTAGTTATGTAGTAACTTTTTGAAACTCAAATTTGTTAAACTCGAATTCTAAGTAAAATTTGAGATTACCAAACTTGAATTTTAAACAATGTGACAATCTAATCAAATATAATACTTAGAACTCAAGTTTGATAATTTTGAGTTCTAAAAAAATGCTATATAACTAAATAAGTTTGGCTGGTTGCCATTCTCCTATATTTTTCTTAAAATTATTATATTTGGTAAGAAAGGCCAATAGAATAAGCTCAAAATTCTATTTGGATTCTTTAAAGTGTGATTAAATAGAGAAATTCAAGCCCAAAATTCCAATATTCTATGAATAGAGGCTAGTGATGTATTGCTAGAACAAAATTAAAGTGCTAACCAATTAAGAGATGGAAAATATGCGTAATACACTAAGTCTAAAACTGTTTTCACATACAACATGAGGAGGAATTTGAGAAAGGCGGTGAGGGAGAGAGAGAAAATTCATTGGTACTATTAATTTCACCTTTAAACTTCAAAATGTTCTAAATCTCAAGTGACTGAGATGGCTTTTACTTTGAAGTTGCGGTTTTAGAGGCAAAACATGAATTGTTTGTGTTTGATTTGATTGGGAGTTTTAAATCAAGCTTGGGATGTTCTTAAGGAGTGGTTTTTGGCTAATGGCTGAAGCTTTTGACTACCAAGATGCAAAAATGATGTTTTGGTTGAGTTTGCTTTTGTTTGGATAAAATTGGCTTACTTTTAGCATCAATAAGGGAAAGCTTCAACCAAAACTCATTGGTTGCTCTTCCCCAAATAATTCAAAGCATTGGGAAGCTGCTTTTAGTAGTAGCCGGCCAAGGAGGCTAGCAAGGCGTTAGAGGCTAAAATCGACTAGTCAATAAACTTCAACCACATACAGCATGGGCTGTATATTTTCGGTTGGGTGAAAATTTTGGATACCAAACCTTTTCCATGAGCTCTAGGTGTTGTAAGTGTCCTCAACCCACTTTGTGACATGCATGGCATGGGCTCATGCAAAAGGCCTTAAAAAATATACTCATACCCTCCAAATCACACTCCCTCAAATTCTCCTTATGTTACACGAGCTTGGGTCATACTTAAAAAAGTAAAATAAATTACAATACACGAATTGGGCTTGTAGAAAATAACTTGTCCATGTTTATTTATAAACAAGCCAAGTCCATGTCTTAATTTTAAGCTTGTTTGATAAACGAGTGAAGCCTAAACAAAATTTTTCATGAATAGGCTCATGAACAATAGAACTTAATAAAGACAAATTGAGTCTAGGCTTGTTTATGGACTTGGTAAGAAGCTAGAAATGAGCTTGACAAATAGCTTGTTTCTTCTAAAACCTTTAATTAATTAGGAGTTGGGACTGATGGGACCAACGAACTCTCCTGCCTAGACGACCTCAATAAGAATATTCATCCACCCTGTCACGACATCGACAAAGGCAAACAAATCATTAATAAGAAGTTTTAATGCCTCAGTCAATTACCAATTAGCTGTCATACTGTTGGAAGCTCATTAACACCTACATTAATAAGCTTTGAAGCGTTACAAAAAAGGCACTAAAGCCACAATCAAAGCCGCAATGGCTAGAAACAGTGAAGCTATATATACAAGTCCATCGGGACCAGACCACATACATACATACAACTGAAATACACTTTAGAATACATAATTTTGATACTCTGAGCTCTCTTACTTCCTAAAAAACTTCCATTACTAACTTTATCATTGGAGGCTCTATGGCAAGCACCACACCGGTGACCACCTGAGGAGAGCTTTACATCACATTTGTAGGTTCAGTGACGAGGATTCGACTTTGTCTGGATGAACCTACACAGTTGACGATTTTCGCATCATCAGCATAGTTCCAGTCATTTTCTAAATTCAAATGGAGTCCAACCAAGATCTTGCGACATTGGCTCTGCAAATCCAGGCCCTTATAACTAGTGTGGAAGAGCTTACTAGACAAAACCAAGAAATGAGGCTGCAACTCTAGCAGGAAGACAACCGTTTCAAGACCCACTGGGATGACGAGGGAGACAGCCAAAGAAGAAGTAACTGCCGGCGAGCGGCTACTCCAGAAGGACCAAGCTCAGATCTTCTCCGGAAATGAGAAAGGAGATGGACGAGCTAAGGAATGCCATAAAAGGGAAGATAGACCAAAGTGAAGATAGACCAGAGTCTAGATAGAATGGTCAAGACAACGGATTCACCCTTCACGGCGGCAGTCCTAAAATGCCCGGTGTCGTTCAAATTTTGCGTACCTCAACTTGAGCCGTTCGACGAACTAAAAGACCCCCTACACCACCTCAACACTTTCAAGACGACCTTAGGCCTTCAACAACCTCCTGATGAGATATTGTGTCGCTCCTTCCCCACCACTCTCAAGGGAGCTGCAAAGGAGTGGTTCACGAAGTGACCAACATCGTCCATAGATAACTTTGAGCAGTTGGGCAATTCCTTCATACGTCACTTCTTCGGGGGATAGTGCCCGAGAAGGCTAGCAGACCACTTAGTTACCATCAGACAAGGAGAAAAAGAGACCCTGAGGTCATACGTGAAACATTTCGCTCGAGAAACTTTAGAGGTTGACGAGGCTGATGACAAGATGCGGCTAACAACCTTTAAAGCCGGGTTGAAATCTAGGGAGTTCGTGGTCTTACTCGTGAAGAATCCCCTAAAGACGATGGTAGAGATGCTCTGAAGGTGTAGAAGTACATGAACGTCGAAGATGCTGTAGTAGCAACAAAAGACATGGAGAAGTCCAATGACAAAGGAAGGAAGGAAGATGATCGGAGAAGACGAAAAATGGAGCATTCAAATCGTCAGAATAGCGATGGGGGTAAAAGGAAAGACGACAAAAATCTTCAGAAGGTAAAATTTACTCCTTTAGTTATGCCTGTTGATAAAATCTTGTCATAGATTAAAGACGAGCATTACCTCAAATGGCCGAGGCCGTTACACTCATCACCTAATGTACATGACAAGAAATATTGCCGTTTCCACAAGGATCACGACCATTACGTAGAAGATTGTAGGGACTTAAAGGAGCAGATAGAAGAACTCATACGAAAAGGGAAGTTGTAGAGGTTTGTGAAGAAAGGAAAACTTAGCAAGTCTAGGGATGATGACAAAGATAAACGCGAAGCCTCTCCAAGAGACAAAGATCACGCGTCCCAACGACAACCCAATGTGATCGAGGAGATAAAAACGATCGCAGGAGGACCATCAACAGGAGGATCGTTCAAATCTTTCAAGAAATCAGATCAGAGGGAGGTGAACAGCATTCATAGGACACCACCCTTGAAGCAAAGACAAACTGATAAAGATATGTTTTTCTCGGAAGAAGATACTAGAGGAGTGAAGCAACCACATGATAACCCCTTGGTCATAATGCTAACAATAGAAGGGTTCAATACTAGGAGAATCCTTGTGGATAATGGCAGCTCTGCAAACATCATCTATCTCTCCGCCTTCCAGCAGCTAAAGTTAGATCTAGGAAGGCTATGCATTTTTGAGTCCCCATTCATCAGCTTCAGTGGGGACAAGGTATACCCCAAAGGCATAGTGACATTGATGGTCACGGTGGGGTCTTATTCATGACAATTGACTCGTCAGTTGGATTTTCTCGTGGTAGATTGCCCCTTTTCATACAATGTGATCATTGGGAGGCCCATACTCAATCGCTAGAAGGCAGCCACGTCTACCTATTGCCTGAAGGTAAAATTCTCAACAAAAATGGTGTAGGTGAAGTAAAAGGGGATCAAATACTGGCTAAAGAGTGCTTTTAGGCAGTATTGGCTGCAAAGGAAAACCATACGTGGATGATTGAGGAGAAAGAAGAGGAGAAGGTGAAAGCCTTGGAGACCGTGGAGCTAGTAGATGGAGAACTAATGAAGACCTAAAGAATAGGGACGACCATGAGCACGAACGTGAAAAAGAAACTAGTCCAATTCCTCAAGGAGAATTTGGACATCTTCGCTTAGAGCCACGAGGATATGCTAGGCATATCCATGGAGATCATCCAACATAGATTAAACGTTGACCCTGAGAAAAAGCCCGTCTAGCAGAAATGATGAGTGTTCACCCTAGAATGAAACTAGGCTGTCGTGGAAGAGGTAAATAAACTACTAATAGTAGGCTTCATCTGTGAGGTTTACTACTCGGATTGGCTAGCCAACGTCGTCTTTATAAAGAAGACCAATGGAAAATGGAGAATGTGTGTAGACTTCACGGACCTAAACAAGGCCTACCCAAAGGACAGCTTCCCCCTACCAAGAATAGACTAGTTGGTAGATTCCACAGTAGGACATAAGCTCCTGACTTTTATGAACGGGTTCTCGGGTTATAACTAGATAAAAATGGCGGTGGAAGATTAAGAGAAAACTACCTTCATCACAAGTCAGGGGCTCTACTGCTATAAGGTGATGCCTTTCGGACTGAAGAATGCAGGTGCCACCTACTAGAGGCTATTAAAAAAAATGTTTAGCCAGCAAATTGGGAGAAACATAGAAGAATACATGGACAACATGCTCATCAAGAGCAAATAAGAGTCTGCTCACCTGGTTGATTTCCAAGACATATTCATAACCCTTAGGCAGTATTAGATGAAGACAAACCCCAACAAGTGCGCCTTTGGGGTGGTGTTAAGGAAGTTTATAGGGTTCATGGTATCCTATAGAGGAATAGAAGCAAACTCAGAGAAGGTGCAAGCCATACTAGAGATGACGTCCCCCAAAACCATGAAGGAAGTCTAGAAGCTCACGGGGAGAATAGCAACGCTTAACAAGTTCGTCTCGAAAGCAACGGACAAATGCCTACCCTTCTTCAAAACTTTGAAACAAGCCTTCGCTTATATGGATGAATGTGAGACAACTTTCTAGGAATTTAAGTGCTACCTGAGCAATCCATCTCTTTTGAGCCCGAGCAAGGAAGGAGAAAACTTGTATTTGTACTTAGCAGTGTCAACTACAACTGTGAGCGCTGCCTTGATTCGAGAAGAGGACGGAAGATAGCTCCCAGTTTACTATGTCAGCTAGGCTTTCTAAGGGCAGAAGCCAAATACCCATGCATAGAGAAGATTGCATTCACTTTGATTGTAGCTTCACACAAATTGCGCCCCTACTTCTAAGCGAACCTTATAAAGAAGTCAATGAACAAGCCTGAGGCTATAGGGAGGATGATCCAGTGGGCTATCAAACTCAGCTAATTCGACATTGAATACCACCCTAGGACAGCTATCAAGGCATAAGCATTGGCGGATTTCATCATCGAATTTACAATCCTAGACGAAGAGGAAGCTACAGATGAACTAGAAAGATGGACGATTTAGACTAACGGTTCTTCAATTCGAAAGAGGGGTGAAGTAGGGGTCATTATCATCACTTCAGAAGAAGAGACACTCAGATACAGAGTCCAGCTAACATTCTCGGCCACCAACAATGAAACTGAATACGAAGGAGTAATGACAGGATTGAGGGTCAATAAGGCACTAGGAATAAAAAACTTACTCCTCCAAAGCGATTCCAAACTCGTTGTAGGTCAGATAAATGGGGAGTTTGAAGCAAAGGAAGAAATGATGCAAAAATACCTAAAGTTGATGAAAATTCTAGCATAGGAGTACGATCAAGTAGAGTTCACACGGATCCCCAAAAGTCAAATATGGGGGTAGATGAGTTGGCGAAGCAGTCATCATTAGAAGCAGGGCCAACAGATACAGATCTGAAGATTGAAGTCCAGAAACGTCCTAACATAGAAGAGGTCCCTACCTTCGCAATTTGGAGCGAAAGCAGCTAGATGACCCCAATCCTGTTCTTTTTTCAGGACGTCAAAGAGGCCAGAAAGGTTAGGAAAAGGGCAGCACGGTTCACGATCCTAAAGGGCACCCTGTACAAAAGAGGCTTCTTCATGCCCTACCAAAAGTACGTCAATGAGGAGGAAGTTAAATATATTCTAGAAGAGATCCACAAAGGAATTTGCAGAGACCATGTAGGCTCGAGATCCCTGGTCAACAAAATTATCCCAATGGGCTACTTTGGCCTACCTTGCTGAAGGACACAAAGGAGTTCGTCAAGAAGTGTGACACATGCCAGAGGTTTGGGAACGTTTAACGCATCCCATTTGAGAGACTAACAACAATAACCTCCCCGTGGCCATTCGCTCAGTGGGGACTTAACATCGTTGGACCATTACCCCAAGATAAAAGATAGGTAAAATTTTTGCTAGTTGCTATTAATTATTTCACGAAATAGGTTGAAGCAGAACCACTAGCAACCATAACGAAGGCGAAGGTCTAGAACTTCAGATGGAAGAATATATTTTGCCGATTTGGGATACCACGGGCGGTAGTTTGACAGTCAAGGTTTCAGGGAATTCTGCTCGAGATTAGGAATCAAGAACCAATTCTCATTGCCTGGTCACTCCCAAGCTAACGGCCAGATGGAAGTGACAAACCGAACCCTGCTCAAGATCATCAAGACTCGATTGGACGAGGCAAAGGGCGCATGGTCGAAAGAGTTACCCAACGTTTTATGGGCATACAAGACTACAGCAAAAACCCCGACAGGAGAGACACCCTTCAGTTTCACCTATGGCACTGAAGCAGTAATCCCAGTAGAAGTAGGAATCACCAGCTTGAGGTGAGAAGTCTTCCACGAAGGCAGCAACGACGATCAACTAAGAATCAACCTGGATTGCTTAGACGAATCCAAAGACAGAGCATCCCGCAAGATGTCCAAGTACCAGCAGAAGATGTCCGAGTACTATGACAAAAGAGTGAAGCTCAGACGACTAAACATAGGGGATTTCGTCCTGCGTAAGGTCACACTTGCTACCAAGGACCTAACCTAAGGGAAGCTTGGCCCAACCTAGGAAGGACCCTACAAAGTCACACATTATTCTAGGCAAGGTAGTTATCACCTAGAAACATTGGATGGGAGGAGACTACTGCAAGCATAGAATATCGAGCATTTAAAACAATACTATTAGTAAATGTAATTGACGATGGTATTCGTGTTCGAAATAAAGCAATAAAAGGATTATTCAGCCAACATGTGTGTGTAAAGCTATAAAAAAAAGTGGGAAAAGAGAGAAGAAAAAGTGGCTAAGTAACAAGATTCCGCGTAGATAGATGTAAGTTACTAACGAAGCCAAAAGTGACAAGATCCCTTAAATAAGTGTAAGTAACCAAAAATTGTTTAAGTAACAAGATTCTGCTTAGACGGATGTAAGTTATTGACAAATCCAAAAGTGACAAGATCTCTTCAATGGGTGTAAGTCACCAAAAATTGTCTAAGTAGCAAGATTCTACCTAGACGGATGTAAGTTACTGACGAATTCAAATGTGACTAGATTCCTTCAATGGGTGTAAGTCACCAAAAATTGTCTAAGTAACAAGGTTCCTCCTAAATGGATGTAAGTTACTAATGAATCTAAAAGTGACAAGATCCCTTCAATGGGTATAAGTCACCAAAAAATGTCTAAGTAACAAGATTCCGCTTAGACGAAAGTAAGTTACTGACGAATCTAAAAGTGACAAGATTTTTTCAATGGGTGTAAGTCACCAAAAATTGTCCAAGTAGCAAGATTCCGCTTACACGGATGTAAGTTATTGACAAAGCCAAAAGTGATAAAATCCCTTCAATGGGTCTAAGTCATCAAAAATTGGCTAAGTGACAAGATTTCGCCTAGATAGATGTAAGTTACTGATGCATAAGAGATAAGTCACAAAAAAAAAAAAATATAACCAAGGAAAGTGACGAAGCATATAGAGTTCACATACAGTCAAAAAGTACCACATGCGGCGATGCAGGAAAGTAAACAGGTAAACACTAAATAATCAATAGAATAAAAAGCCCAAAAACATTGGGTAACAGACATTGTTCTTGAATTAGAATATTGTTCAGAAAGTAGAATAAAAAAGCCCAAAATATACACTAGGCACCCAACAAAAAAAAGAAAAAGAAAAAAGAGTAGGCAAATGTAAAAACAAGTACATCAGCAGGTTCAGGCAGCGGTTGCGTCATCACCAACAGGAGAAGGTAGAGGGGCATCTTTGGGGACATCACCAGCAGGAGTTATAGACAGAGGCCTCGTTTGCCACCATCTCTTGGTCTACCTTTTCCAAGTCCACTCCAGAGGGATGCTTGACCATGTACCTACGAAGGAGCTCAAAGCCCTTGTAGTACCAACTGAAGAGCACAGTGTTTTACTCCTTAGTTTGCTAGAAAGTCTTAACAGCCTTGGCAACAACGGTCTTTATTTTCTCCTTCGCGGCTTGAAGATGCTTATCCTTCTCCAGGGTTAGCTTCCTCTCTGCTTTGAGTTCGTTCCCCAAGACCTTGACCTTCTCCTTGACGGTGTTGGCCTCGTCTATGGCAGAAATGAGATCCTTTTTTAATTTAGAGTTCTTTGCCTCTAAAGCCTCCACCTTAGATGTCGCCGATGTGACCTTTGCTTCATGGGTAAGGAACTCTAAAGCGAGGTGAAGACTTTTCCCCAGCACTTGAAAAGAGGATTCAAATTTTAGAACAATGCAAAAAAAAAGGGGTGAAGTTGCACAAGTACGTTACTTGGACGAGTTAGTGGACATGTCGACTTACAACCTCATTAGAGAGTGTGTTAGAAAAGGCCCTCAATTTTTTGGTAGTGAAGACCTCTTGTGCCTTCGCCAGCACAAGGTCAACGTCGTCCCAAACGTTGGACGAGCGAGAATCAGCCTTCTTTTTCCCCTTATCGGCCACACGGGGCTTCTTCCAGATGGAAGTAATCTTTTCAACGGAGGTAGCCGGGGAAGCTGTCCTCGTCGTCTAGTGCCAGGGGTAGCTGGAGTGACAGAGATCCCCTTCTCCACAATGCGCACTGTCTTCTTCTCGAGATTTGATAGAGGCTCATTCTTCTTAGACCTCATTTTTGCATACATCTTCTGGTAAAATTTAGTCGTCATCTTTGCAAAAAGGAAACACTTGTAAAAAAAAAAGGGAAGAGCAGAAACAATGACGAACCAAATAAAGTACTTACTCTTCTTTTCCTCAATCTCAATGGTGCACAGGACGTAAGTGGAAGGCTCTGGGCTAAGGAAATGCAGAGCTAAGGTACGGGGATTGACTAGATCGTCGATGTTATCAATCATTTGTGCGTACTCAATAGCCGCCTCAAAGCGTTGCCTGTGTCTGCTCTTGAGTTTGGGACGTCTTTTAACTACACGAAAGCAAACAGGAGAATTAGCTACAACAAGATGTATACAAATGAACGAAAAATGAAGGACTAGCAAAAAAGACGACGCACCCAGACTCGTGGTTCTCCACCGACGGAGCAACCTAGGAAAATCACCCCAAACCTTGTTAGAGGGAGTCTCCCATTCATCCTCGGATACAAAAAAGAATAGGGACTTCCAATATCTGAATGACGAGGGCAGGTCCCTGACGATCCTAGTCTTCCTCTCCCAAGGCACTAGTTCATAGTACCCATGTTTCTTGGACTCCTTTAAACGATACAAAAAAAAAACAAGCTCGTCCGCCTTAATCATATCTCTTTCAATGGCAACTAGTCATATCTCCATACAACTGACCACTATCCTTCACAAGTTGGGCATAAGTTGCCCGGGAACAACGTTGAAATGGCCTAGAAGCTCCATAATAAAAGGGTGGATGAGGAATCTAAGCCTGCTCAGGAAAGCAGCCTCGTAGAAGCATACCTCCCTGAGCGAAAAGTGACAAGCTTGTTCCTCCATTTGAGGAAGACGAACCATAACTCTTTTGGGAAATTGAAATCTCTCTCTAAATCTGGAAAGCATTTCGGTGTCTAGGCCACACACCTCCCCAAGAGCATGGAAGGCCTTAATTTGCCGTGGGCTAGAAGCCGCGGTGTCCTCCTTCACCTCCACAGGGTCGTCGCTAGAGGACAATCCTGTATCGAGCTCACTAGATCTCACCTCTGACATCACTTTTTGCTCACCAGCTAGATTCTTAACCAATCTACTGACTGACACAATAAGGGGAACAAATTAGCCAACGCTACACTTAGGCTATTACCCTAAAAAACAAAGCCTTCAATTAAGGGGGAAAAGGAACGGGAAGCACCTAAAGAAGCCCCCAAACGCGTAAAAAGAAACGAAATAGAGGGGCAAGTTATCCTAACTTCAGAACCACCAACCATGGAACCCTAAAGAACAAAGGAAGAGGGACAAAATCCTAAAACCTGTACAACTCATCAAAACCCAAAATAGAAAAGAAAATCAGAAATTCATACAACTTATCTACACAACAAAGAGCAAAAAAGTAGGGAAAGAAGACATACCTCAAAGAAAGCAACCACGGAAAGAAAAAGCTTGAGAAAATCGTAGGGCAGAACAACTTGGAGAAGAAGAAGCACAGAGCAATAATGGTGAAAGAGTGGGAAAAGTGAAGGGAAATGAGAAAAGAAAGGAAGTTTAACAACTAGGCACAAAAAACTGAAAAACCAGCGGGAAACCTGAGAGTCACACAAGTGGGGCATTAACTCCACCAGTCAAGGCACGCCACGCTGCCATAGTGTGTACAACGCCACCACTACGCATTAAATGCGAAACGTAATCCCAAGAGTTGTGTCTGGGCAGAAAACCTTTCACCTTCTAGTGGTTGTCATAACACGCAATGACGACCACAGAACCTGTAAGGGCAGCTGATGGGACCGATGAACTCTTCTGCCCAGACAATCTCATTAAGAACATTCGTCCACCTTGTCACGACATGGACGAAGGTAAGCAAATCATTGTAAGAAGTTTTAATGTCTCAATTAGTTACCAATTAGCTGTCATACCGTTGGAAGCTCATCAACACCTACATTAATAAGCCCTGAAGCGTTACAAAAAGGGCATTAAAGTCACAATCAAAGCCCCAACGGTTAAAAACTGTGAAGCCATATATACAAGTCCATCGGGACCAGACCAGGTACATACATACAACTGAAATACACTCTAGCATACATAATTTTGATACTATAAGCTTTCTTACTTCCTAAAAAGCTTTCGTTATTAACTTTATCATTGGAGGCTTTGTGGTAGGCACCACACCGGTGACCACCTGAGGAGTGCTTTACATCACATTTGCAGGTTCAGTGATGAGGATTCGACTCTGTTTGGACAAACCTATATGACTGACGATTTTTGCATCATCAACTACTCGTCCAAACCAAATGGGCTTAATAATAAGCTTGATACGGGCTTAATAATGTACTTGTATTCGATTTCAAGTTCAAGAGTTTGATATAGAGCTCAACTATGGCTTCGGTAATGAATCAAGTTGAGCTCACAGCTTTTGGACCTTTTTAACAAGTTCAAGCTTGAACATTCTTTGTAGGCTTGGTTGAGCTCAAGCCTAAATATTTTAATTTTGTTGTTGAGCTGAGCTTGAACATCCATTGCTCAACAAAGCTTAGTTCGTTTACAGTCTTATATACAAATATACAATGTTACAACCATACAATTACCACATTTGTAAGATTGTAAAAGTTAATAAGGTAAAAAATTTGAAAGTGGTAACTATAAGGTGCAATAATCCTAGCTAAGCCATTGCACTATATCTCAATAGTCCTAACATTTCCTTTGTTTAAATATTTATTGTTTATAAAAAAGGAAAAAAAAAAAAAGGAATAGTGTCTTGATAGACCTTGAAATTCAACCCATGTGGCAAAGAAAATATGTGATAATCGTCCAATGTGACCAAAAAACGTAACAGCTTATAAAGAAAAATAAATGGGTTAGTGCTTGTTTGAGCCCAACATTTCATACCCAATAATTGTTTATTATTTTATTGTCCAATATAGAATTTCTGCTTGATGAAAGACCCAAAAAAAGAGTCCTCAACACTAGTTTACTTAAGATTTTGGGTAAAAAAAAAAAAAAATTCCAATTCTCTTGGCTGATAAGCCTGATATGATTATGAATGCTAGAATACTGGTAACATTTTGAACTACTTGCATTTCATTTTCCTGATGAGTTAATAGGGGAATATATGATTGCTCAATGCCGCACTATTACGAATTTACAAAAAGGCTAGTCTGGAATTAAGCAGTCACCAACATATGGAATGTCTCCGTATGCTTGGAACCCAATATAGTAACCTCCTTAAAATAGGGTTGGTGGTGAGCAGGGAAACCATCCCTTTCACTTACCTTTTGAGGTCACAAAACAAAAGTGAATCCATTTACATACACGCAGAGAGAGAGAGAGAGAGAGAGAGAGAGAGAGAGAGAGGTGGCCCATGAATCATGTGAAGAAAATGGGGAACACAACAGCATAACCTATTAGGCTACGAGGTATAAAATATAAAGTTTGTGAAATGTGACAACTATAAAATTATCAAATTGGTTTTGATGGTAGTGAAATATGATGTTTTACCCATCAATCAAGCCCACATTACAGTAATAATATTGGCTTTATGTCTAACTCGCTTAGGTGCAAAGAATTCCAATTCATGGGCATTCACATGTTTTAGCAGGATTTCCTATCCTACTCAAACCAATTTAAAATTTCCTCTCATATATTATAGTACTTAAATCAAAGACTTAATTAAACCAACTCTATTCCACTCTCCCCCTCAAAAAAAAAACTCTATTCCACTCTATACCAATTAAGACATAATTTCTACAATATGGTCAAGGGTATTATTTCAAGAAAATTGTATTTAATAGGATGTAGAGATTGAAAAAAAAAATTGCAAACAAATTGCAAGAAACATTAATTTGGATTAGATCAAGTTTACTAGGTCATTGCTAAGTCTTTTTCTTTTTAAGTAAATGGCAATACTAAAACAAAAAGGAGGAGTTAATGGAGATTGGAGAGACCAAAATCAAAAAGGGAATACTCAATTGTCAATAAGGAAGTATCAAAAGGTTTGAATGTGGTACCCAAGGAAAACACTTTGATAAAAATATAGACAATGGAAGACGTGGAATAGGAGACAATAGCATGCAAAGTATCGAAGACAGAAACTAAAATATATACTTTGATTAAGGTGGTTCAGTCATTGGAAGTCTCGTGTTGGACCTTAGACTGGAAACTCCGGCGCACGTGTGTTGGTCTTGACTCATAACCCTTTCTACAGTCTCTTTTTTTTTTTTGACGGGTGAGTGATCAACCAATTATATACATATTATTTAGATAGCCTTGTTGCTAATCATGACATTCACTTTTATTTTTCTCCCTTCGAAAGCCTAAACTCAGTCCTTAATTCAACCCCGAAAAAAAAATCATTTTGATTCTTACATTTTAAGGTCAATGTCAATTCAACATCTACGTATAATACTTTGTTTATTTTGAAGAAAAATATTTTATATGTAAAACATTTTACATCGCTGGTATCAGAGTTTCGATGATTGTATTGTCAGAATTGACAGTTAAAAATGTGGCTTTTGTGACCATTGCTGGAGCGGTGTCTTTGGTGACCGAATTGCTAACATTGATGGCTAGAACAATAGCTTTTGTTATTGGACCTTCGGCACTGGTTGTTGAAACTATGATTCTGATGATTGGATTGCCGACACCAGTCAGTAGAATGACAACTTTGGTGACTGAACCCCCAGTACAAGTTGTTGGAGGACAGCCCAGGCCATCAAATCGGTGACCTAGCTACCAGATGGGGTGAGGGGAGGTCACTGTGTGTTTTTGTAAAAATTTTACCAAAATTTTAAAGGTAAAAAGTTTTACAATTTACATGTAAACATTGAGAAAACCTTTTACAGTCAACGGAAAATATTTTATAAGTTTGATCTCATTTTACATGTAAACATTGAGAAAACATTTTCCATAAAATATTTTATTTCAAAACAAACGAAGAATTAGTTCACGTTATTTTAAACTTGATTTTCATTAGAAAGTTGACGAAAAAAAAACATAAACCAAATTGACTGCTACCAAAATGTAAAGATTAAATTGTTAATAACTCTAAAATGTAGAGAATAAAATAATCTTCTCACATAAAAAAGGAAAAAAAAATTCCTAAACTCACTCCAAAACTTCCAGTAGGACACTCACTTGTAAGTACAATTTGATGCTCTCTCTATCTAAGACTATATGTTCTACTCGGTAAATTTGTCAATGTTCATCTTTTTAGAGCATTCACATCAGTCTTACCCATTTAATATTTCAGTAAAAATTTATCTAAACTTAACCAAAATAAACGTGCACCAATCTCACTAAATTAACTAAAGTTTTTAAAGAGGATAGTCTCATTTCTACATGTAGTGAGCCTCTATCATCGTTACATGAAATTTTAATGTTGATAAAGTATTAAGGCTAATGTATGTGTATGAAAATAATAGATAGCTAAACTAGTAAAAGTAGAATTTTTTGGATTAGTTTAGCTAAATATTTGAAGAGACTGATGTGAATGCTCTTATAGACAATTTTAGTGAAGTTTTTCAAAATTGTATTAATTTATTATGAAATGAATAAATTGAATAATGTTAGGTCATTAATAATTTAATAATATATATCAAAGGGAAAAGAAAAATTATGAATTTGATAAATTAGCTAAAAATTGAGAAGAAAAAAAAGGGAAAATCTTTCATTTCAAGGAAAAGATCTCCAAATACCCCCTCTCCCCTTTTCCCTAGCTTAATTAGTGTTGCAATGAATGTCAAGAGAAGTGTTTGAATACGAAATATCCATGTGGAGCATAGCATGTTCTAACACATCCACTTTCTTTTGCACAAACTGTGACTGACCATAAAGTTTGAACTGATAAAAAAGACTGTTGATTGTAGTTGACTGCAAACTTTACGAAGACTGGTGGTGGCATTAGCGCAAAATCATCTAATTAAGCACCATATGAGTTTAAAAATCATGCCAGTTTTTCCTTTACTTAACAAAAAAAAAAAAAAATCATAAATCCTTTTTTTTTTTTATTCTTTTTTCTTTGCTTGGATAAATCAGCTCCTCGGCTTGTTTTTTTGGTTTTTTTTATTCCCTGGCATGTTTTTGAAGATTTCTTAAGTTTAAAAAATCAAAAACTACATCGAGTTTACTCTTGGTGGGATAGTCATTTTATAAACATAAGTGCTTGTGAAACGTGAGAAGATAAGAACCGATGTTTAAATCTCTAAAAAGAAGTTTTACACATATATATTTAGATTATGTTAGAGTAAGATTTCTATCTCGTATATAAAAAAATAAATAAAAACTTTATTTTATTTTTATATTTTTATTTATTTATTTTTCCGTCCTTTTGGACGAGTTATTTTCATTGAAGCGTGAAATATCGGGCACTTGGGAAATGGGAATGGAAGATTTTGAATTTTATCGTACTTCGATTTAAATGGTTTATTTATTTACCAATACGTAGATTTTGAATGGTTTCGTACATCATAGTCATTATCATGCTGCCATATTTTGAGTTAGATGTTAAATTTACCCATTGTTTCCAATGAATTCGAAGGTTTTGTTAATTGTTTTTTTGAGAAAATGTTTGGTGAAATTAACTACAGGAGTGCATAAAACCCCACTATTGTTTTCCGGTAAAACATGGAAATCTATTAAATTTGAGTAAATCCTTTTTTTTTTTTTTTTTATGAGATTGAGTAAAACACTTAATTCATAGTAGTATGATTTTATGAATAAATCATTAATCTTCCAAGATAACAAACAATAAATTGCTTATGGGATGACTTTCATCCATATATTATATTCACATAAAACATTACTGAGGTAAATTTTGGGAGTTTGAGTGTTATATAATTAATAATTAATATAATTTACACATAAAACAATACAATATCGAGTAATGCTATAGTCACAAATTATTTTATAATATTTTTACAAACTGCTGATGTGGTCCATCTTTTATTGATTTTCATTTAAGTTCATCATTAAAATTATTTTTTCATTTTCCAATAATTACTCACCACATCAGCAGTTTGTAGAAAATTTTGTAAAATAATTTGTATCTCTAGCATTATTATACAATATCACATGGGATTAAGTGTTATAGATTTTTTTTTTTTTTGGAAAACGTTAGGTGTTATAGACTTAAAAATTCAAGAATTTCTTTCTCAAAAAAAAAAAAAAAAACTTCAAGAATTTTGCGTTTTATAGGAAAATTGCATAAAGATATTATTTATTTTTGTCATTTATCAAAAATTTTTGAATAGGAAGAAAGAGAGAATAGACTATTTAACCTTTAAAAAATTATTTTGAATCTTATAGTTTAGGTAGGTTTCAAATTAAACCATATAGATTAATAAGTTACAAACTAAATATTTAATTTTTAAGTCATTTTCAATTCAAACACTGTCTTCTCTTTCTTTAAGTGTGCGTTTGGCTCCAACTTAAAAAACCAGTTTATTTCTATTTAGCTTATTTTTACTACTATTTATAGGCCTCACTATACTATTTTAGCTAATTTTTACCTTTATCTACAATACTTTTAGTAAAAAGTTTTCAGTTTCAGTAAAATAAACGGATCTTAAACAAATCCTAAGTAAGTAATAGTAAGGGTGGATATTTGAATTAAAATGGATTCAAAGAGTCCACTTATAGACATAACAAAAATTTAAGAAAATTTCACCACACTTGGCCAAAATCGAAATTGCTGGCCACCTAACACATGGCCTATTGAAAAATAATTAATTTGCAGATTGTGGTAAATCAATGCGTTAGGTGATGGTTTTTTTTTTTTTTTTTTTTGAGAGTTTCAATTTATGACGTCTGCTTCTGATAATAGTTCTTTATCATTAGACCAAGACACCAATTAGTTTTTAGTGTAGGCGAGGATTGAACCTCAGATCTCTTATACAACCATTAGAGATTTTACCAGTTGAGCTAGCTGGAACTCACAGGTGATAGTTAGTTTTTCAGAAATAATGTGAAATTGTTACGAAACTATATAAAATAGAGTATAATTTAAGAGTTTGGTTTACTTTCAATACTTTTTAAAAATGATCTCCTTTTATTTTAATGACATACTGTCACATCACCTATTAACTAAATAAAATATGAGGGTTAATATCCATTATCACTTGTCATTATATATTTAAAACAAAAAGATATGTTAAGTTAAAAAAGTACATATTGTTTAAAATTTAATCTCCCCATAAAAAGAATAATTAATTTCCTCACCTCCTCCCCCCACCCCCAAACAAAAAAATTATCTTACGTAAACAAAGGAATTGTACATACGCGCAATCAAAGGGAACAAAAACTTACCAAAAAAAGAACTCTAAAAATTTCAAGTCACAAAACTCAGACTTTACGTTATGTATATTGTCGCTTTGCTAAACTTGATAGTTGATAAACGACTTTCACAAAGTAGTATGAGCAAGAAAAATCCATATCTGCCAAACAAAACAAGAAGATTTACAACGTTTAAATGCTTCAAAATTTTAAAAATTTTGGGGGGCCTCACTACTTTGGCATCATATATCTAGTCCAGTTAAGAAGTCGAGAATGGAGAGGAAGAGAAGAGGAAGAGTCGGACAAAAAACTAATTAATGAGATGAGGATTGAGGAGGGCAAACATAAAAGCCATTGTGAGTAGTCAAAATACCAACACCAAAAAAAAGGTACGTACATCATGCACCAGCCACTCAGGACAATTATTGCCATCCGATTTTAGCAAAAACCTTGTGTGCAACCGTACGTTCTCTTCTACAATTTGACTTATTTTAGGACCTTATGATATAAAGTAAAAGTAATTCAATCACAGTTTCTCACATATCTAAGTGGTGGAAAAATATGTTAGTAATTGTCTGTTTAGAATGTACTTATAACTATAAGCCATTTTTTGTCTTAGAATAAAGTCTAAGCATGTTATTAAGGGAGGTTGTTGGTGCATCTAGTGACATATCTTCCATCCAGAGTGGGGGGAGGGGGGGGGGGGGGGGATTGCTCACTTAGCAAGTGAGTGAGCAACCTTGTTACAATACCTATGTACATGAAAAAACTTTAAAGTTATGAAACGTGAGGCAAGGTACAAAATATCATTTGTGAGATGGCCAAACTGAGAGAGAGGCTTGCCACCAATCTTCAATGTTTGAACAAAATTTTCTGAATCTCTCTCCAAAATAATTCTATCAATCCCAATCTCCATGGCTAGTTCAAGTGCTCTCCTGGCTGCCAAGACTTTGACTTCAATGACTAAGAAAGATAAGGGTATCAATTGTGACAGTGAATCCATTATAAAACCCGTTAAATTTCTTATAATAACCTTGAGTCCTGCACAATTATCATTTTCATAAGTAGCTCCATCAAAATTTATTTTGTACCATGAGATATCAAGAGTAGACCAAGATCCTACTTTTTGAGTTGTTGACGAGGATCAAGTCGTATAGGGTGCTGCACATTTAAGCTGTCTCCCCTTACTTTTTCCAATAGTAGTTAGTGTATAATAAGTTTTTGGGTTGAGTTTGTGTCCAGTGGGCAAAACTAAACATATGTCTATATCTTAATGTGTTCAGTAAAACTACACATCGAAGACAAGTGTTTCCCCCAAGTGTTTCATCCTATCTTAAATTAGTCCTACAATAGGTCAGCTTATTATTTATTTTTTCGGGTATCAATGAGTTTCATATAAATCACATATTTATTACTTATTATATTTAATTTTTATCAGTTAAAATTTAAATAAGCGGTTGCAAACCAAACTTATTCTAGACTTTTTTTACTACAATTCACTCTCATCGCCACGTGTACGGCCCACATCGTTAACCCATCTAACTTGGACGAACCCCACACCCCTTGCTCTCCCCAATCAAGCCGTACCAAAAAGATAATAACAAGTTTCAAGGACAACGAGGGGGCATTATCGTCATTTTGCCCAAACATTAATAATAAGAAGGCAAGGGACAATTTTAGCAACCTGGGCTTGAAAAGAAAGTAGATGAAAAAAAAGGAAACAGCCAAACCATTTGTGCCTTTCTACTGGACTCTGATAGAGAGAGAAAGAGAGAGAAAAAGTATTACTAGTCCCATACTTGGGAAGTGAAAAATAGCTGGGAATTTAACCACCAATCACCACCTGACCGGAAAAACCCAGTCATTATATTTTTGTTTCTCATAGTTTTATTTTTTTATATTATTTTTTTGTGGTTTTCCGACCATGGGAGAAACCGGTATTGGCCGGTTTCCGGGAAACCTAGACCCTAGGGCTCAAGAGTTTAGACCCAGAAACCCAAATCAATACCAACTCTGCTTCTTTCCACAGCCACCCCAACCGCTATACTACCCTTACACGACGCCGTTTTCAGCGACTGAACTACATGTGTTGCCGTTTTGCGAAGCGGGTGTAGGATACATCCATGCGCAGCCGCCGCAGCACCACCACCCCCACCCCCACCACCCCGCGTACGTTAGCAGCCACGTGGTACAGGTGGCGCCAGTTCTGCCACCGTCGGCGGCGGCGACGCGGACGCTGGTCCTGAGTTCGGTCCCGAGTGAAGTGAGCGAGGCGTTGGTGAGGCGGGAACTGGAATCGTTCGGAGAAGTGAGAGCGATAGAGATGGAGAGAATCCAAGAGGGAATCGTGACCGTTCATTTCTACGATCTGAGACATGCAGACAAGGCTTTGAGAGAGATTCGGGACCAGCACATGCAACACCAAGCCAGACTCAGAAACCACTACTGTACTAGTCCTACTACCGGTTCGTCGTTGGGCACCAATTCTGGGACCCACGTGGACAATTCCGGTGCCCGTGGACTCATCGCGGGTCGACCCGTCTGGGCCCACTTCGTCATTCCGTTCGCCCACGCCGTCCCCGACGGTCACAACCAGGGCACTATTGTCATTTTCAATTTAGACTCCCAAGTCTCCAAAACCAGTCTTAAAGAAATCTTCGACGCTTTTGGTATGATAAATATTGCTCTTTTGTTTGTTTCTTTGTCTTTGAGATCTAAAAGCTGTTACAATTTTTGTCGCTTCACATTTTCTTATAATTTATTAAACTTATAGGTCCGGTAAAGGAATTGAGAGAAACGCCATCGAAAAAACACCAAAGGTTCGTTGAGTTCTATGATGTTAGAGATGCGGCTAAGGCGCTTAAAGAGATGAATGGGAAAGAAATAAGCGGAAAAGCTGTTGTTATAGAATTTAGTCGCCCCGGTGGTCATAGTAGGAAGTTTTTCAATACGTTCACTTCGGCTAACCAGGCGGCAATCTCAGCCAACGTTCCAGTGATTAACTCCACCAACATTAATTATCACATAAAATCTCCAAAATACTCTTCACTGCCACCACCTCCGCCTCCGCCTCCACCACCGCCTCTGCCTCGTAAATTCTCGGGGCGGTTCAGCCCCAATGTGCGTCCTCGTCCACAGCTCTCTCAAACGCCTTTTTCTTCCAAGAAATCGAATTTCAGCAAGCAGGGAAGCCCTAAGGGCAGTGCAAATTCTGAAGGTTCACTTGACGCTAAAGTGATGACAAGTTTGAACCTTGGGAATGGAGTTGAAGAGAAGGAAATGAATGGGCCCACGAAGAGGAATGGTGCAAAGAAGAGCCAAAGCAGCAATACGGCTATAATAGTCACTACTGCGAAGCAAGGAAGGAGTAGTAGTAATAGGCCATGGAAAGGTAGACAAGCAAAGAAGTTTGATACTCGTTTTCTAATAAACGAAGATTCCAGTAATGGCAGAGATTCCAGGACCACTGTCATGATAAAAAACATACCCAATAAGTACAGGTTCATCTTCTGCTCTTTCTCGCTAAATTCTTCTTCCCCACCTTTTATTTTAACATACTAAAAATACTTTCTTTCTGTATTTTTTGATCAAATTTTTGGAGAAATTATTTTGGGGAATATGTTTATAAATTCTATATTTTTAACTTCTTGTAGTCAGAAACTGCTATTGAATATGTTGGACAACCACTGTATTCACTGCAACGAGCAGATTGGCGACGGCGATGACCAGCCTTTGTCCTCCTATGATTTCGTGTATCTTCCCATTGATTTCAAGTGATTTTCTGACTATTATGCCTTTAATTCGTATATTTAACCATTTGATTTCCAAATTAGTGTAATTTTTAATGAAGATTTTGTTTCTATAATTTGTTTGAATTGTTTTATGAAAAACAGCAACAAGTGCAATGTGGGATATGGGTTCGTGAACATGACATCTCCACAAGCAACATGGAGGCTCTACAAGGCATTTCATCTTCAACATTGGGAAGTCTTCAACTCAAGGAAAATTTGTGAAGTAACTTATGCTAGAGTTCAGGTATTATTTTTTTTTTATCTATCTTGAACTTTGGTCTTATTTTATGTCCAAAAAAAAATTGTAGTACTTTGTCCTAATTAAACTTTGTAACTGTACGTATGTGGAAAAATAAAAAAATAAAAAAACAAACAAAAGGGGTTGGAAGCATTGAAAGAGCACTTCAAGAACTCGAAGTTCCCGTGCGAAATGGACCACTATTTGCCAGTGGTGTTTTCACCACCACGAGAGGGTAAGCAACTGACGGAGCCTCTCCCCATTGTTGGCCACAATAAGCATACCATCTCCACTGGTCTCCATAGCTCAAAAGCTTCTGTTGATGATGATGAGATAGACGGTCAAGATAGGCTAGAAGAAGAAGAAGAAGAAGAAGCTGGTGGCGGTGGTGGCAGTGATGACTTTGACGTTGACCAACACGATGTACTGATAGATTACAGTAACAGCTGCTGCAGCAGCAGTAACAGCTACCCATTCGGCGGCGTTAATGGTGATGATCATGATGAAGATGATAATGATATTGATGTTGACGAGGATCGAGATGGAGAAGAAAGAAAATAAAATTTCATAGTAATCAATATCATATCTCTCTCGTAATATTAGCTGCAGTAAAACTGGCTGCACCGAACCTATAGGTAATCTTTGAGCACCGAGCCCTCCTCTCCCCTATTATATAGGCCACACCCATCTCTTTTGCCTAAGCCTTTGGGTCATTCTCAGTTAATCAGGTTCGCTGACATAACCAGACCTGACCACCATCACTTCCATTTACTCTCTCTTTCTTGATGGTGTTTGGTGTTTATTAATGTTTCTCTTGGTACTTTTTGCAAAATAGGCATGTTTTAGTGTACATTTTTCTTTTTTTGGGTACCAAAGTTGTAGTGTTTGTAATTCGTTATAAAAAAAGAAAAAAGAAAAAAAAAATTCGTAGCAAGTGTAAGATTATATATTTCCGAGATTGTATATCATGATCTTGTTTTTGATTTTTTCAATGTTTTGATTAAAAAATGCACATACATTGGAAACGTTGAACATTTTTCTATATAGGTTAAAATGCAAAATTATCTCCAAAGTATTTTTAGAAATTCATTTCAGTTTTTAAGTTTTTGTTCATTTCAATCATTTAAATTTCAAATTTATTGTTTTTCTATCATTTTTTTTGTTAAAAAAATTGAAAAATATTTTTCATGATTAATTAAAATTTTTAAATTTTAAAAATTTGAAGAAAATTTTAAAAAATTAAATAAGTTATAGAAGAGCCTTGATTGAATATAAATTTAAAAGCTAAGCACCTGTTTGGTATATGTATTTAAATATATGTTTTTAGTTTTTAAACAATATTATATATATTTTTATACATTTTTTATTCACATATATTTTTAAAAAATTAAAAACTGTTATATAAACATACGTATTAAATAAATCTTAAGAGACTAAAATGATTTTTATAAATTTAGGTATTTTTAAAAAATTGAAAATTGTTGTATAGACATACATAACAAATAGGTCTTAAAAGATTAAAATAATTTTTATAAATTTAGAAGTCAGAAGACTGAAATTAAAAGGGGAGCTTTGTATTTTAGTATTTATTATATATATGATATTTGGATAAGGGTTTTATTTTGGGATGAGTTTGAATTTGATGTTTGTTGGATGAGTTACTTCGATGTATAGTCTATTTTTTGTGTATGAGGGAGATGGAGAATCCAATGGGTAAAGAGAAGCCACCGTCTACGGACGAAACATGGTTGGGCAGGTGGCTGTAAAAGCCGTATTTGTACGTCGCTATTTTCTACTACTATCAAAAGTGTCAGTAACTCCTTGCCAGTCATGTTTTAGCTCTCGAGGCTCGCACTTTTTTTCTTCCCTAGTGCACTTTACCACTCTCTTTTGCCTTTTGGTCTAATTAACTTGCACTATCTTTGCAAGTATGACCTTTATACAGTTTATATTAACTATATATGAGTTTACCAAAAAAAATATTAACTATATATGCCATTACCATTTTCTTTATTTTCCAGGTTTCTTGAAAAACTCTGTACTTCTGCGTGATTAATTATTAGTATGTACCAGAATCTGTGTAAGAATGTGCGCCATTAATTACATAAAGAATTCATCATCCTAGCAAACAATTGCAACAATCAACAAAACATACATTTTGGTACTTGCAGATATATGCATATCTGATGTATTTTGTGGAAGGCCGTGGGCCCTGTTTTATGATTATAAAAAAATGGAGGTATGGTGTACGGGTAGGTTGATATCTTTTGGTTCAACTAGTAATTATTTTTCGTTTCTCAAAAAAAAAAAAAAAACTGGTAATTATTTTTAAAATATTACTTTATTTTATCTGGTAATCTAGGTTCAACTAGTGATATGGCTTTAAAAATCAAAACGGTCAAATAATCAAAAAAGGGTTCCGTTTCCAGTTTTTACTGAACTGAATAGTGGTCTAGTTTTCAATTGAATAGACCGGTTTAGTCTAGTTTTTAAAACCATGGTAGTGATGATTGATTGAACATAAAATTATTAAGTGCTATCAAAATACAGTGATGCTTTCCCTTTTCTCATATTTATAGTGAATTTAATTATGAATTTTTTTTTTGAGAATCAATTCAATTATGAATTTAATTAGCAAGATTCACTATGAATGTGAAAAGATGAATTATTATATTACTTTATTTTAGGAATACTTTATAATTGCTCTGATTAAACATATATGTAGCATATTAAAGGTTGAAAGGTTGATTATGAAAATTAATTTCCAAAAAAAATTCAAATCTAGTTTTAATTAATCTAATCTTGCGTATCATTTTGATAGTTAGGCCTTTAAGAAGAGTTTAATTGGCATTGATTTTAGGTTAGTACATTAACTACGTTTGGTGTCACTATTGCTACTGGGGTGTGCTTAAGGCGTTAGAGCATCCACAGCTGGAATACCAATCCTATCCTATTTTACCATCCCAAAAAGCCACTTTATTATTAATACCATACCATTTTACAATACCTCCAACAACTCAACTTCTATTTTCTTATCCTACTCATTAAAATAATATTTCTATACAATAAAATAATATATCATCAATTAACATCATTTACAATACACCCCACTATTCCCCGTGAACATCACCCACGGCCACCAAAAATCACCACCACCACCACCACCACCACCGCCACCGCCACCACATCAGTCACAAATCCACCACCACCAGAGAAAAAAAAAAAAATTAGTAAACCATGATCAACGACGACAACGACGACCACCGAATTTGGGGATGGGTGAGAGTGAGGGTGAATCGGCAGGGGCGAGACGACGACGGAGAGAGCGAGACGATGACGACCACCTTGATCACGCCGATCTCACCCAGATCAACCCACGGCCAAAACCATGATCAACCCACGCCGGAAACCCACGGCCAAAACCATGATCAACCCACGCCGGAAACCCATCACCACCACGCCGGAAACCCACGGCCAAAACCACGATCAACCCACGCTGTGACCCACGCCTACCAAAACGCCGAACCCAGACCTCGCCGATCCAAACCCACCATCAACCGATCCCAACCCACCGCCATGCCCAGATCAAGAGAGAGAGGGGATAGAGAGAAGCTTGACAGTGGCGAGAGAGAGAGAGAGGCGATGGAGAGCAAAGCCGGGAGAGAGAGAGAGAGAGAGAGAGTAGTTGATGTTAATTAAAATATAGTATTTTGTTTTGACATAGTGCTACAGTACCATCTCAAAGATGAGATGGTACTGTAGCACTATGTCAAAAAATTTTGGCCATTGCCAGTTTTACCAACCCAGTTGCTGGGTGTTTATTGGGTTTGAATGCCAAATGGGGCTTGAATTTGGCATATGCAAGCCCCATTGTGGATGCTCTTAATAAATAGAACACAAGGAACACATTGATTTGATGTGGAAATTAAACTCCTTTGCCTTGACAAGAGAGGTGAACAAACCAAAGTTCAAAGTAGAGGGAGCTCTTTTTCTAGTTATTGTATTCTTTGGAAAGTAATGAACCGTCTGGCTCTCGATTGTGTTGTGCATGGAGGTTAATCTTTCTCCTTTTATAGGCTAAGCAGAGTGGCTCATTTATTGCTACACTATTCTCTGTATGGTTGACACTTCAGTGGCCAAGTTGGGCATCATGAAATGCCAAAAGGCCTGCTAACTTTCTTTGTTGCTTTAATGGTGCATTTTTTACATCATGGCCAAGGGTGCACTCTATGATAACATGCTCTTCTTTGCACCTTTGTTTGTATTCTGCTGCTTATTCTGCTACCACGTATGACGTATGCCATTATTGGGTCCTTGTAGTTAGGCATGCCCTTGTTGTTAGCACAGCTAAACAAAAAGCCTCTAATCCCTTTGTCTTAATCTTCATACAACTTCAAACTTATGTCCATACCTTAAGAACATTTTGTCATGAAACCCTTGGATGCTTGGAATACCCCCTGGACAGATTTGCGGTCTTGATTTAATGATTTCTTCGGCACGTGAATGGTTGGGATAAGTCTAGGTTGCCCTAAGTAGAATAATCAATATGAACCAACTCATCTGCAACTACTAGAACTCCTCTAGTCCAAAGAACCCTATGGAGTGATACACCAATGATGTCTTAAGTAAGGGTAAAAACTTTTTTGGTTTGAATGAGAAACTTTGAGAAGAATTCACAAGGAGAATGCTCAAGGGTGAGAGTTTGCTCTCAAAGCAATCTTGATCATGGTTTTAAAAACCAGGGTGGATTGTTTTGTCTAATCGAGTTAATCATGAATTGGTTAGTAACCTAAGGACCCCCTGAACTAGTAGATGAAATTTTAAACTACTATTGTATTTATTTAAGTTCTAAATTATTAATAGTTTTTGATTTGATTATATTACCTCTCTCTCTCTCTCTCTCTCTCTCTCTCTCTCTATATATATATATATATTACTATTTTTTTCTTTAAGAATTTAAGAATTATACTTTTACATGTGAATGTGCTATTTGTTAAATTATTTAGAAATGGTCGTCTATTTTAAATTATAATGCTTCTTGTGGGGGGTTCGAGGACCGATGGATCCTAGCTGAGGATTAATTTGCCCAGTTGGATCATGGCAGGTGGGAGGAAGTTTCCTGTAGGGGATACCTCCCACCTCCGCATTCAATGCCTTGCACTAACCTCATCAGCTGCATTAATGTGGAAATGACCTCTAAACAGTAACTTCACAGCTATAAAAGGAAGACTAGGATGTAAAGGAAGGGACTATAAAAAGAAGGAAACCCTCCAGAAAAGGAGGATGACCAATTTCTAGGTGGAAGAAACCAGTGAAGAGAATTCAGGGTTACCTTGTAAAGAGCCAGAACTAAACTCTTATATACAAGAAATTGACCCTCGGATTTACTTGAGGAGATTATTATACTCAATTGTTGTTCCAATTGAACTTATCCGTTACTCTAGATTCTTCGGTCTTAGACTTGGACATATCCTTGTATTGAATTTGAGTTAGTTACCCATTCTCTTAAAAATTCTATTGTTTGGGCTTGATTTGAGGGGTAAGATACCACTGTTCTAGGGAGGCTTGAGCCTTTATTTTCTGAGTTCTTACACTTTCTATTTAAAGGATTAGAAAAAAAAAATTATGCTTGATGATGCGAAGAAAATCAGTAGGCTGGATGCTTCAGACTAGAGAGGGCTCACGGTTGATCTTAGTAGCCTGAAAAAGAAAGAGAAGAAATCAAAGGTGACCGGGGTTGCCGGCCAATAACCCTCCGATGACAAAGTCAGTTTCTCTCAAATACTTTCAAGTTCCAACTTTTTGGGAAATGATTTCACGTACCTTTTCTTGGTCTGAGCCAACGTTTATATAGTGTCTTAAGAGCAGTTATTGGATTTGTAACATTCCCTTGATTTAAGGAGGTTTGTATTTGAATATAACTTCCTCAACCGTTTAGGAGTTACCCTTTTTGTGCGCAACGGTCACTGGAGGTTACTCGTACAATGAGGAGATGTTTTAGACTTTCATAAATTTCTAAGTGTTCACGTGTCGTCCATAACTTCTCGTCCTAAGGTCTTCAAGGCAGCTTACCTCGTCTTGATCAGGCCAAGACAGCTTACCTCGTCTTGATCACGCTGGGACAGCTTACCTCGTCTTGAGCATGTCGACAGCTTACCTCGTCTTGAGCACGTCGAGACAGCTTACCTCGTCTTGAGCACGCTGCCCGTTCTGGACGATCTCCATGGACAATTGGAGTTGTATTTTATCATACCACATCAATGCTATTTCATTTTCTATTAATCTTTTAAAAATCATGAAATCTATTTTAAAAGTTGTTCAAATTTATTTAGATTTTTTAATTCAATTTTTTAATATTTACAAATTATATTAAATACATTCATTTGTATTTTAATAAATTGATTTTTTTTTATTTATTACTTGTGTTACTTTTCAATTGGTTCCACACATCTAACCCTGTTTAATATTTCACATTATTATCCAAAAACCTTGGTACCTAGTATAGTTGAGCTCAAATACTACTCCACAAGTATGTAAAAAGCAGATAAATGGCTTCATGACAAAAGAAGCCTAAATCAAAATTGATGTGAACCAATCACATATGGAACTTCCATCCTAACTTCCTTTGTAATATTAAAAGACGTAGGGGTTTGTATTGCATTCTTTCTAAAATTTCTCTAGTCAACTTAAGAATTCGATCTTGTGGCACTCCTTGGGCATGACCCTTGATGAGTGTTGACAACTTGATTTGTTGACGGTTTCTCTTCATTCTTATCATTCTCACCATCATTGGCTTCAGATGTTTCCCCTTCTGACCAGCAACGCTTGACCATTAGATTTTGCAATTAAACTCTCTCTATATCATTCAATTGAAGGTTTAATCCGTTAAGTTGTCCCAAGATTTGAAAAAGAACATCACCAAGCTTACCATCATTCAATTTCCCCCTAAATGTCTCCTCACTCTTGTAGACTTAATGCAACACCTCACTATGATGCCATAATTGAAATAAAACAAGGGGGGAAAAAAGAATTAGATTTAGAATTCCTTGTCAAATCCGGCAGCACTTAGGTAGCTTGAATTTTTAGGAATTAGGATAAGGGTTTGGTGGGGAAAAGTAGGTTGAAAAATAATAATGTTTATAAGTATTCACATCCGAGTTTGTAAAAAAATATCTATTTTACTACCACAAAATATATTTTATCAATCTATTTTACAACATACACAACATTTCAGTTTTTATTTTTACATATAACTCATTAAAATAATGTAAATTAATCTATCAACTCATTCTCTCTCTTCTCTCCCATCTCTCTCTTCCATATTTCATTTGCTTTTATATACTTTTATGTCTATGTTTAAGTGTATGTTTACTCTTATGTTTAGCAAGCATGAATAATAGTTTGTATATATACAAACTTACTATTCATGGTTGCTGAAAATTGTAGCAATACACACCCGGGTATCAATTTGAGCGTGTGTGTTGCTAAAATAGCAATTTGGGGAGTTTTACACCCCTATTGCTAATGCTCAAGGCTTCTAATGGAGGGAAGGATTAATAGGACTTGAGGGTGAAATAAATGATAAAACCCAAAAATTTAAGTCGTTATTCCTATGTTGTGAACTATGACAGGGTTGTTGTGGGGTGTTTGAGGGTTATTTGATTGATGGGTTCTTTAGGGTTTTGTAGTTTTGGATTTTAGGGTTTTAAAAGTGACAAATCAAGTGTATTTGCAATGGTGTAAGTTGTTGGGAATTTAAAACAGAAAAGGAAACAAAAATTTCAAGACATTGTTTGTGGAAATTCTATGACACAACACCATAAAGAAAATAGCATCACACAAACGTCAAGCTAGCTTTGTAACTCTCTTAAGAATCATAAAACTTATTCTTCTTTGAATTGAAAATATTACATCCCTTTAAATCGAAGGCTAATATTTTTTGTGAAAATTAGGCTTCTTGAAATTTCTAATAAGACATAGACTTCGACTCCTTTGGCTTTACTACTAAATCTAAATTAAATAATTAAACTCATGGACTATTAGCGTATCCCATCCCTAAAATCTAAAAAATTATGAAATTATCATTGAAACTCGGTACTTATTAAAACTCTAGGACCCATACTTATGAAAACTCTAGGACCCCTTTAATATATGTTTAAATGTTGTTGCCATGTCCTTCATCAATTTGATATTCTGACTTACTCTATGTTTTGATGGATGAAGATCTATTTTCCCTCCATTTCCCTGCATCTGAACATACCCTTAAGTATCAACACGTTGATAATTGATATCACTTCGGTGTCTTAAATTCTTTTTCTATTTTTACAAGGATATTCTTTGAGCTAGGTGTGCAACCAACTGCATCATCAAACACAATTGAAAACCATGGTCAATGGAAAAAATGTTTTCCCATATTAACAAATAAAAATAAAAATAAACATAAGCATGTGTAAAACCATTCTGTATACGAAAGTTGTAAAAAGAGCCATCCACTTTTTCTCTCTCACTTTGTTTTGGGGTAGATTATACATACATGGGGTTTGGGTTTTTGAATTCTTCATTTTTACCCACTGTTGTGGGGGAAAAAAAAAGATCCAGTAGTGTTTTCATCTTCCCATTACATACAGCAGGACATTCATATACCCTCTACTTTTGTAGGTGGGAGAGGCATTGGCAAGACCTCATTGACAAATAAAAAAACCCTTTTACTCACATTGCCATCTCTCTCTTAAAAAGTTTAATCACTTTCAAGTCATTAAAAAGAGTATTTTTTAATTCTCCAATATGAAAAGAAGAGCATTTAGGTACAGATTTTTCTTTAACCAAAAAAAAAAAGGTACAAATTTTTCTATTCTCTCTTAGTTAGAGTGGAAGAAGTCCAAGAAGCCACGTGATTGCTGACAAGTAAGAATCTAATGCCACGTAAGAAAATAGCTGATGTGAGCAGTTGTGGCTGTTGAAGAAGCTTTGACCCTGATCTCCTAAGTCCTACCCCCACACACTTCTCTGAAATCACCATGGCTGCAGAGCCTGAAAACCCTATTTAAGGCTTTGAAAGCTCCTTTACCATCCATCTATTCCTCTCTTTGCACAGTGACTTTTCTCGCTTATCCACCTCATGGTCATGGCTTCACCAGTGTACATATACATTAATAAACAAGTCTTTTTGTTTGTCACACTCTCTGTCCATTTCTGGGCCCATCCAAGCCTAAACTGTGTGGCCCATGACGCTCCTCCACTACCCTCCACAGTGCACAGTCTTCCCCACTATCTTATTTTCTTTCTTTCTTTCTCATTTCTACACAGTTATAATGCTTTGTTTTGTAGCATTTTTCCCTGTTCTGTCAGCGTCAGCGTCAGAATCTTTCATTTCTCTCCGCTCTTGTTTTGATGGTCTGGGGTCTTGACACGTGGCTGGCTAGATTTGTGCCAACTGCCAAGCCATTATCGACACAGGACTAACCATGAATGCCGGTTTTTGTGTTTCGCTGTGCCCCGATTCAAACCTCGTATTGTGGTTGTGGAGTCCATTACCTGACAACTATTAATGTATGTGGCCAATTCATGCAAAGTCAAATATTCAAGTCCCCTGAGTGCTCTTATACATGATTGGTACCACATTAAGTTCCATGAAATTTTCAAAGTAAAATTGCCAAATTAAGGGGACCCAGAATTCCAATTTTGTGGGACAGCCTCTGTATATAGCTACCTCGTGAGATTTTGCTACTTGAGTAATCACTGTTAACTAGCTATATATGCTGTAGAAACTAGAAACTAGAAACTAGTAAGAGATATGCCTCCTTTTTGAGGTGCGGAGTGTCTGGAAAGAGATAAAATCGAAAAAACCTAGCTAAATACCTCAGCCCTAAAAAATGGTAAAAGGAATGTTACTGTAACAAAATCATAACATTACTATTGCTATTACGTATGCATCCAGCATCCAATGCAAATGCTTACTGCCATAATAATACCCAGCCAGTCCTCCCGAGTCCTATGGCAAAAACACATGTAGATCATACGTGCCATGGGCCATCACTCCAATTTTTCATTTTTCTTAAATATATATATATATATATATATATATATATTTATTTCTCCATATAGTTATATGGAGAATTTTTAGAAGAGTGTAATTTATCCTAATTATATTTACAAGTAGTCATTAAAATATATGGCACTTGAACCCTTCAACTTTTTTTTTAAAAATGTTAATATACTTTTTATTGTAAGTATATTTATAAGCAATAACCAAATGAATTAAGTAATAACCCTTCCATAAAATATATAAATTAAGTTATAGCCCTTCCAATATATATATGGAAAATTTTACATAGAGGTTATGACTTTAGTATAAGTGTTTTTGTTTAAAATGTAATAACATATCTCGGACTTCGATTCTTTTCAAATTATGTGAAATTTTTCATTTTTTTTTATCACGTCTCTACGATTTAAGGTTGATTTAATTACATTCTTGGTTCAATATGTTTAAACTTTTATAGAAAACGTTTCATATATATTCATATGTCTTATAAATCATTGAGCATTTGACATGAAATTGGAAAAATATATACACACATATAATTATCTTAAATTACATTTAAAAAAATTAAATTTTAAAATTTTTTTTAAATTATTTGGTATTTAAAGCAATCCTAAATCTCATATTTACTGAAAAAAATAAAATTTAAATGCACAGTCTACTTTATTTGATTATTGTGACCATTTAATTATTAAAAAAAAATATATTATTGTGCAAGAATAATAACATATATATATATATATATTTTAAAGTAAAGTAATAAATCATACTGTTTAATATGTTTATATTAAAATTGTAAGGTCACAATTTGCACCTAAACCCAACAGTATGGAAGGGATAGATCCAAAAAGCCCGCTACAATGAATTTGTAGAGAGTGGGTTGAAGTTTAGGTTCTAATGATATTGGATAGCAAAAATGATGGGCTTGGTCCTAATATCGCACACAATGAACTGTATATGTAACAAAATTTATCCTCGGATGCAAGCCGATGACAAATTGTATTAGCTTTTTATCTTTCAAGGGTAGGTTACAATTATGGATACATGTATAGTGTCTCTCTCTGTTTTCTTTGATCCCCCTCTCTGAACGTCTTCCTTTACCTTTTATATCATTTTCCTTCCTCTTCACGTATGATTCAGATTATTCATTTAGATACTTGTCCCATCAACCCATCCCTGAAGTCTTTGGAGGCAATTGTAAGGCTGAATTTTGATGCTCAAGTATCACCTCCTCATTAATGTGGCCAGAGAAGCAGTTGCAAGACATATAATGCGGTAGTAACAGTTTTATCATTGATATTTTCCAACCACACCTCTACTTATCCTATATATCCTCCTTGCCTACCCTTACCCACAGGATCTTCTAGAATAATGCTTTTAGACGTTAGACAATCCTTTCCTATCTTGGCTTACCATAGCTGAGGATATATTCTTCCCCGGATCACCTCCTTAGATGACCTTAATTAGATACTACTTCTTTATCTATCCGTAGCACCCCTTGGGTTGATATTCTTACATCCTTTGATCATTCAGCGTCCTCGGATTGGACCTTTAACCCAACAAACATTCTTGGGCCAACCCAACACATACCACTGGGCCCATTGACACTACAAAAATAAACTTTATTTTGACATAAATTATCTCTTATCTTTTTGTAAATTATGATCATTGTTCTCTCTTAAAAGTTTTTAAATATTTTATGGTTAAAATACAAATTACACTCTCCAAGTTTTACTGAAATGAATTTCAGACCTCTAACTTTAATTATTTTTGTACAATTGAGTCTTCTAAGTTTCAAATTTATTTAATTGAGTCATTTCGTCAATTTCAGTTTAAAAATTGCCATTAAGTATGCAATTAAATGAAAAAAATATTTAGAAAAAACATACACATAAAAATATTTTTATTAGTTTTATAGATTTTTTTCCATGTGAGAAAAAATAAATTTTTAATGGCAAATTTTTAATGAAATTGGATGAAAACCTTGAATTATATAAATTTCAAATTTAAAAAACTCAATTGAGCAAAAGTAAAGTTAAAGGACTTAAATAAACGTTAATCAAGCTTAGATGGTGCAATTTGCATTTTAGCCTTTTTTTTTTTTTTTCTTTAGATGTAGGTTAATTAGATTCAATTTATAACTTACATATATATATATATATATATATATATATATATATATATAAGGCTCCTAGCTGGACAATCTTTTGTAATGCATAAAGGCACATCTTCTAAGGGAAACTAAAGAAGATCGACATCTCTTCAGGAAATTGTACTGGCGGAGGTGACATATTCCAGTGGTGATATGGTTATTATTTTGCAGGAAGTTTTATCCAGGAAATATCAATTCAAAAATGGATATGGGGAATGGGAGATATATCCATGAAAATAATTTAAAATACTGGTAATGCTCAAAATAATTTTTGATAACTGTGGAGGCAGTGCCTTCCAACTTGATTGAATGATAAAATGTAACTTACAACTCTGATCGGCCAAAAAATTGGCTCTGATACCCAAAGGGGGGGTAAGTTACAGACAATGGGGGAGGCCGGCTGAGGCCATGTGATTACAAGATAAAAGGCCGGCTGAGGCCATGTGTTTACAAAAGTAAAAATCGGCAGGGGTATTACAAATGTAAACTGAGGTTGCCATCTATTACAATGCTAAGGGTTGTAAATAGGAGGCAAAGCAAAGAAGCTTCTGAGGTATTCTGGAGCTCTTCAATGCCCCTTGCTGGTGCTTTCCCCTTGTTCCTCTTCTCTGCCGAAGAAGTCATTTTCCACATACTAGTTGTTGGTGAAGGCCATTTGAAGGTTATCAAGGATAAATTTAATGGATAGCCCCTTGCTGGTGCTTTCCCCTTGTTCCTCTTCTCTGCCGAAGAAGTTATTTTCCACATACTAGTGGTTTTAAATATTATTTGCTCTTTATCCTGCCAAGAAAGATTTGGACAATTTAAAGTTTGAAAACACTTATTTATAAATTTCTTTTTGTTGAAAACAAAGGATGGTGAAAAGTAAATATTTTTATGATAGATGCATGATGATGTTTGGGACTGACTGGGGCCAAAGGGATCATTAACTGAGGTGGTAGCTAAGAATGAATCAATGTTCTCATCTTGATCATTTGATGGAATGATGGATGCAAAGGATTCAAGGTGCTCGGCTTGAATAGCATCAAGTAAACTGGTCGATACGGATGGATCAAATTGCTAGGCTTGATTGGAACCAATGGCTGGAAAGACTTTATTGCTGATAGTATTAAGGTACTTGGAGACAGATACATTCTGGAGGGTGCTTACCTCACATGGATCTGAGCTCCTAAGGAACTTAAACGGCTGACCAAAGGGATGTGTTGTGATACCTTTGTTATCTGTGATGAAGGGATACAATAGACACATGAAAGGGTTTCCCAAAATGACACTATCTGTCATATTTTTGACAAGGACAAACGGGGTTTTGAAATATACATTGTCTTGACAAACATAGGCTTTTGGGATTTTGAATTTAATCTGCATTTTTCCGCCATTTGTGGATGTTAGTCTCTCCTTAGTCTTTTTGAAGTACTTGGAGGGAATGAGTCCTTCTTGAATGCAGTTGAGATCAGCTCTTGAGTCTATCAAGGCTATAACCTCAAATTCAAATTCTTTGCTAATGACAATCCTGACTTTGGAATACCATTTCTGGAAGTTAATCCTACTGATGGTGTCTAAGAACTTTTCTGTGGGTGGTTCTTGATCCATGTCAGCTATTTCATCAGCTTCTTTATCAGAAGGGTTCTGAAATGAGGGATCCTCCTTATTGTCTTAATGAGAAGTATCTTCTAGTTGTTGAACTCTTTGGTTCAGGGGATTGTGATTAACCCTAAGATTCTACTTAAGGGGTCTAATCTCTGCTTTTGTTTGCTTAGCTTCCTTTTGAAGATCGTTGACCTTAACTTCTTTCATGGGTTTGGTGAACTTTTTGTAGATTTTCTCTAAATCTTCTTGAGGTTGCTGGATCCTTAGTTCAGATTTTCTATTTTCCTTTACTAAGGTTTGGTTACTACCAAGGGTATTGGTAAGGGATTTGGCTGGACATTCTTTCCTGAGATGTCCTCGTTTTCCACATTTGGAGCATTTTCCTGAGGCTTGTGGAATGGAACTACTATTCTTGAGTTTTTGCTTCTTGTATGCTTTGGAGACAATTCTCAACCTCGGGGTCCTAATGGTTTGGTTTTCAAGCCTTTTCTGTTTCAGTTTTTCCCATTTGGCTTCTAAAGGTTCTATCTCCATCTCACTATCAGAGGAGGTTCTACTAAAACTACTAGGGGTTTTATGGGCTTTTAAAACCTTAAGCTGAGGGGTCTTTTTAGGTGAAGGGATGGCTGGTTTCTGCTTTGCAAGCTCCTCAAGCTTCGCAAGCTCCTCAAGCTTCTGGGTAACAATCTCTAAGATTGTCATATCCTTAAGAGGTTTGTTGTCTAAGACATTTAACTGGGGATTCTTACTAGTTGAAACTGGTGAAGGGATAGCTGGTTCCTTCTTCACTAGTTCTTCTAGCTTTTGGGTGATTATTTCTAAGGCTGTTTTATAGTTAGGTTTAAGGCTTGTATGCCTAGTTGTGGGTAGCTTGACTAGAGGCTTTTCTAGGGATTGGATAGGTTTACTAGGGCTTCCTGACTGGAGGATGACCTTATTTTCGATCCTATCTTCTATCCTATCAAGTTGTTTACCTATAACATCTAAACACTGGTTGGTGTAGTTGTTTTGCTCTATCACTTTCTTGATTGGTTTTTCCTCGACTGTGGGAATCTTGAAATGAGAGGCTACTACATCACCATTGTGGTGCTTAAAGGTTATGGCTTCTAGGGGTGGACGACTGGACTGGACTGGACAACTTCCTTAGTTTCCTTGGTCTAAGCCCTGTTAACGACACAAGTCTTTTTGTGCCATTCAAATTGGTTTTCGAAGTATTCAAAGAAAGGGACATTGCTAGATATCTCTTTCATGAATGTTTCCTAAGCATTCAATACTTCTTTCTTTTGCTCTTTGGTGTGGTTGGCTCTATAGGCTTCTCTTTTGATCTTGTTTTCTTCAGAATCAAATTCCTTACCTAAGCCTACAAAATCAGGGGTAAAAGGTTTCCTGATAACCATGAGCTGGTGGTCTATGGGAGGATACTGGTGTGCTTGCTGAAATGGTTGTTCCATATCAGTCCCAGATGAGGATGGAGAGGATTGTTCTTAGTTGTCATCGTCTTGATCGACAACTGATTCTTGTCTGGTTATGTAGCAAGGTGTACTAACTTGTGACCTATTCCTGATTCCCTGAAGTTTTGGGCCTAGATCTCTTCTAGACTTTGGGAAAGGTGCTAAAGGTCTTGATGAGCTACACTGGGATGCTGGCTTATCCCTAAGAAGGATAGGGGAATGCCTGATGGGTTGGTGAAAATCTATTGGGGATCTAAACCTTGGATCTTCTAGAGGTGTTCTACACTCATAATCCAAAGGGGTGCTAAATCTAGATCTATCAAAACTCAACCTAATCGTGTCGTCAGCTAGTTGTTGGACAAAATCTAGATCTGGGTTCTGAGCTAGGTTTTGGATCTGTAAAGGATGGTTCTCGTTCTCTAGAGTCCAGTGTGTGGGAAAGGTGACTTCTGACCATTGGAGGGTTCTTGAGACCTCAATCTTGGCTCTAGGGTTAGTGGTTTGGATGAAGGTTGTTTCACCTTTTTTCTTAGTGTCAAGTGCCTGGATGTTGAGATTTGTTCTCATGCACTTGTAATAAACTCTATATATCAAGGCGATTTGGCTGGTTCCCTGCGTCATGAGGGTTCCATGGGTCTTGATATTGAGGGTGAGGGCTTTGATGACATTTTCATCATGGATGTGGATGGTGAAGTCAGGGAAGCAGTTGAAATGAAATGGTCCACTGTTAAGGCTGGTTTCTAGGGTTCCTAAGAGGCTGTCATTAAACCTGATATGACGAATGTCTCTGAGGGCCATAAGGATTGAGTTTTTCAACCCTTTTCTGATGAGAGATTTAACTCTAACTTGGACTAAACCTATGTGTAGGAAGTTATGACCTTTCTTCCTATGGGCTACTATGGTGGATGGGGTTAACAAGTAGCATGTCTCGTACTCCTTGTTTATACCATAAACTTGTTCTATAGTCTTGACATGGTAATCTGTCTTGAAATCCTTTTTCCAAGACCATGTGGACCTATAGATCTGATCGGTGGGTACTTTGGGGATATTCCACTCCTATGTCTAGATCTAAATTTGATAACTCTAAAGACTCAGAATTGACAATTCCAGCATCTTGTGCAATCTCAGGAAGGGCTGATGGTTGGGAACACCTAGAACTGGTAGAAGAGTAACTTCTAAACACCCTATTCATTGTTCTGAATTAAAAGCTTAAACCAACAATTACAACCTAATTACCTTTATCCTCAAACTTCTGGATCTAACCTTAGATCTAGAACAAGATGTTCAACTGAGACACAAACCTTATATGACACCAACACCTAGCCACTTGCTTCCACAATGGGGACCACCCTAAATGCCTTACACACGGCTCACACGAGCTGACCATACCAAACCAGGAAGCCTAGGGGACTTACAGTCAAAACAGTGTCAGAGTGTGATAGATTGTGCCCCTGACCCATTTTAATGGAGCATTGTTGGGCCAAACCCACGTGAATGGGTGGAGTTGTGTTATTGCCTCTCAAAATGGAGGTTCGAGTAGTTATATTTTCCCCTTTAGATTAAGCGCTTTACAATGGAGTCACCACTTATTTAATTATTGGAAAAATAAGAAAACCAAAATTGAAAAGTTCCTCATTTTATTAATTTTCAATTGAATTTACATTGATCATAGGAAAATTACATGGCTTTGGTCCTAGATACAATCTAAGATAAAGTACATGGCTTTGTTTCCTAGTTACAATCTAAAAATTGAAAATTACATGGATAAGCATTTGATCTACTAACCCTTGATCTAAGTTCGGAGACTATGTTACAAGGTGAGAAGGTGTTAGGCACCCACCTTACCTGGTGAAACCGGTCTCCTAGACTATGGTGACCAACATTCATATTATATTATCCATAATGTCAATCAATTTACATGATGAATTTAATGTGTGTGCATGTGATAAACCCTAATTCAATTTATTAAGCATTGCATTTGGATTTGAAAAATAAATTCTAGTGAATGTGTGTGGATGGTGATATCCTAGATTCAAGGATTTGAAAGAATTATTAAACAAACATGTTTTTCATATTTTTTATGTGGATTTAAGATCGAAACTAGTGTTATGCATGAACATATGATGAATAACCAAGAACATGTGAAGAACATATAAGAACATTCAAACATATTCAAAAGAATTTAAATAATTATTATCATGCTTTAATTTTAAATTCTCATCATGGAAACATAAAAAACAAGTTAGGGAAATAATTATACCTTCATGCAAGATCCATATGGTGGATGAGGAGACTTGAGTTAGGAGAGGAAGAGTGAGTCTCACTCAATACCTTGAGTCTCAAGAAGACCAAGATATGACAAGACTACTCAACTTCCTAGAACTTAAGAGAGGAGAAGAGAAGGGGTTTTTTTTTTTTTTCTGTTGTGGAATGAAGGAAAGAGGGGTTTATATAGTAGAGGTGGAGAAAATATGAATGGAAGACCATTAATGAGGGTTGATAAAGAATCATGAACCTAAACCTCATTTTAGCCTTTGGGGAAATCTGGTGCATTAAATGGAGAGATTGGTGGGAGTGAGGAGCAAGCCAAAATTCGGTTTTCCCGTAACTGTTGTAACAGCCTATAGAGCCAACTTCAAAAAATTATATCTGACTCAATTTTGACTGGAATTGTCTCATTCTTGTGCTCAAATTGAAGCCCCGGATGTCTAGTTTCTGGTAAAATTAGCCTCATTCACAGATTGAAAATATTCTGAAAGATATCAATGAAATGGTGAGTAGAGGTCATTTGTTAGAAAATGATTTCAGCACAATTAACATTAATAGGCTCCAAATTAGCTCTCAATTAACATTAAATGGCTCCAATCACTCTCATTTCAGACTTAATTAGTTTCAAATTTCCCCTAATTAAAAGATAATTGCACAAATTAATCAAGTTTTAATGGCCGAGATGCACTATCACAAATTGAGTCCGACTTTCAATTTGATGGTCCAATTAGGGCTTATGATCAGTCGATTTGATCGTTACAATATCAAGATCATTTTGGTGAAATGAGATTATGGATCTTATGACCAGAATCAAGATGCATATTTCCAAGGCGAAATTACCCTTTTATCCTTCATGTGAGGTTAAATGTGGGTTGCAAAATGAGGTGTTAACACAGAGCTCAATTCTACAAGGCTCAATGGAACACATCTGCAACAAACTTTTAGACAAAACACAGAAACAGGAAGAAGCAGATAATTGGGATGCAAAGGTTAATTTGAACAAATAATCACAGAAAAATAAATAGATAGGTTAAGAAGGAGGTTCAGCCTACCATTTATAGACATACCAAAAGTAAATGTAGAGATACACAAAGATGGTGAAGAAGTAATAGATGAAGAGTTTCCACCGAAAGAAAATAATTTTTGATAACTATGGAGACTGAGCCTAAAGGTGAAAGTCTTTTCCACCATCTATTTGATAAAAATTATTTTGAGCTTTTCCTAAAGGTGAAAGTCTTTTCCACCGAAAGAAAATAGTAACTTCTGGATGATTGTGTCTGGTACTGTTCATGAATAGTAGTTGTTACTGTTCATGAATAGTGTATTGTCTTCCTGCTTTTCTAGGGTACTTATTGATCTACAGTAATTGTTACTGTGGATGAATAGTAGCCTGTTTGGGGATGTGCTGAGTGCGGGTACTGTTCAAACAGTGACTGATATTGTTTTCTTGAATAGTAACCGGCTTGGAATCTTATTCTGAGTAGTGGCTGGTGCTAGTCAGAATATTTTAATCTGTTGAGGGGGCATGAGATGGATACCCTTCATAAGGATCCCACGCAGAGTCATAATATTTCTCATGCTCATGGTAAATGGCATATCGGTTGCATAATCCATAGTATATTAATGGTTCATAGTCTGGTTCTATTGTGATGAACTGACTAGAATCAATAAAACCGACTCTGCGAAGACCTAGGATTGCTGTGGAGTAAGGCTTGGTAGTGAACACAGAAATTCTTCCTGTATTTCCTACATGATGATAATCTCTCCATAGGTCTTGGGCCATATCAAGGATCTCATTGGTGAAGTAATTTATCCAACAATGTTCAAGAGCATATGTATCATTGTAGGATAAGTAAGAGTTTCCCTCACTCTAGGTGCCTTGGTGGGTGTACCCATTGATGAGTACTAAGTGCTTGGAAGGCTGGACAGTCATCCAGTTGTTTCTGTCCCATTGTGGGATTGTGCTCCAGCATCTGATAGAAACAAAAGGACTTTTGATCTTAGTCACAACCTGTTGAATGATTTATGGAAACTGGCTAATTTGATCATGGCTTGATAACTTAATTAATCTTATGAAGCCAAATTCAAACATTTTTGATAACCAGCTAGGATCCCTTTCCAAATCATCAGACCCTTCTTCATAATTGATAAGAAGACCTAGGAAAGGATGCTTTTGCTCATATACTTTGAGACTACTCCCAAAGTAATCTTCCCATTTTGCCTGAATGAAGATATCATCAGTGTCATCTGAATTGTCTCCATAAACTGGGAAAGTGGTAGTTGTTAGGATGTGTGCCCTTAAATCTTATTGTATGATGCTATGTATAATATTATGGATGACTTAATGTTGTGTTTAATAAAGTTTTTTTTTTTTTTTTTATCTAAAATAATGGTAACATGAATATAAAGACATTATCATATAGTCCATAAAATGCATAGTATGTGATTTATGTGAAAAGTCATAAAAGATATAAATCACAAGTTCTTTGTAAATTCAGAATTTATAGTTCGTAGTCGGTGATAAAATTGGGCATTTCATCTACGAAGACTATAATGTATCAACTAAGATGATTTGTCTTGATCATGGAAGTGGAGACTTCTAGTTGATATGTTGATATGTTTTAAGAGTTAAGACATATTGAACTGGATCGCTGTGAGATTTATTATTCTCCTAATGACTGTCAAATGAATAATAAATCTCACGACTTCTATTTGTATGAACTCTTAATCTTGAGAGAATAATGGACTTGATCATGACGTATAGGTTGCTTTAATATATCAAAAGTAAGATCTAAAGTAACGGTCAAAATCTCAGTATGTTGGGCAGCCACATTTAATGTTGATGGAACATATATTCTCAAGATGGAATTCATAGTCTCTTGATGGAGATATAAAACATTCTCTTGAGATAAGTTTAATGGGTTCAGTTATTTAGAGAGTTAGGCCTAATCACTTTGGTAAGGAATTACTAAAGTATATATTTATGAAATTAGATTTCATAAATATATAATGAATAACTTAAAGGATTAAACCGGGTACTCAAGGATAAGATGTACTAATTTTTAAAGTGGCAGTCTATATTCATGACTCTGTATTACTACGAATATTTTATGAAGGGGTTGCGTGTATAATAAAGTCTTGGGATATAATTTCTTAATAAGGCTTAGAGTGCAATTATATTTATATAGTGGTATTAAATATAATTAATGGTAACTTTGGACTTGTCAAGAGTTGACAGAAAAGCCCAAGGCCTATTGGAGCTAGTGTCTTATTAATCTCTTTGGTTCCCACTCCAAGCTACACACTAAAGCCCAATTGGAAAGGCTCAATAGGTCAGCCCAATTAGATAATCAGTTAGTTATAAAGGGAGAAACATACAATTTTTTTTTTAATTAGAAAAGAGAAGTGTAGAGAAAAAGAAAAAGACTTTCATTTTCCCTTTGGAAACTGATTGAGAGACTACACATCTTGGGCGTAAAGTGGAATTGGAGTGAAGATTAAAAGTGTTCCCAAGTGCTTCTAATCTTTGTTTTGAATTTTTCCACACCAAGGTACACTATCTTGTTCTTAAATTCTGAAATTTACATAGTGCATGTTGTCAATCATTAATGAAATAGATCTTTATTTGTTACTTCCGCTATGTGTTTTGTATGAGATACAAAACCATATTTTTTCCAATAGTAGTAACCAGTGTTTTAAAATGTTCAAACTATTTGTCGGATGATTTAAACATTGCCTTGGATCCTATAATACTGGTTTGTATCTCAGGAAGCAAGTTGACAATAGCACTTTTTAAAGTAGCCTAAGTCTTAAAGGTTAATTATGGTCCACAATTTCTTTTAGGAGAAAGTTTAGCTACAATATTGGTTGTAGTCTATAGTTACAACCTTACTTAATAGATTACATACTCTTTTTATATCCTCCATGCTTGCAAATTTTTAGAAAATTAAAATCAATAACTACGTCACTAATAAATTATTTAAATAGCAAGTTTTTGTAATTTAAAATTTTGCATAAAATATAAGTTTATAGATCATATAGTATATAATATCTGATTAACACAAAATTTGTGCGTATAAAGAGAGTAAAGATCATGCAATTCAATGATTAGATTTTCAAAATATGTAGTAATATTTATTTTATTGAGTAAGATTGTAGTTTTAGACTAGAACCAGTTTTGTAATTAAACTTTATCATTTTTTTAAAACTCCACCACTAATACTACAGTCTTCTTATCAATTAATGAGTAATATTACTACAGTCTTCTTATCAATTAATATCAGTTATATTCCCTGGGTCGAGTTTCCAAAAGGGGTCATTTTTTAAAATAAGTTTGAAACATTGCTATTTCGGTCAATTTATTCGCCAAATAGAATTATAGAGCAAAAATAGCCTAAAGCCTCATAAAATAAATAATATGATTATAGAAAGTCCAATCACTTTTTTTTTTTTTTTTGAGAATCAAGATAGCAAGTATTATTTGCTTAGGCCATTCAAATCAGCCATGTATACAGAGTTAAGGTCTGGTGGTATTTCTTCCATCCAGATAGACATATAAGGGGTAGAGGATGCTCGTCTAGCTAAGGCATGCGCCATTCTATTACAATGTCGTCGAACATGAGATAAGCTACACGATGAAAACCGAGACATAAGAATAGAAATATCAGAAATTAAGTGACCATAGTGAGCCAGAGATTTGCGCCCCATCGCCAAAGACTTGATCAATATTTCCGAGTCTCCTTCTAGGGTGATGTTGTCAAAGCCAAGTTCAAGTGTAATCTCCAATGCTCTCTGTGCAGCCAAGACTTCTACCTCTATAACTGAAGCGGGCAGAGGTATTTGCTGAGTAAGTGATGCCATGATGAGTCCTTGGTCATTGCGAATTACTACTCCCAAGCCAGCAAGTCCTTCCGCTGCAAAAGTCGCGCCGTCGAAGTTGACTTTATAGCCATGTTGATCAGGTGCCGTCCAGGCTGTTACTTGATGGGGTCGGGATTGTTGGGGTCTCCCGCTGCAAGGAATTCTTTCCAGAAGATGATCTTGGGCAAAGTCCACCACTTGGCCGAGTGGAAGTGCAGTCTTGCCCAAACGTAAGTTGTTTCTTCTGTTCCATAGCGTCCACACCACAGCAGCAAAAAGATCGGGCTCCCTGTTACCTGCAAAAATAATCTCAAAAATGTCAGTGAAAGAGGAGCACGCCTGAAGCGTGCTGTGGTTCCATTGAGCTCGAGATCGCCAGATAGGTTGCAATGACGGGCAGAGGAACAAGGCATGAACCACGTCCTCCTGGTGCACTTTACAGGCATCACAACAGCCCTCGGTAATAACCCTTCTACGAATCAGATTGATCTTGGTTGGCAGGGAGTCCTTACAAGCCTTCCAAGCCAGGTGCTTGACTTGAAAGTCCAATCACTTGTGTATAAATCTTACGTATATGGAACCTAGAGGGATGTGTAGATGCTATGTTACGAATAATTTGGGTTATACTTTCATATGGTAATGTCCTCAAAAATAGAGACTTCATACATATAGTAATAAATTATTTTGAAACCAGTTTCCTAGTACACACTATAGAGATTGTGCAAATTATTCTTGATCTTCACAAATTTTGTAACTTAATTGGTATATTTTCGTGTTTCCAACAAAGACATCCATAATTTAAATTTATTTTCTTAAATTACTGAATTCTCAACCAAAAATAAATAAATAAATAAATGAAGGAGAGAAATAGGAAAATAAGGAATAGAAGAGGCTTTTTTTTATTCTTTGGTTGTAAGGAATAAGCAACGGCCCCTCCTAAAATAAAAGGCAAAATTCGCTTTTATTAACAAAACAAACAATTCCCACAGTTATGTGTTTCATGTTTCACTTAAAAAAAAAAAAAAATGCAAATGACCTATGATTTTCGTTTAAATAAGAATTAAATTGCAAATTTAATTAGCAGGACAAAATTTCTTTTTTAGAGTGCCCAAGGCAAATTCATCATGAGGATTTTAAAATCCTATATACCTATTTTCAAATAAGCTGATTACGGTGTGCTTTTGTATTAAAATCTCATTCTCTTTTATTGTGTGTATGTGTGTAATATTTTCTCTTAATAAAACAAGGGAAATGCTAACGAATGCCTTTAGGGTATTGGTTAACAATCAATTTAAAGAAAGTTTTTATGGGAAAATGAAATAAAGTAATTAATATTTTGACAATTTTTTTCATTTCCCATAAAAGTAGTGTTAAAACTTTCCTAAAATGGATTGTTAACCAATGCCCTAAAACAAAAAAGATTTTTCCATATCCTTAATAACTAATATAGATGAGTAAGCCTAGAGACACTCAAATCCACAACATACTTAAGTGTCACCTTATGATTGGTGTACTTATTGAACATAAATATCATAATAGAGATAGTCAACGTTTGTTTAAAATTGATGACGCGGCAGCATAAAATTCACTCATTTCAAATGTATGAATAGCATTTTATGAACTCTATACTAGAATTAAGTACTCTAAAAATTTTAGAGAATCTTAATCTTAGTATCCATACAGTAGTGTTAGTTGTTCTTAATTAAAATTTGGATCATCAAAAAGCACATGAATCTGTTAGCAATAAACCAAAAATAATGATGTTTATTTGTTGGTAAATAATTTTTACTTGTAAGACTTCGCAACAAATGAAAAATTGTTGTTGAAAAAGATTCTTAATATAATGATAATATAATTCAGTATGCTTCCCTTAAAAAATTTTCAAATATATATCATATCATATACTTTATAATAAAAGTTATGCTTAGATGCCGTACTTGCATCAAGTGGCTGCACCATATTGCAGAAGTTTTTTTAGATATTAATTAAGAAAAAATAGATATAATTTTTCTTCTCCTATAATTTCTAAGTTAATAAAAATCTTACTTTGATTACAATCCAAGTTCTATCTTAATTTGATTACAATTCAAATTCTTCATCTAATCATTTATTAAAATTCTTAATTAAAAAAAAAAAAGCAGCAACATATATACTACATGTTTATTAAAAAAAATCTTAATTAAAAAAAAAAAACAGCAACATACTATATGGGTAGAAATTTATAGATATAATTTTGTTATTATCAACTTTTCTTCTATAACTTTATCACTTTTTTGGATAAAGTTATGTTGATTTTAACTTAATTTCCTTTGAATAACTTTAAACTTATAAACTAATTATAACTTAAAAAGAAAATGTCTATCAATACTATATAGTTAAAGTTAGGCTTAGTCGTCATGAATGCGCCAAGTGGCTTCACTAAATTTCTTTTTTAGATTTTTAGATTTTAAGAAAAAAATATATACAATTTTTCTATTCCTATAATTTCTAAGTTGATAAAAATCTTAATTTGATTACAATCCAAATTCTTCATCTAATCTATTTAATCCTTATTTTTTTACATGAAGTGTATTATAAAAAAAAAAAAAAAAACAGCAACTTTATTATTGCAGCAATTTTTATATAAAAACAACATTATATTTGTTCGTAATAATTTCTTTGGATAAAATAACAATAAGTGTTTTAACAAAACGTGCAACTTTCAATAAGTGTTTTCTAAAATTTCAAAAAGAGATTAAATTTAGTTGGTTGGTCTATCTAAAATATTATCAACAAAGCCTAAAATTAATAGGGTAGAATAATCTAAAAAAAAAAAGGACTGAACTTCAATAAATAAAAAATACATAAAATAAAGCAAATAAGATATAATTAAAAAGAAGAAGAAGAAGATAGAATTGAACACTATTGTGTATCAACATGCATTCGTTTTTGTTAATTATTTTAAGTTCCTTTTTTTTTTTTTGGGATAAATATGCATTTTATGTCATCTTTTTCATAATAATCAAGTAACAAAAGAAAGTAGTATTTGATTTACAACTACAACTACATTTGTGTCTATCCAAAATGTTATTAACAAAGTCTAAAATCAATTGGATAGAATTACCTATATATAAAAAATGATAGAATTTAAATAAAAAAAGAGAGCTAAAAAATACGTAAAATAAAAAAGATAGAATTTAAATATTGTAGATCAAAATACGTTTTTGTTTTTTATCTTACTATGTTTTATTTTTATTTTTATTTTTATTTTTTGGTTGTGTGGATAAATTTGCATCTTATGTTATCTTTTTCCTAATAATAAATTTTTTTAAAAAAGTATTTGAGTTTCACCTAAACTCTATCTTTTCATTTATATTATCTTCTTCACAATCTAAAATTCTCTCTTTATATATATACACACACAGTTTTTTGTTGTGTTATTTTTTCTACTACGTACTTTACAATTATTTGCTATATTCATCCCTTCTCCTCTCTACCCTACCTATAACCTTGCAAGTATTTTTTTTTTCCCCACTTTCATCAGATTGAATAGATTTTGTGTATTTGTTGCCTTTTTATTATATATTATATGATTTTTATCAACAATTTTTATAAATAGGCTGAAATTCTATATTTGATCGCACATTTTAATGGTTTTTTTAGACGTCAATATAGCAAGCCATATATTTGTATTTGTTTTATATTTTCTTATCACATGATTATTTGTTGTTGACATCAATATTTTATTGGGGATTTAATTTGTTATGGTTTTTGTTTGGTGCATTATTCCATGTAATCTATCTTCTTTAATTAAAAGAAAAATTTTCTATTAAACATGAAATTTGATAAGAGAGAAAAGAAGGATCTAAAAATGTTCTTATATCCTTCCATCCAAATTCCTATGTAAGTCTTTCTTTTCTTAACTCCATTTTCAATTTTTTTTAAGTTAAAAAACTTGGATATTTTTTCATTAATGAATTGGGATTTTGGCATAATTTTGTTTTCAACTATTTCAATTATTGAATTCATTATTTTTTTCATGTGTAATATTAATAGTTGTGTTTTTATTTTTTATGAGAAAAAAATAATATATGTGTTCTTAAAGGCTAAAGCACAATACAATTACAAATATTACTTTAAGTTAGGGTGTTATATTTATTTGTTAGTAAGTTATAATGTTATATCAAGTGAGGGAATTATATTTTTGTATATTATTAAGTTAGAATGTTACATATGGATACATTCATACATATGTTGGTTTTACAGCTAAGTGGGTGATATAACAACCATTTGAATAAAATCAACATTAAAACAAATGATTTAAATATCAAAATAAGAAATAAAAATTAAATTTCTTTAGGTGTACAAGTACAATTTATTTTTTAATCTTAAATTTTGAAATAATTCTTTTAGGATGATCCCCTCTTCATAAATAAATAGGAATTATTAAAAAAATTACAAAATTTTTTATTGATCACTGTAATTAGATATATTATATATAAGGATCAATATACAAAATTCATTTATTTTTTAGAATTTAAAAAAGTAGATATTTTTTTTTTTGTTTTTATCTCTTATACACACACACACACACACACACACAACACATAGAGAAACACGTAGAGAGAGAGAGAGAGAGAGAGAGAGAGAGAGAGAGAGAGAGAGAGAGAGAGAGAGAGAGAGAGAGAGAGAGAGAGAGAGAGAGATTTCATTTATAATTGTTATACTATTTTTACAATTTTCCATAGTTTTTAAAATATTTTATAATATTTGTTTTTGAAAAAAAAAAACCAAACTTGAACTTACATAATATACGTCTTCCATCTAACTTGTTTTTTTTTTTTTTTTTTTTTTTTTCATTTTATTTGTTATTCAATTTAATAATATTATCAAAATATTTTTATGAAGTCGTGCATCGCATGGGTATAATACTAGTATATATATATATATATATATATATATATATATATATATATATATAGGCAAAGACCCTATGTTGGAGAGCATAAAGTTGTGTCATGTGGTGCATTTTTTTAGACTCTCTTTATTTAGGTTTCTACTTAAATGAAGTTTACATTTATATCAAAGTTAGTTTATTGAATTACCCAATAGGGTAAATGCATATATTAATTACCTATAATTGTGCCTTAATTAATTATATTCAATGAACTTATATGATTATTTTTATAAATTTATATAAGAAATTGTAGAGGCACAAATCACGCTGGATCTAAGTTGCACTTTCAAACCAGCCCAATGAGCCTTAAACAATGAATTTATAGAGAATGAACTTCTAATCTAGGTTTTTGAGCGACAGATAACACAAAAATTGGATTAAATCACAAGACACAAGCGTTTTTCTCATACATGGATGAAAATATTGCTGTATATATTGGTGCCGAGGACAATCCTTGGTGTTTCCTTACAAATTCTCTCTGTCATTGGTCTATCCCTCTCTTCTGTTTCTTCTTTCTCCGCCATTTATAGGCCTGCCTCCCTTTCTCCTCCCTTCCACGTGTGGTCCAGGTGTTCTTTTTTGGATACTTGTCCCATCATTCTTTCTTACTAAAGTCTCTGGCAGTGAGTATAGGGTTGAATTTCAATGTTCAGGCGTTACTTCCTCATTAATGCGGCCAGAGAGGTAGGTATGGAGCTTTCAATGCGGTGGTAGCAACTTTATCCTTGATATTTATCTGTCATTTCCCTTTATCCCTTATTCTCGTATTCTCAGTTTCCGTATCCAAGGTTTCCATTATGGATGCCCTAGAACCGCCAGATCACTCGTCTTGTCCTCGGCAGCTTACTGCCGAGGACTTGGTTGTCCTCGGACGTCGTGTTTCGTGGTGTTCTGTTCGTGCATGGCACTTCCCTTTGTCACATGACTTAGTAGGCGGGACTGATCATGTCCTCGGACCATTCATGATATTAGGTTGGGTTTTCCCCCTCGTGAGAGCCTCTGGGCCTGTCCAACATGTATCTTGGGCCTATTGGCACTACAATAGCCCCTCGAAATCCTTATTTCTACCTTACTGAGAGGAATGAGGATTTCAATACACGCGAGCGGGATAATCTGCTTCTGACGTTTCGGTCTGCAGAATGCGCTTCAATTAAATGTTGGCGGCTTTCTGTTCCCCACGTTCAACCGCAGGATGCCCATCCAACGGATGAGCGCTATGTGGGGAAATAGGCGGGAGGTTATCCGCTTTACGATTTTCGATGGCATAAGTATCAACATTTCAAAGGCTCTTTATTCATTTCAGAAACTGTACAACCAGCCCATCTATTCCTGCAATCTACACGCGTCCTTACACCTTCTCAATTCTAAGCCGAGGTGACCTTATTACTCCAAAGTAAGTATTCCAATTTTCTACTTTCATTACTGTTTCTCAATCTCTTTCGTTATTCTTAGTTTCTTTGTCCTCGGCCATATAAATTTCCCAACCCCACCATAGTATTCTCTCTCAACTTTTAGAAAATGGGTAGATTTGCATCCTTAGTAGATACCCCCGAAAAAATAGAGGCGTTTAAAGCCAAATACAGGATCCCTCCAGGAGTGTCCGTCAAATACTGTAAGCAAGGGGAGTGGTACACCGATAGGGATACCGGTGAGGTGGTGATTCCTATGATAGCATTCTTAGAGGGGAGAATGAGAGTCCCTATGATGCCCATCACTAGGAGCTATCTTAGAACAACTAGGTTATCTCCCACACAGTGTGCCCCGAATATGTTTAGGATCTTAGGCGCTATAGACGTCCTAAACGAGAGACTTGGGTGTATAACCTTCACCGTCTGAAAGGGCATACCTATTACCTAAAATCTAAGCATCCCGAGGTTAGGTTGATCCAATGCCTCCCCCACTCCAACAGGGTTTGGACAAGGATTTTCTCATTTTGTCCGAGGACTAGCATGACGGTCTCCCCTGTCAGATGAGGAAGGGGGAACCTGGTGAGTCTTCGCGTAGTGTTAGCCCTAATTTTCTTCTTGTTGTTTTTCTATGGTTGTGTTTTTCTTTGGTTTGTTCTTACTGTTTCGTTTTTTTTTTTTTTTTGAACACATGTGCAGATCGTCGCGCCCTCACTCGTCGTGCTCACCTCGTCAACTTTGCTCACCTGGACAAGATCCTAAAAGCCGAGGTGTCTGTACATTCGGACGGTCAGCTTCGGGCGGCGCATCTCATCCTCGGATATGATCCCATCTCGACTGCGTTCCAAGTACCAAAGTGTGTCATAAAAGAGAAGGACCCACGGCTGCTGAGGATCAGTGTTGCAGTTGAAGGCTTTCTACTGCCTGCTGGTACCCGGGTTCCTCAAGGTGTCCTCATTACTGAGCCCGTGAGGGTTGTCCCAGGAGCCCTTCATCGCGCCACATCCTCGGCCCGACCCAAATTGGGTGAAGGCTCATCTTCCCAGCCAATCGTAAAGGAAGAAGAAGAAGAAGAAGAAAAAGAGGAAGGAGAAGAAGAGGTTGTCGAACTCTTAGACTCAGAAGAGGAGTTCGAAGCCTTTGACCGGGTTCCATCGCCTAGGAACCCATCTCCTGTCGTCGGCTGGCCATCCATCACATCCTCGGATGACGACGACCAACCACTAATAAGAATGGGTATTTGGCACCGATCTAAGCCCAGCCTCAAGGATGTGCTGGAAGGTCAAGTTGGAGCCCAAGAGCTTCCGAAAGTGCCCCCGGTGAAGACCAAGGATACGGGCGCCGACAAGCTTCCTTCGGTGAGACTCACTCTTCCTCCTTCCACTCAAATTCAGCACCCAGACCCAGCTGACCATAAAAGAAATAGGGACCAGCCTAAGGGAAAGGAAATAGTTGAAGGTGGCAAAGATCTTCCTGCCAAGGAGATAGAGCAGGAAAGGGGAGGGAAGCATGCTCGCCATGCTCAAACAAGGTTGGAGAGATGAGTTGATCCCCCTGCAGCCGTCCATGCACCCGTTTGGGCTCCCCAAATGCTCGTGGATGATCAGGCAGTCACTGCTGACGCTTCAATAAGGGGATCCGATGAGGGTATAGCAGCATGCATCGCCAATGCACTGGAGCAAGCGCTTTTGCTGCTTGAGGATATGGGCGAGCTGCGAAGGATGAGGGATCACAACGTCTTCATGATCCTCAAAAAGGAGCTTGCCATGGTAAGGGTTTTAATCAAATATTCCTTATTACCCATTTCATTTCATCATATATATTTCTTATTTATCATACTTGCTATTATATCTTGTTTGACATTCACTGTTTCTGCATGCTGTTAACTGTTAACACTTTGTGAGCAGGCTGTTCAATCTGCACATAGGGCGAAGGAGATTGTGGCTAACTCCTACAAGTCGCTAAAGGCCGGAGAGGTGAGGCTGGATCACACTCAAAAGATCCTGGAGCTAAAGGATAAGAAGCTACAGGAGGTGACGACCAGCCTGGGCAAGGCAGAAAGCGAGAGGTCAGGTCTGGAGGCCCAGCTGAGGACTACTACCAGGCAGGCCGAGGATCAGAGGCTGCAGCTTAAGCGTGCCAATGAAGACCTTGCCTCGGCCAAGAAATTAGTAGAAGATCTTAAAAAAGTTCTTACAAAGTCCGAGGAAGCTAGGCAGGAGGCACTCAAGGCCAAGGAGAAGGCACTCATCAAGGCACGTGAAGCCGAGGAGATGGTTGACCAGGCTGAGCAGAGTGGCTATGAGGTGGGGGTGGCAGAGACTACTGACACCTTCAAAGCCCAGGTGTCGGAGGTTTGTAAGGACTACTGCCTCCAGGTGTGGAAGGAAGCCCTCTCCCAGGCCGAGGTTGATGCTTCCTCTCCCCTATGAAAGGTAGAGAATGCCTACATCCCTCCGGCCATCCGAGTGGCTACCTCTGGCACAGCCGAGGATGATGCCAATTCTTCTGCGGCTGGGACATAAATAGAAGGAGCTGCCGCTGGTAGTGCCATTGCTGAGGCTCAGCCTGAAGATGCACAGCCTCCACTTGCCCCGAAGGAGCTGCCCCCCAACCCTAAGGCCAGTGGGATGATGGAGCTGGTTTTGGAGACCCTGCCTATGATGCCAAAGGGGGGTCCCAAAGACAAGGAAGTGGTTGGGGGTTCCTCGGCCTCGGTAATGGCTCCTGCTGACCCTAAAGACCAAGTCTAGCCTAAGCCTTGACGGTCCTTAGAATTTGTTGCAGTTTTTTCTTTTTTCTTTTACTTTCTCTTTCTTGTAATTCACCTTTTGGGTTGTGGATGTATTTAAAGAATAGTTCGCTTAATGAGAACGACTTTCAGTTTGAATTGTTATCTTGTATTATATTAACTGTTAGCAGATCCTTTTACCATTATTGACTTAGTCTAACCAAATAACAACTTGAATTTGTTGTACGCATTGATAACTCTATATCAATAACCAAGTAAGGATAAAGGGAATTTGTGAAAGTTATATACTTGCAAATGCTTTAAGTGATGACTACAAGTTTTTGTTCAATTCTGGCGACGAGTAAGACACTAAGAAGCAAGATATTAGTGTGAAATCCATTTGCTTAGGACTTGCTTGAAAACTATCTTCATAACAACATATTAAGACAAGAAACACCAACATTTCTGATATGTTCCACACTTAAACTAGGAGTGGCTCAAGCGTTGTGCTTAATACTTAGTAACAAATAAAAACACTTAGTAACAAATAAAGTCATATGAAACCCATATTTGAGATACTTATTGCAAGTACATACCTGTCTCTATAGGACGCGTAGATGCTCTGCAAGGAATCTACGCAACCGAATCTTTGTCTCTGCAATTGTTTTTGGGGCTCCGAGGTAACTTCATTTTCGTTTTAGACTAAGGTAGAGGATCCGAGGACCCAGCATAACCTTGTTTTTATTTTCAAATTAAGGTAGAGGATCCAAGAACCCGGCGTAACCTTATTTTTATTTTTAAACTAAGGTAGAGGATCTGAAGACCCGGCGTAACCTTATTTTTAGTTTTAAACTAAGGTAGAGGATCTGAGGACCCGGCGTAACCTTATTTTTACTTTTAAACTAAGGTAGAGGATCCGAGGACCCGGCGTAACCTTATTTTTACTTTTAAACTAAGGTAGAGGATCCGAGGACCCGGCGTAACCTTATTTTTACTTTTAAACTAAGGTAGAGGATCCGAGGACCCGGCGTAACCTTATTTTTACTTTTAAACTAAGGTAGAGGATCCGAGGACCCGGCGTAACCTTATTTTTACTTTTAAACTAAGGTAGAGGATCCGAGAACCCGGCGTAACCTTATTTTAACTTTTAAACTAAGGTAGAGGATCCGAGGACCCGGCGTAACCTTATTTTTATTTTTAAACTAAGGTAGAGGATCCGAGGACCCAGCGTAACCTTATTTTTACTTTTAAACTAAGGTAGAGGATCCGAGGACCCGACGTAACCTTATTTTTACTTTTAAACTAAGGTAGAGGATCCGAGGACCCGGCGTAACCTTACTTTTATTTTTTAAGTTAAGGTAGAGGATCTGAGAATCCAGCGTAACCTTATACATAACAGTACAAGTAGCACAATAGCAATAGAATTAGAATGACAAAAGTGTTTTTTATTAATAATAATATCGTCGCAAATTACTTACATTCCAGGGATGGGGCACAACTTTTTCATCTAAGTCTGTAAGGTAATAAGCTCCTATTCTGGCTATTGCAGTAATGCGATACGGTCCTTCCCAGTTTGGTCCCAACTTTCCCCATGCTGGATTCTTGGTATTACCCATTACCGTCCTCAGCACTAAGTCTCCAAGAGCAAGTGGCCTCGAGTTCACATGCGAATCATATCCCTGCTTCAGTTTTTGTTGATAATAAGCCAAATGGATCATGGCGATTTCTCTCCTCTCCTCAACCAAATCTAGGCTCCTTTCTAGTAGCTTATCATTACTTTCCGGAGCGAAGGAACTTATTCTCATTATTGGAAAACCGGCTTCCAAAGGGATAACAGCCTCGGCGCCATAAGTCATTGAGAATGGCGTCTCTCCTGTTGATCGGCGAGGTGTGGTCCGATACGTCCACAAAACATGAGGCAATTCCTCTACCCATCTCCCTTTGGCATCATCCAGCCTCTTCTTAAGCCCATTGACTATGACTTTGTTGACCGCCTCGGCCTGCCCATTTCTTTGCGGATAAGCTAGGGTGGAGTACCTATTGGTATGCCGAGGTCACAGCAATATCGTCTGAACGCCTTACTATCAAACTGCAAACCATTATCTGAAATGAGAGTACGAGGGACTCTGAATCGAGTGACGATATTCTTCCATACAAACTTCTTCACATCAATATCCCTGATGTTTGCTAGGGGCTCAGCCTTAACCCACTTAGTAAAATAGTCAGTGCCCATAACCAACCATCTTTTATTTCCAGGCGCCTTTGGGACCCACAATGTCCAGACCCCACTGCGCAAAAGGCTAGGGGCTTGTCAGAGGATTGAGCACACCCCAGGCTGATGAATGTTTGGAGTGAACCTCTGACACTAATCGCACTTCATCACGTAGCTTTGAGCTTCTCGTTGCATATTGGGCCACCAATACCCTTGTGTTAGAGCTCTGTGAGCTAAAGACTTTCTCCCCGTATGACTTCCATAAATTCCTTCGTGCAACTCTTTCAAAAGTAGCTCTGTGGCTTTAGGATGTATACATAACAGGTATGACCCAGAGAAGGATCGTTTATAGAGTTTGTGATCCTCAGCCAACCAAAAACGAGATGCTTTCCTGCGCATCTTGTCCGCCTCGACCTTCTCCTCTGGCAGGACATCATCTTTAAGGAAGGATACAATGGGGTCCATCCAACTTGGCCCCACCCTAATCTGATGAACTTGGATAATACTTCCAATCACTCCTGAGTGTTTAGGTAAGTCCTGAACTAGGATGATCCATGGTAGATCTTGTGCCGACGACGTGGCAAGAGTTGCTAAAGAGTCAGCATGTGCGTTGTTACTCCTAGGGACATGCGATAAAGTAAAGGACTCGAATTTACGTTGTAAAACTTTGACTTGACTTAAGTAGTCCTGCATCCTCGTATCTCTGGCCTCCACCTTTCCATCCATCTGGCCCACAATTAGTTGTGAGTCTGAGAACATTTGCGTGGTCTTTCCCCCCAATTTCTAGACCATATCCATCCCTTTTAGCAAGGCCTCGTACTCTGCCTCGTTGTTAGTAGCCGAGAATCCCAGTCTCAAGGACTTTTCCAGTGTGAAACCTTCTGGGGTCGTGATTACTAACCCTACCCCAGATCCCCTTTGATTAGCAGCCCCATCAACGTAAACAGTCCACACTGGGGGACCTTTGCACGTAATCATGCCAACTGATTTTCCATCAATGTCCATGTCATTGACATTATCTTCTATTGTGGGCTCGGTAAATTCTGCAATTAGATCAGCTAACACCTGACCCTTTACAGATATGCAGGGCATGTACTTAATGTCAAAAGAACCCAAGATGGTTCCCCACTTGGCAATCCTGCTTGTATAATCTGCACTTCGGAGTATGGCTTTGAGGGGAAGTTGGGTCAAAATCACCACCGTGTGAGATTGGAAATAATGTGGGAGCTTACGCGTCCCATGCACTACGGCTAAGATTGCCTTCTCTAATGGTGGATAACACACCTCGGCTTCATGTAAGGATTTACTCACATAGTAAACCGGCTTCTGTACACCCTCGTCGACCCTTATTAGCACAAAACTGACGGCATGGCTTACGACTGTAATATAGGCAAATAAAACTTCATCTACCTCGGGTCGAGACATGATAGGAAGATGTGAAAGGTATTCCTTAAGTTGCTGAAAGGCAGTGGCACACTCCTCTGTCCATTCAAACCCTTTCCACTTGTTTAATAATTGGAAAAATGGCCTACATCGATCAGCAGATCTTGAGATAAATTGGTTGAGGGCAGCAGTCATCCCAGTCAACCTCTGCACCTTTTTTAGATTTCGAGGCGGCTGTAAGCTATTGATGGCTTTGACTTGAGCGGGGTTGACTTCAATTCCTCTATGTGTCACCATGTAACCCAGAAATTTACCAAATCCTACTCCAAAGGAGCATTTTGATGCGTTGAGGCGTAACTTATGCTTTCTCAGCGTTTGGAAAGTGTTATCCAGGTCTAGTATATGAGCCGAGATAGTTTTACTCTTAACCACCATATCATCGACGTACACCTCAACTGTTTTTCCCAATTGTGGTTCAAACATCCGCGTCATCATCCTCTGATAGGTAGCCCTAGCATTCTTCAAGCCGAAGGGCATCACCTTATAGTGATAGTTTCCCGTGGGTGTGATAAAGGCTGTCTTCTCTTGGTCTTCTAGAGCTAAGGGTATTTGGTGGTAACCTTGGAAAGCATCGAGAAAGCTCATCCGAGGATACCCCACAATAGCATCCACCAACTGATCTATGCAGGGCATCGGAAACGAATCTTTAGGATAGGCCCTATTCAAATCTGTAAAGTCCACACATACTCTCCATTTTCCATTCTTCTTCTTCACCACCACTGTATGCGCCAACTATTCTAGATAGAACACCTCCTTAATGGCACCTGCCCTTTTAAGTTTCAGTACTTCTTCTTTAACGGCCTCGGTTTGCTCTTGGGACAAGTGCCGAGGTGGTTGCCTCCGCGGTATCACTGCTGGATTGACGTTGAGGTGATGGCAAATGAAGCTTGGGTCAACCCCTGGGGCTTTGTAAGCGTCCCATGCAAACACATCGATGTTCCGTCTTAAAAATGTAACTAGTTCCTCTTTTTCTTGGAGTGGTAATTAACTTCCCACCTGGAAGAACTTCTCCATATCATCAGCAATAAGCACCTTCTCTAACTCCTCACAACCAGGCACTTCAGCCTCGGCTACACTTGGCTTGGTCGAGGATGTTAGCTGCTATAAACTACTTTCGGCTAAGGCCTGGGACTCTTGTTTTTCTTGACGCGTAATGGCTGCCGTGATGCATTGTCTTGCTATTGACTAGCTGCCAATTATTTCTTCAACTCTGTCCTTATACGGGAACTTCACCTTAACATGCAGAGTTGATGATATAGCACCTAAGGTGTGCAGCCATAGTCTTGCCACTATGGTCGTGTAAGGGGAATATGCGTCTACCACGATAAAATCCACATCCACCTCCACTGGCCCTGACTGCACAGGTAGCCGGATCAACCCCTTCGGAATGACAGCCTTCCCTTCAAAGCTTATCAACGGGGAGTCGTAAGCCGTGAGATCCTCAGGTTTCAAGTTAAGGCCCTTGAACAAATCCGGGTACATAATGTCAGCCCCACTCCCTTGATCAACCATTACTCTCTTCACGTCGTAACCCCCTATCCTTAGCATGATGACTAACGCATCATCATGCGGCTGGATAGTGCCAACCTTATCCTCCTCAAAAAATCCCAAGATGGGTGGAGGGTTCCTCTTAATCCTCTTCGGCTCAGAGTTGAGGTCCTCGGTAAAGGGACGCAATATTGACATTACTTTGGTAGGGCAAGACCCAGTCCGACCTGGTGCAGCAAATATGACATTGATCATGTCCAATGGCGGTCTTGAAATGTTACTACCCTGATTTACAGAATCAGATTATGTGCCTTGTTCATTAGGTCTATTCATAAATTGCCTTAATTTTCCTTCTTTGACTAGCTGATCCAGATAATTCCATAAATTTCTGTAGCTTTCAGTGGTGTGACCCTTATCTTGATGATAATTGCAATAGAGGTTCTGGTTACGTTTTGTAGGGTCTCCTATCATTCTGTTGAGCCACCTGAAATATGGTTTACGACAAATCTTCTCTAACACCTGCTGTACCGGCTCACAAAGCACAGCGTTTATGTCTGAGGAGGAGCCTACCTAGACTGGCCAGCAAAATCCCTCCTTGGCCATTTGCTGTTATATTTCTCTGCCTTGAAATCTCTGCTCTCTTAGGGGATGACCTTCATTTTCCCCTTGCTCTGCTGCTGATCCTCCTTAACTCGCTTATACTCATCAATACGATCCATAAGCTGACGAACAGTTTTTACAGGTTTCTTGGTTAAGGATTTTCTTAAATCGTGTTCAATTGGATGGCCTACCTTAAAAGTGTTGACTGCTACCTCATCAAAATCTCCGTCAATCTCATTGAACGCTTCCCAATACTTGTCCGAGTAGGTCTTCAACGTTTCACCCTCTCTCATGGCCATGGATAGCAATGAATCCAGAGGCTGAGGTACTCTGCTGCATGTAACAAAACGAGACCCGAACGCCATCGTAAGTTCCATGTAGGAATCAATGGAATCTGCTTTCAAGCCATTAAACCATCTCATCACAACGGGCCCTAAGCTTGAGGGGAATACTTTGCACATCAAGGTTTCATTCTACGAATAGACCGCCATGCGTTGGTTAAAATGGCTCACATGCTCCACCGGGTCCGTTCTGCCATTATAAATGGTGAAGTTTGGTTGCGTGAAACGACGAGGAAGTTTCCCTCTCTCAGTATGACGTGTGAAAGGTGACTTGGAGAGTTGGTGCAGTGCCTTCCCCATAGCATCACTGCCCAAACCCCTGGGAAGAGACTTCTTGCTCGCCCTATCATGAAGACTTCCCTCTTGATATGAGAAAGTTTCGCTGGGAGGAGTTCTCGACCTCGGCTTATAGCCACTGCTTTAGGAGTTGTCTGAGGAAGGATCAGATATGGAAGGCGTCCATTTTCGCTTGGCTTAGCGCAGCTTTCTCTTGAGCTAGTCAATTTCCCTCTGCATGGCCCTAGTACCTCCTTCATTAGAGCCCCTGCTTCCGCCCCTTGGATAATTACTAGCGGTTCGCCCTGTGTGTACACTGCCTTCTCTATCTCCCATCTGCTCTAACTGTTGGAAAGGATCTTCGTGCTGAGATCTTAAAGAGTCTGCATGGTTTGGACTAGAACCCACCATCACGTTATCTGCGTCAAAACACAAGAATTCCCACAGACAGCGCCAATTGTAGAGGCACAAATCACGCTGGATCCAAGTTGCACTTTCAGACCAGCCCAATATGCCTTAAACAATGAATTTATAGAGAATGAGCTTCTAATCTAGGTTTTTGAGCGATAGATAACACAAAAATTAGATTAAATCACAGGACACATGCGTTTTTCTCATACATGGATGAAAATATTGCTGTATATATTGATGTCGAGGAAAATCCTTGGTGTTTTCTTACAAATTCTCTCTGTCATTGGTCTGTCCCTCTCTTCTGTTTCTTCTTTCTCCGCCATTTATAGGCCTGCCTCCCTTTCTCCTCCCTTCCACGTGTAGTCCAGGTGTTCTTTTTTGGATACTTGTCCTATCATTCCTTCTTACTAAAGTCTCTGGTGGTGAGTATAGGGTTGAATTTTAATGTTCAGGCGTTACTTCCTCATTAATGCGGCCAGAGAGGTAGGTATGGAGCTTTCAATGCGGTGGTAGCAGCTTTATCCTTGATATTTATCTGTCATTTCCCTTTATCCCTTATTCTCGTATTCTCAGTTTCCGTATCCAAGGTTTCCAGTATGGATGCCCTAGAACCGCCAGATCACTCGTCTTATCCTCAGCAGTAAGTTGCCGAGGACTTGGTTGTCCTCGGACGTCGTGTTTTATGGTGTTCTGTTCGTGCATGGCACTTCCCTTTGTCACGTGACTTAGTAGGCGGGACTTGTCATGTCCTTGGACCATTCATGATATTAGGTTGGGTTTTCCCCCTCGTGAGAGCCTTTGGGCCGGCCCAACATGTATCTTGGGCCCATTGGCATTACAGAAATAATTTTTAGTTGATATAATAGTAATAAATTTAGAATATGATGTTCTTCCTTATGTTTAGTTACTTTGACACTACACTACACCACACTCTACAAGTATTGTGGAGGGCAAGGGCTGGATTTAAGTCTTCGAAAGATAGTTTTACACACATATACATTTAGATTAAACTAGAACAAAATTTCTATCTTGTAAGAAAAAAAATTTACTTTGACTACACAATTGACACAAAACCATAAAAAATTAAATATTTGTAAGTTCACTAAAAAATAATCAAATGTAATATGCGTGTGTATGTGTGTGTGTGTGTGTGTGTGTGTGTGTGTGTTGAACTAACATTGTAGTATTTATTTTATATAATTAGAAAAATTACTAATAGAATAAAGATGTTTATTTTGTTATATTAATTATTTTAAGCCTAATGAATACTTAATATCATTTTTTTAAAGATTTATATGAGAAACAATTGATTGATTTATTTATTTTAAATAAAAAAATTTATTTAAAATACGGTATTCTTACTCAAATTTAGTTGTTTTTAGTTATTACAACAATTGAACCAATTTTCAACAAAAAGATAAACTAAAAATTAAAATTAGTAGCACACCATCAAGAATGTGAAAAATAAAAAAATAAAAAAGAAGAAGAAGGATATTTGCATTTTTTTTAGTAGGCATGAAATATGCCTATCTACATTAGTAACTATATCATGCAATTTTCAATTTGTAAACACACACACACACACACACACACACACACACACACACACTAACACACACACATATATATATATATATATATATATATAGTATGATCAAATCTCTATACTAATATTAGTGTTTTTCTATATTGTCTATAAAATAACTAAAGATTGCCATATTTTACAAGGAAAATTATTGATTTTTTTAGGGTTGGGGATTTAAACCTTGGATATTCTTTGTTGAAAGCATTATAAGGTGCCAAACATTAAAGTTACAAGATTTTTGGCAAAAATCATTAACATATTGGAGAAAGCTGATAATAAGCTGCAACGTACCTCGTACCAGAACTTGCTAGTATTTTTTAATTGTGTTAATGAAACCATTGATGTATTCAAACGCATGAATGATTTAGAACTGTAAATTGATATAAGAGCTAATGTTACACAAAAAATAATTGTAAAACCAAAAGCTACCATTTCAAATATTTATTTTAAAAGTATTATTAGATTAACTCAAATATTTTGGGACTACATTTTAATAGCTAAATCTTTAAAGCTTATAATATAATTATATATTGTATAAAAATAAAAACTTCTAATTTGGGGAGGGGGAATGAACCCTAACCATGTTTGTAGTTCCGTCCTTAGGAGCAATTAAACGCTCCTTGCTCACCTTAATCCCTAACCCTGCCACAAATTTCATGGTTTTTGTTTTGGACTTTTGGTTCTTTAAAGATTAAATCTTAATTATCTTTTTTTTTTATTAGGAAAATGATTGGATAATATTACCAAGTTACAAGGATTTTAATATATCAATATGCCCAACATAAATTATATAAAGTTCTTGTAGCAGTATTTATCCCATAATGTAATCGGTAAAAGAAACTTGTATGATTGAATAAATTTTGGATGAGTTATGTCTAGATTAAATCATCATTGGATCCTCTAGTGCACACTATCCATGGAGGTCAAGGAAGCACGTCCTTGTAAGTTACAACCATAGCAAACTTTAATCACCAATAAGGCCGACAAAGATACGAAAATAAGGACATTCACATTATAAACCCTAAATACTCCTATATATTAAGAGAAAAAAATTAACCGACAACCACCTAATTAATGCCCATAACTATCAAGCCTAAGAAATCTTTGCATTAACGGGATTTCTTTGTCCTTTCCCAAGTGTTGGATTGTGACAAAAGAGAGTGTTTTATATTCCTTCAAACTTATTTTAATCACACTATTTTATTGATTAAGTACTTGGATTTAGTCTCGTAATTGTAGTTTATTAAAGTGTTTTTTATTAAATTCTTTTGACTGGTAACAGGGAAAGACCGGTAAATGGTAAAAAAATTAGGCTTAGGGGGAAACTGTTCAGCCCACCATGGAAAAGGAAACAGTGGCATGCGTGCGTTTAGCTATGTGTTCTTTTCAGCTAATCAAGGCCACACGGTTGGCCACTTAGACCAATCTTTGTTAATTTTATTATTATTAGTTTGAAACCCAATAAAAAATAAAAAATTAATTTATGGGATTTTTATATAACAGTTTGGAACAACCATTTGTACGGCTGCTTGTCTTCTTTTGGCTGTAATTTTATTTTATTCATCACTTTTTGGGTCAGCATGGGTTAATATTATGGTAACATTTAGACATGATCTTCCACTTCTCCATACCTTTTTTTTTTCTTCTTTAAAAAATTGGCATATGGGCACAAGTTAGCATTGCATTTTAATAAACTATTGGATACAAATTTTCAAGGTTTAAAAATCAAAATTAAATATTACACAACTAATAAGGAAATGTACATCTAAATATAATGAAAATTCAAATACATAAATTAATAAATAATTAACAAGTATAGTTTTTATTTAGACTTTAACACACTCCTATTAATTTTATATCTTGGAGTATTTTTATGTTAGAAAAAGTTTGACTCTAATTACTAATAAAAAGATGACATGTGTCTCATCATGTGCAATACATAATTCATTTGATTGATTGAGTTAAGTGAGTTATGTGTAATGTACATGCAATATGATAAAAACAAATATTATGTTCTTATTAGTGGTCGGAGTGGAAGGGTTCAAATATATTTGAAGTCAAATTTTATTTTATTTTATCTTTGGTTTTACGTTTTTTATTTTTTATTATCACTTATGTTTCATAACGCCGTGAATGACATGAACAATAACAGTTAATGCATGCGTGATTGAGATAAGTGCACATTGCCTAGTGCCTACTATACTCACGTGTTCAATGTTGCCATGTCATGTATATATATAAAATTATTTTTTTCTTTTCATCTTTGTCTCCCACTTTGCTTTGATTGCATTTTTCTAATTCATGGCTACACTATATGATGGCCATGGTCATCATTGCCTGTTGTCCCTTACTAAATAAAGCACATTAACACATCCTCACAAGTTCACAACTCCAATCGACCAAGCCTAATTGCTCATCTTGTTAACAAAACTAATTCCAATTCCCCTTGACCAATCACATGCCCTCATACCTTACTCTTGCCCAAGCAAGCATCAACTAATTCATACATGTCGTGTTCCCGCACACTTGTGTCCACACACATACACAAACGTTTATTTTTAGGTGAAATACGATTTTGGGATTATTGTCAATTTAGTCCATAAATTTTATGAGTTTATGGTAGAGACCAAATTAAAGTAAGTTGAAAATAGTAAGGACTAATTAACTGTTACCAAAATATAGGAATCAAAGTGACAGTGCGTAACTCCAAAATGTAGGAATCAAAAATAATATTTTTATCGTGTTTTTAACTAGTATGATATCAATAAAATTGAGAGATAGAATATCCGGATGTGATTTCCTCATTTCCTTGTGTCTTTCCTAATTCAAAAGATATTTTTCTTAAGGTTTGATTTTTTTTTTTTTGGGATGAATATTCTAATGGTTTGATTTAAAAAAAAAAAAAAAAAGGAAGGGAACACAACTTTTATCAGTATACATCAATACAATGAACAGGCAATGACAACTTTGTTTACAAGCCCAAACGAGCTGAGCCTATTTTAATGTAGGTGCGTTGTCCATAGCATCATGTCATGCAGATCTTGCAGGCCTAATTAATGAGCATGGACCTCAGACCCAGTTTAATAGGCTATTTGGGCGTAAGCTACATGAGCTGAGAACCTTTCTCTTTCTTCTTATATTTGTGTCATGCACGAGCATAGACAAAAAGCCCTAAAAATAGGGGAGAGGCCTGTGAAAGTAGGTCATGAAGCTATCACTGGCAGGACCTTGTAGGTTTACATGAACAAGGATGGGTCTCTTGGGGACCGTTAACTCTGTTCTCTTTCAGTACAAATATTAGGCTTTCTTTGAGCAATGTCTATTTCTTTAGCCAAAAAAAAAAAAAAAAAAAGAGCAATTGGGTACCAGTTTGTCTTATTTATTAAGGGCATACGCCCAGCGGATGATCCGGAACAGATCCAAATTTGAGTCTGATAGGTTGATTGTCAAATACAGTAGCATGCTCAATCTGGTTCCTACTTGAACATTGGAAAGAGATGGTGATCTTTAGGTCCTTACACGACGTAGGAACTGTCTCTCATATTTTTTTATAAGGTTTTCTTTTTGACAATAAGATTATACGTACCTATTAGGTTCGATTGTCCAAGAAAATTTTAGTTTTGCTAGAAAATTGTAGCGGATTTTATGGACTTGAAGAAATGTGCATTCATTATAGTAATCCTGTCTATCAGACTATCGGTCTAATTCAATGGACTTAAAAGACAATGTATATGCAATACATCTTAGTAATGGATTCAATAGACTTGAAGGATGTACATTTATCATAATCCTGATTGTGGATCTGATTCAATGGACTTGAAGGATGTGCATTTAACACAATTATAATGAGTAATTTTTAGGTATTCCTAAAGTGCAAAAAATGATGTTCCCTTATCTCACATTCATAGTGAGGTCTTAGGAAATTTATGGTAAGACTCACTACAAATGTAAGAGAAAGGGAGCACAATTTTTCATATTTTGAGAGTATCTAATAATTTTTCAATTTGAAAATAGAATATGTAAGGACACAAAGTTGGCCTTGGGCCCAAATGGCCTACACAATAGAATTTGTAGAGAATGGGCTTAAGGCTTATACTTCCTAGGGCCCTGAAAAGCTATGGGGTAAGGGTCAAGTCCGTTGCTGGCGTGCTAGGAGTTGGGGGAGCAGTTCTGCCCCTCCTCACGTCCGAGGAGCCTATGTCCAGGCTTTCTTTCTCTTTTTTGAGAGAGAGAGAGTCTTCTTTCCTTTCGAGAAAAATCCGGATCCCCCTTGCTATGGATACCCCTCCTTTACTTATACTCCCCATCCCTGGTGCCCCTCAGTCTTTTATTTGAAAACGCTCCCCAATGCTTATAAGGCTGACCACCGTCCTCTCAGAAGTCATTTCTCCATTAATGCGGCTAGGTGGGTAGGTGGGAGGCATTTAATGCGGTGGCAGCAGCTTTATGCAGTGCACGTCTTACTTGTCGTCCTCCTCGGCGTCCCGTGGGAGTTCCGTATGGCTTATTGAGCTTCAAGAGCCCCTCTATTGGCAATGTGTCGCGTCTCTCGACCCCTGCCTCTGTTGTCTGAGGCCATATTCTCCTCGGACTCTCCCAAGTAGGCAGCGGCCTAATCGATGGGCCTCTGGGCCCTCGGGTTTTGGTGATCTCCTCCCTCCTCGTGGCGTCTTGGGCGGACCGGTGTCCTCGGACCAGGCCCAAGGCCCACGCAGTCGTTTTGACGTTTCTCCCCCCCCCCCCCCCCCGCCCACAGAATAGTCTAGTCAAAGTTAAAATACCATTCCTTCATATGTGAAACATCTTGCTAGCAGGCTCAAATGAACCTAGATAATTGACAGTTATTTATAAATCAGGTTCTTACGATATGTATTTGTACTCAATTGGGTTTTAGCTAGAATTTAGCAAGTTTCAACCTTGTATTGCAAGTTTTCAACCATCAAAGGGTTTTTTTACATATTTGTCATCCAAACAATTACTTCAAACGGATACATCACACTATTCTATCCTCGCATAAGCACCTATCAAACAAGACAGATTTATGCGTTTTAATCTGACAAACAAACCTGATCACAAATTTTACTACATAGGCTACAGAAATCTACTAAATTCTGAAATAAGACACTTTCACAGTTCATCTTTGAAGGAGGTCTTCTTGTTGTTGTTTAAGGACAGTTTTACGGGGTAAGAGGCCTCCATGGCTATACCACACAGTCCCTCTTCTGCATTAACCCCACGTTGCATCCTTATGTAACCCTTCTCTCCCCATTCAGGTCCCCAAGAGTTCTTCACTATCCAGTATTTTTTACCATCCAAAGTTGTTCCATAGCCCACAATTGCCACCCCATGATTCAGCTCTGTGCCACAATCTCCGGTGAATACTCCCTGCGGTTAAAAAATCCATTTCAATTGCAATTAGTTGTTTATACAATAACAATAACAACCAACCATTTCCAAAAGTTTGAGTTTGACTATAAATCCTCAACAGACTAGCCAAGGCCATTAATTGTTTATATAATTGAATGTATTTATTGTCAAACATATAACTACATCAATTTGGAAATACTCAATGTTATTTAAATTTGGTAAACTCTATACTTCCATGGTCATACTTTATACAATTGCATATTGGCTAGGCTAAGAAGTGGAAGTAAGAACTTGCCTCTGAGTAGAACTGGAAATCCTTGCTACCAGCATCAATTGCAACTGATACAGGTTGGTTTGCAACAGCTTTCATCAAGGCATTTTCATCATTTTGTGGAACATTTTCATAATCGTCTATTTGTACCATAGGAACATTCATCTACAAAAGCAATAGAAATACATACTCTTACATTTTTACATGCATAACATTTTTAATAGATTAGTCATGCATAAATTTTTCATTGATTAGTCATGTTGCAGTTACTTCACCTTGGATGAGTCACAAGACTTGTGTCGGGCTTGGTAGGGGTAATTGTTCTCCGTTGTTACTCCACCAGTTTTCTTAATGAACTCAAATGCATTTTCCATTAGTCCTCCATCACACCCATTGTTTTTAGAATCACAATCAACCAGCTCCTGCTCAGACAGAGGGACTAACTCCTTTGTTTTGATTTGGTTGATTCCCTCAACTGCAACTACAGTTGAAAATGCCCAGCAGCTACCTATCGACGATAATTTGGTGTTAAGTTCTTAGTTACTCATGATGGGGCTGCTAAAATACATTGATGAGACATGAAAAACTTGTCACAGCCTTTTCTATATCTTTTCCTAGGTTAGGGTTGGGGGTAGCAATTACATAGAATCATGTTCTTTAAGAGCAATGCAAGACAGAATTATTTAGGTAGCAAATTGTGATTAGAGAAATATTGCATTCATATGAGCTCATCAGTATTGACACAACTTTTATAATGTACCAATCATAACAAGTTACATACTCACATCAATAGTTATGTAAAAAGTTTACGAAACTGTGTCACTACTCATTAAATTTATCATTACTTTAATTTATTTTAGTTACATATTTAATCTCAAGATTGTGAATAAATTGTTTCCAAAAACTGCAAGAAAATGGAGTGTGTTATTATCAGAGCAGTATTTGTTTTTGGCATGTCAATTTGAATCAATTTTCTATCAAAGAAATTCACATGAAATAATTTGAAGGAAAACTTACGTGGGGAGATTTGCAAAACTAGCAATTACTAACATAATTATAATCATTTTCTTTAAGAGCAATGTAAGATTATGGTAGCAAATTGTGGTTAGAGCAATATGGCTCACCAATAACACAACTTTTAATATGCACCAATCATAGAAAGTCACATCAACACTTGTAAAAAAAGTCACGAAAAATTTGGTATCACTACTCACTGAATTTATTGTTTCTTTAATTTATCTTATAAGTTCTTCAGTTTTAGCTACAAATTTAATTTTGCGTTTGTTTATAAATTGTTTCCAAAATCTACAAGAAAATGGAGTGTGTTATTAATAGAGTTCTCTTTGTCGTTTGCACGTCAATTTGAAGAACTTTCTATTGAAAAATTTCACATGAAATACTCTGAAGGAAAACTTACCACATTTTCCTTGGTCCTTGATACCAGTAACTGCTCCTTGTTTTCTCCAATCAACAGAGGTTGGAAGATTGTCAATCTTCTCATGCATGAAACCAGTCACTTGTCGGATACCTTCGAACATCCTGTGATGGCTAACCTTTGAACCGGCATAGGAACTTGAAAATTCATGGTTAGTCATATCTGCAAACTTATTCAGTTTCAGCTTGTAAGGCTTATTCATCTTGTTCACCTTGTGAACATGCTTCACGTTCTCCTTGAACACATTGAAACGCTTATGCTTCTCGTTGAGGTCCCGAGAAGCAGTGTGATGGCTCCTCCACTTCTCATACAATTCCCAGAGTCTCTCTTCGGAAGCCAAATTCTCCTCTTTGAAGTCAAAGCACTTGGCCAGCACCAAAAGTAGAGCTAATGAAAGAGCAACCAAGAAAAACTTCCCCAAATTCATAATGCTTGGATACTAAATATACATATGAAAGAAAATGTAGATGAACTTATTCTGAGTGCATGAAAAACAATAAATGAAGAACAATTAAAAGGATGTGATTAGAGAGTTTTTATTGATGAAGCTGTTTGGTATTTTTTATTAATATAACCATGACATTTATATACAATACGCTGTGGTATAGGATGAGTTAAAAGAGGGTCCTAGGCTTCTAACTCTTCAGAGCTTTAACCATAATATATGCGTAAAAGGTGAGATTCTTTTTGAGGTCATACATCTATTTTGCATGTGTTCTGTTTCTTCCTTTCTACAGTCTATATGCCAATCACGTTATTTTGCTTGTTTATGAAAGGTGACGAGCTGGTTACGTTGCTTGAGGCTCTAAGACACGATATCTTGCAAGTTATAGGGGTCATATAGTGCTCAAAACTGTTCTCTCTTTTGTTTAAAACTGAAAAACTTTTCAGTATGTTGCTGATTGGATTGAAACGTCTATTATTCTCTCAAATCAATGGCTTTTGTTTGATTGAGTAATACTAGGGGCACACTCCAACTCATACCTGTTTATGTGCCAACTCTTGATTAGATTTTAACACTTTCACATAAGTCCACCACTTGTACTTGAAAAAGCTGAAATCCAATTAAGAGTTAATACAAGCATGGTGCGAGTTGGAGTTTGTCCCTACTCCCTAGCATTACTCGATTTGCATATGGATGAGATCAAGCCCATGCATCAATAGGAATATGAAGCAGGTTTTTGATAAAACCAAATAATCCAAATTTTCCTAATCATGCTAAGACTTCCATAGAAAATCACATAGGCAGGCCGGGTAGCATATACACAGCTGCCCAAAGCTTAAATTTGCAAGTTACAATTTACCGAGTTGTATTTTGAAACATTTTGTATCTGAATTGTGATCACATTGGAAGGAGTGTGGCTCCATGCTAGGATTCACAAATGACAAAGTTCTACTTCAGAAGCATCACTCATTTGATAAGAGAGGCTGCAGTTTGTTTTAGTAAAAAATTAAAAATATAGAGAATTTTTTTGATTGATAAGTTACACAAACACTCAATTAAGTCTTAAACCGCCACCTCCCTTCACCTAACACTCACAATAGGGGGAGGTGCTAGTTAAACTAGAGTTTAACCTGTTCATTGGCGTAAAAATGTTGAAAATTCAATCCAAAACAGTGTTTTGTAGTTGGTTAAAAATCTCTTTCTATGTTGAGTTGTTGAACAGATTGGGCGTTTGTTTTTGTAAACAACAAATCATTTATTCGAAAAAAATAATTTACCACAAAATGGGAAAAAAAAAAAAAAATCGCATTCGGTAGGTTGCAGCTCCCTCCCAAAATTCTATTTCACCTATTAAGGAATAGACTATTTAAGAGAAAGGAATAGATTTTCAGAGAAAGGAAAATGTCGAGAGGAAGTCCATTCGCCTAATGACGTCAATTATGTGTGACTGAAAACCATTGTATACCTTTCCACTTGTCCCTTTCCAAATAAGTTCGAAAACCCAATTTCTGTGGCAAAATCTATGAACTTTATAGGAATAAAACGAATGCAGGTAGTGACTCGTAAAATCTATATACGTTAAATGAATAAAAAGAATGTAGGTAGTAACTAGTGACCATGAATAAGGTAGCAACTAGTAAAATTCTATATACTTTAAATGAATAAAAAGAATGTAGGTAGTAACAAGGGAACATGAATACGATTTCCTGTTGTCAAACATGAACAAAAATGGAGGAAAAAATCTACTATCATAGACTATTACACGACTTCTTTGCCACAACTGTGATGTAGCAAAGCGGAAAAAATGGAGGTAGTAACTAGTGACCATGAATAACATTTCCTGGTGTATACCTTAAACCAAAATTGGAGGAAAAAATCTACTATCTTAGACTACTATACAACTTCTTTGCCACAACCATGATATAGCAGAGTGGTGAAGAAAAAATGGTAAGTCTATGTGTAAGTAATAGACAACCACTCATAATCTGCTACATCAACATTGTAGCAAAAAGTTGTGGAATAATTTGTGATCCTAAAATCATTTTGAAGCAATGTAAAAAAGCAATGCATAGACCCAAGTACCGCAAGAAATGTAATCTAGTTTCTACCAAGGGCTCAATTGGGACAACTTTGGGGGTCTACAAACATCGGCTGATAAAAAAATTACCTTCTCATGAGATCAACCAAAGGGTATATTCAGCACATTTCATGTGAATCATATAAAATGTACCCTTGCCATTTCTCTGGGAACCTCTCCATGGAAACTTAAATTTGCAAGAGATTAATGTTAATTAAAATTCTGTAAAGAAACAGCTAAATGCATACACAAAAATGCAGTTGCAGAAATATGGTTTGGCTGAACAATACAGCCCATTTCCTAGATTTACGTACGAGTTTGACATATTTTTTCAGAACTTGCATTTTAGCTCCATTTGGATCACTTATTAAATATAAATGTCATACCCAGAGAACAAAAGTCCAGCGTATACAGGATGATTGGTACCCAATATTATTAATGAAGTCAAAGGCATTCTTGGTGAGGGGGCATAACTTGGAGGTAAATTCTATACTCAAATCCGTGATACTTTGCTAGGATGAAGGGAACTTGCCATCACACTAAGGTCTGACCTCTACATACTTTATTTAAATACAATACCAAATCAATAATGACAAGAGTAACCTTTTGAAAGGGGGTCATTAGACTCATTACCATCTGCTACATAAGTTGAAAAGCAAGTTAACCATACACCACATCCATGTTATTGATTGGGTGAACATGCATCGAATGGTTCTTATCTACTCAATCTCTCAGTTTATTTTCTTTGCTTATATAATAGTCCCAGTCCCCCTTAATATTTCTTATGAAAGGAAACTTGCAACCAAATGATACAAAGAAAACCTAATGAACATATAACAGCACTTTGAGAGCCTCCACCATTGTCCTTTGATGGTCATCTGTCAGATCTACATTCAACAGGAAATAATATTTAACCTATGGCTAATGGAAATCTAATAAAGAGCAGGGGAATGTGGTATAATGTTGATGTAAAGGAAATATTCTAACAAGTTACTTTTGTAGGGTTTGCTTTGAGGAAGCTGTAATCATGTTGCCTAATAATAGTCAGAGAGTTTTCTTTAAATGTATGGATGGAAGGAACACAAGGCTTGCAGAGATCTCTACCAGGAAAAAAAATAATAAAAAACAAAAACAAACAAGTGATATACATTTTATTACTACATCTACATCAAAATGATAGCTAAGGTCTAATCTAGAGTAGATTCTAATTCAAACATTCTTACTCTCCTACTTTCATCTTCAGGTCATATTTACACCTTGGAGCAAAGTTACTGGAATAGGCAGAGCCAAAAACTACAGAGCTAAATCAATCATTGTTCCCAAAAAAGAGTCACTCAGTTAAAAAAATGCTTTTTCCTTTTGGATAAGTTTGGTCTAAACAAATGCTATGCATCAAAGATCTAAACATGCTACGTATTCAAATTCATACAAATACAACCACCACCAAGTCATGGTCCCAAAAATTTGGATATGGTTATTGATCCTCAACAGTTGTAATGGATCCATTCATAATAGAGTAACTAAATTTTACCCTACCACAACCGCCCTCTTTTCTCCAAGCTTGAGACTGGATGTCAATAAAATATACAACACTAAAGTGCAATTGTTTGGCAAGCTTGTGCGGTTGAAATGCCCCAACTCTTTGCTTATACTAATATATGCTTTAGCGTATACATAAACAGACTTCTAGCAAGTAATGCACATACATAAATTCAAAGGGGAATTTTTCACAGTTACAAATATTCATATATATCCAGCTCCTCATTCCATCCTAAATAATAGACAATTGTTTGACACCAAACATGACAATTTCCAAACACACATCACAGAACACACGGGCCAGCAAGTCGAAAGCCAATATTACTTTCTCTCAACAACATAAGTTCGCATTTCATCTCTATAATGTTCAACCAAAACAAAATGAATGTTAAATGACTGCCTCTATCGTATTAAACGAACTCACGGAGTCACGGAAGACTCACTATAATCATATTTATGCCAACTTCCACATTCATATTCCCAAACAACAAGTGCAAGTGGATACAACAAAGTGGAGAGTCAAAATAAACATGTTTTACGACATGGTCATCATCGGCTTAAAACAGATAACGCAATTATTATAATAATTCAACCAGCTCTGCAACTTTCACAATTTTCATTAAAAAAAATAAACAGCTAACAACAGGAATGAAATTAGGGGGAAAAAAAACAAAGGCCAGACCACCACCACCGTCACCGGCATTATCGACATAAACGGCAAAGCTCACGGAAGAGGGCCCCTCTGTTTAGATTCTTGCAATAGCTTCTGCTGGACTCTCCTGATCTCCGCTTGCTTCTCCAATCTTTCTTCCTATAACAACACAAACACACACACACACACAACAAATTATGCTTAATTTACGATACAAAGTTAAATTTCAGAGGGTGAATGATTATAAAATTGAAGTAGATCTAAGTAGCACATAGGGAATTCCAAGCTCTAGGTTTTCAATGAATCTGAACAAAAAAAAAAAAAAAAAAGTTAGGGTTTAATGAAATTGGAGCTTGTAATTTTGTGGATATTGAGGTGGAAATGCAAGGAAGAAGGGATTTTTCTTTGAATTCGAAGTAACAAATACAGTGTTGATGAAAAAGAAAAATACAGAGAGAGAGAGAGAGAGAGAGAGAGAGAGAGAGAGAAATGAAAACCTTTTCATCTTGACGGAGAGCGATCCAGACGTGGATTTTTTCCATGGTTTCATAGAAAGCGAAGGCTGCAAGTGTCATCGCGCAGTAGTGTACCAGTTTCACCATTTTCTTCTTCTTCTTCTTCTTCTTTCTCCAATTACCTGAAAACTTTGAATCGCTATCAGAATTTTCATTATTTATTTGGGGGCCAAAGAGTCCGAGGGGGGGAATTTAGTGCAACGTGATACATTGCTTACAATGCATCCTATTTCCCCTGCTTTACACGTGGGTGTAGAATCTGTAGATTGAATTTTTAGAGCATTTTGCATAAGTGAAGCAAAAATTCTAATCTATTTTAGCATAAAAATTTATTTTTTTATATTTTTATATAGGATTTTACTATACTATTTTTGAAAATTTTTTACCAAAAAATAAAAAAGTGACTAATTTTTTTTATGACCTTTTTCAAATTCTCATAAAATTTCTTTTAGTTTGAAAATCAAACAGTTGAAGAATGTTATACAAATATAATTTTGCATTAATCAAATGGTGAGTACAATTCTCTATCTTGACTCTTTTAGAAAAGAGTGCTCCTCTAATTTTATCTTCTTTGTGATCTTGACACGAACTTGAAATTTTTTTCACTTTGGTTGGAAGATGGATCGAACGGTCTTCACAATGAATATCTAGTTTTGAGCTAGTTAGAGATTTGCCGTTCTTCAAGTTATTCAAGTCCTTCGAATATTCTTTAAGTTCTTCGAAGATTCTTGGATTTTTGGTTGAAATTATTTGGTGCTTGAGAGGCTTGATTCGTTGAACTTTAATAATTGTTGACATCCCATTATTGTTAATTAAAAAAGCAAAGTTTCTTCTGTCTAGGAAATAGGAATGGAATTTAAAATCTTTAAAGTATTATAGCGTCATTGTCTGAATGCTCCACCTCCTAAGGAGGATTGCATAAATTTCATCTTCGGCACATGTAAACTTAGACCTTTTAACTCATTGTCTAGCATTGAGTATTTGAGGTCATTAAGAACCACATGAACTAAAATGAGGTCCACTCCATTGATTATTTACATCCAAATAACATTCAAAATTGATCAAGAAATGAAAAGATTAATATCCCCTTTTTTTGGGAATCAAAAGCATTTCCCTAATTAACAACAAAGAATCAACATTCATAAAGAGCTAAGTTAAAATTAAAAGAGAAAGAACTGTTAATGGAAATAGGCATGAAAAATTAAATTTATAATGTTGATATCTTGCAAGAAAATATAGTTAAACCAAGAATTCCATATAAGGTCTTCAAGCCTTGTAGCAAAACCAGGCATCATTTTGTCCATAGAAAAGCATAAACCTCTACACACCTTCTACAATCATTATTTTTATTTAAAGCCATATGCTTTCAGTTACATTGTATGGACAATGAAGCCTTACCTAATCCAGGAACCAAAAGTTCCTCAAACATCCCCACTTCTATGAGTTAGGAATCCAAGCACTATACTCTTCATTTGGCTTTTCAAGAAATGCTTCGAAATATTAATATGGATTGCTTGACAGTTACAACCTTAAAAAAATATTGATTTGTTTGCAAGGATAAAAAGATATAAATGAAATGTTTTATATATGCCATCAATGCATGCTCAAAGAATGTCCATAAGGACATGACATATGCAAAATATCAATAATTATTTTTTACTAGACGATCATCCTGATTTTCATCTATCTTATTTGAACCAAATTGGTTTATGCATTTGGTATAAGGATGATAGATGATTAGAATTTTAAATTGAAATCTACAAGACATGACAATTTCATACTTACCAGTATATAATACTAATAGTTTAATAAAGAGCATATTAGAGCATTCTCATCTGGTTCCGAATGAAATGCAAAATAGGTAAAGATTTTCATTTAAAAAAAATAGAAAAAGGAGTCGTACAGCTGGTCTTGCATTCCTTTAGCAAATTTTAAACATTGTTACAGTGTCATGTAGTTTTTGATAATACTATATAGCTTATGCATTCTTTCTTTTTTTTTTTTTTTAAATTTATTCTCTCTCTCTCTCTTTCTCTCTCTCTCTCTCTCTCTCTCTCAAACACGCTGTAGACACCCCATTTTACAACTTGCATTAAACCAATATTAAGGGCAAAACAGTAGTGTTGCACCAAGGGCATGGTTGTAATCTCAACAGGTAGATCTTCAGATTTGTGATAAAAAACAAATCTTGATGCTTTAATGAACATAATGATATGTCATGGGCCTTGATCGGATCACTTGATCAAAAGTTATCATATAAACAATTTTCAATAATCATGGGTCACTTACAAAATGAGCTCTATCACATCCTATTTTAAACACTTAACTTTGATTGGTTCCAAAAAGAATTAATTTAAAATTAATTAAATGTGAATTTTGATTGGATATCATTTTATTTATTTATTATTATTTTTTTAATAAAAAATGTTTTCCTTTATGGAAACTTATCTGCTCTTTTGAAAAACAATTTGGAGAGAAAAAGATATGATCCATGATAAAATAGAAAAAAAAAATGCTCAAAAAATGTTATTATCTTTAGCAACAACTTGAATTGCATTTTGGCTTGAAAAACGTTGAAATTTAGTCTTCTCTATTTCTGAAAAATTGTAGAGAATTGAATTTCCTTCCAAAAGACAACAATTCCGAATCAATTGAAATTTTGAGCAAAAAGTTATGGCTAAATATGAAACAGGTGTAGAAGATAACACAAATTCAACATCATCTTCAATTTTCTTTCAAAATTTTAAATGGGAATCAACATCAAATCTGTTCAAGCTTATCTTATAGGCTTATCCCTTCCCTTAGCTTCAGAAGAAAGCTTTTTGAAAAATAAGTGGATAGAGAAACAGATACATCCTATGAAAAATTTCAAAAAGCAGGAAAATGCTAAGAAAAAGTTACTATTTTCAGCAACAATTTGAATTGAATTTTTGGCATGGTAAACGTTGAAATTTGGTTTTCTCTATTTTTAGAAAAGTTGTAGAGAATTAAATTTCTTCTCAAAAAACACCAATCTTGAATCAATTGAAATTTGTAGGAAAATTTGTAGGAGAAAGTTAGAGAAAAAAATATGAAACAGGTGCAAAAGATAACACGAGTTCAACATCATCTTCAACTTCCTTTCAAAATTCAAATGGAGATCAACACCAAATATGTTCTAGCTCATTTAAACAAGTTTATCTCCTTCCTTAGTTTCAGAAGAAACCTTAGTTTCAGAAGAAAGTTAATAACTTTGCTTTAAAACTAAGTCATCCCTATCCCTATAAATAGGGGAAGATCTCTCTTCCATTTTCTAGACCCCAAATTCCCTCTGGAGACCTAGTGAGAAAGCAGAAAAGAAAAGCTATTGTGTAACCATTGTTCTTAAATTGGTTGTATTTTAGTACTTCCTTTCTTTTTCCATAACCCTTTAAGTGATCACTTTCCCCTTTTAATTTATGCTCTATGCTGGTAAGTAGTTAATTATGTTCTTTAAGTTATTGCACATGTTTGAATAAATGCTTACAAGTCATTATTTGTTTCTTTTATGATATGCTTGGATGAACATGCCTATATATCTCATTGATATTCCTTTTACATGCTTAAACGAACATGTCTAACTAGTTGTTTTACTTTTTTTAAAATGCTTAAATGAACATGCCTAGAGGAATAGCATGATAATTCTCTGTTTTCCTTCACATGCTTGGATGAACCCTTCTAAGTTATTATTTTCTTTTCATAATATGCTTAGATGAACATGTCTAGGTAATTGTTTCTCTTTTTTTTGAATGCTTAGATGAACATGTCTAATTAACATAATGGTCTTTGCTTAAATACTTGGATGAACATGTCTGGGTGATTTTCATTGTTCTTCTCATGACTGCTTGGATGATTGGTAGGACTAAAAATAAATTTTCTTTTGCAATTATTTCGATGACAAATAACATGACGATTTTGTTTTCCTTCACATGATTAGATGAACATGTCTAGGCTAGGAATTTTTTGTTTACATTAATTTCTTGGATGAACATGCCATTATCTTCATGCTTTCTTTACCTTTACATTGTTATCTAACTAATTTCACTTTTTGTTTCTCTTTATGTTAAATTCCCCAACACATATTTGTTTACAATTCTTGCAAATTAACATGTTTATATGATATATTGTTTGTATTTGTTTGATATGACATGATATTGACCACTTTAGCCTGGGAGACTGGTCTTACTAGGCGAGGTGGGTGCTTAATCCCTTCCCATCTCGTAAATTAGCCTCCGAACCAAGATCAAGGGATCTAGACTAGGATCTAGCATATGTAGTTTTTACATTTTTTTTTTAATGTAACTAGGAAGCAAAGCAATGCAATTTACTTTCTTAGATTGTATTTGGGATAAAAAATAAAGCATTGTAAATTTTGTTACAAAATTGATTTAAATTTTCATATATATATATATATATATTAATACAATAAAAGCATTTTTTTTATAGTGAAAGTTTTCTTATTTTTCCATTTAAATTAAATAAGTGGCGACTTCATGTAAAATTCTCGATCTAGGGGGGAATACATTTTATAGTGAATTTGACATTTGGAGCATCATGATCCCACCCGTTCGAATAGGCTAGGGCTAGTTTGAGAAAAATGGGCGGGCTGGGGCTGGGGTCGCGGTCGCTCACACATGCATAATTCTTTTTTATTCTTTTTTTGTCACTGAAACATGCACGACCTGTTAAAATATATATTATTTTAATATGGTGTATTGTAAATTAAAGAATGTGATCTAGGGTACATTGTAAGAATAGTGATTTAAAATAAATAAAATGGCTTTTTGGTGAGATAATTCTTCTTCTTCTTATTCTTCTTCTTTTTTTTTTTTTTTTTTTTTTTTTTTTGCATAAGTGGCGAGGAATGCTCTTAATAGATTACTAGCCTCATCACATGCGCTTTGCGCGTGCGGTGAGGCTTTTTTATTTTTATTTTTGGTCTAGTGTCATAATTTTCCTTTATTTTTATTTAAATTTTGGATAAGTTTATTTTGAAGACATGGATTAGTAGGAAAATATCTTATTTTTTAGGCATTTTAATTAGAATTGGAGAAATATTTTTACCGGGTTGTCCTCAAGTTTATTCTTGTCAAATGTAAGGTTTAGGGTTTATTTTTGAACCAAATAAAAGTTCAATCCAAAGAGGAGAATCCTCTTATAGATAGTATAGATGAAATAAGACAATATTTAGCAATTATCAATATCACTAAAACCTAACATGTGCATTGAATTTTATAAATGTATACAAATTCTTTGAATTTTATTAATACATTGAAATAAATGCATTTTCCATTACTTAACAGTTTGGCATAAATGCTAAATTTAAATGAGGTGGAAGCCTAAATGAAAAGAATGTCATACAATGTGCTACTTAGCAGAACCTCATGCTTTCCCACATGAGATCTCTGCTTTTATACATATATTGATTGATTATTGATAGATTGACTTTTGTTCAGGCAATAATGGGCCTACTTGTCCATGGTATATTGTATATATAAGTGTTTATGTGCCAAAGTTTTGTTTTGTTTTGTTTTAATTTTTTTTTGTGTCTATTAGGTTTTTGTGGAATGGTTGACTGTGGGAAAGGAATCAAGCAGAGGTCCTAGTCCTATAATTCAACTTCTCTTTGAGATGGACTCATGGATTGGGGACAGTTTGTCTACTAGGGCTTTGTGGTAAAGTTGACCCCCAAAGGAATTAGAGGCTTCTATAATGTTACTAAGGTTGGGCATCAAAAATTTTTAGGAGGAAAATTAAATTTTATATTGACTAATTGCATCAGTTTTGATTGCAGAAAGTGAATCTTGCTAACTCTGGACCATAGGATATTTCAATTGTTGTGACTTATGAGAGTTACTCTGTTTTCCTTTGATTCCCAAATTCTATAGTTTTTTTTTTCCTTAGTACATCTTTGTTGAATGGTCTTAATTTTCAAGAACATTCTATGGTCTTATTGAGAGAAGGTAGAGTGAAAGATTGTTGAGGTCTGAAATCCATTGTATTCAAAGAATTAGGGATGACTAAAATAAGTCTAAGAATACACCAAATTTTGAATAAAAATCCTCTTCCAACACTTTGTGTTCTACTTATGCTCCTTTGATTATGATATAATATGCGTCTAATATTTTTTCCTTTTTAAACTTTGGGTATTTTATAAGGAAAGTAAAAAAGAATATATGATAAGTTGTGATGGGCGGAATAAAAGTGAAACCCAAAAAGTAGAATAGAAGATTTGTATTCATCAATTTTCATACTCAACTAATGTGTCAAGTTAATATTGGTGCAAAATAAGTTGAATGTTAGTGGTAGACCTAGGGCGACTCTATGTGTTGGTGAGGGTGGTCACATGACCACTCTCACTTGAAAAAGAAAATTTATATACCTTAAAAAAAAATTTAAATTAGGCAAAAATCACATTTTCATCTCTACATTTCACGTGATTCCCACCTTGGTCCCAATATTTTATTTTCCTGGAAAACGAATTTCATTTTTGTTCCTACCGTTACATTAGAGAAGGAAAATGCATGTGGCAAACGACATAAGTTAAAAATATTAAAATAATGTCCACAAGTCTCCACATGGCTTTCCCACCCTTAGTTAGTCACGTGGTACTCACGTGACATTCTTTTTAAACCAAAAAACCCCAAATCAACTAACAACTTTACCCTAACCTTTTACCCATAGCTCAAATCACCATAGACCACAAAAAACCCCAAATCATTAAGCACAATCCCTAACCTCTTACCCAGATAGCTTCAGAGTGATTATAGCAGCTTGGTGTTTGTGAAAGGCATATTGCGAAGGTTCTATCTTTGTTTCTTTCTCTCCTTCTCTCTCTCTCTCTCTCTCTCTTATGAATGGTATTTTTAAGTGCTGGGTAATCAGCTTGGGTCTCAATCTTAGCTTTTGGGTTTTGAGAATTTGTGTTGTGTTTTGTTCTTGCTTTGAGTTCGATCTCTATTTCTCTTTCTCACACGTTCTCTCTCTCCTCTCTCCCTTTATAGCTTTTGTAGTGGACATAATATTGACTATGATAGTGGAATATTTTTGGGATTTGCATTGTTCAGCTATTTAGCTATTATGTGTTACTTTTGTTTATAGCTTTTGGAATTTGTAGCTGTGTTTCTTTTACTTTTGTTTATCAGGGGCCGATAAACAATGAAATATTTTTGTTGGTATTTGCATTGTTTGTCTGTATTGTGTGTCACTATTGTTTATTAGGGGCCACTATATTGATTTTGATAAACCATGGAATCTTTGTGTTGGTATTTGCATTGATTGTTTGTATTGTGTCGGTATTTGCATTGATTGTTTGTATTGTGTCTTGCTTTTGGAGAAGTGGTTGGGTCCATGTATTCCCTTTGTCTGTATTGTATGTTTTTTAATTTGTTTATTAGTTTATTAGTCTAAAAAAGTATTATTAATTTCAGAAAGTGGATATCTGTTTTCATTTTGTTTTCTTTCCGTGACTTGCATATAGGATGGATGAATGCTTTACCCTGCATGTCCACCATGGTGGGCATTTTATGTGGGACCCTCAAGCTTATGTGGGAGGGACAGTTGATATAGTAGAAAATTGTGACCTAGATAAGTAGTCAAAATTAAAGATCGAGAGTATCTGTAGAGATTTTGGGTACACTGCAGTGGACAAGATTTTAAAATGCATGGTGTGAACCCATAGTAGGCAAATTTCCATGAGGTGGTTGATGATGATGCTGCTATGTTCATGATTGACTTAGTGAAGGGATATGGGGACATTCATGTCTTTGTGGAGCATCCAGTGAATGAACCAGTTGAGTTACCAGTGGAGGATTTAGAGCCCTTAGCTGCTAAACCACCTAGTAGTGAACTAGAATGGGTAAATGCCTTAGAGGTTTTTGGTGGTGATCAACAAAATGAAGATGTTGTTTATTGTGTTAGCAGTGACAGCGAGCTTTAGAGTGATCACTTTTATGAGTGTGTTGAGTATGAACAGGATAATGATAATGATAATGATGATGGAGAGTATAAACCTGATTTTTCACAATTTGGAGGCAATGATAATGCTAAAACAAATGATGTTGACCATGGTGAGCCACATGATAATGTTGATGAAGAGCACAGACCTAATTTTTCACAATTTAGAGGCCATGATAATGCTGAAACTACTAATGTTAACCATGGTGAGCCATATGAGGTAGATGTTGAGCAGGTTTGGGCTAGGAGGGCTGGCAAAGCATCAATTGTTGATGATCAAATTGAGGAGAGTAGTGAGATAGAGGGGAGTGACTTAGAAGAAGAGCCACAAATGTAACCAATGGACATTGGTGAAGATAGTGCACAATCAAGCTGAAGATGATGAGGTTAAACTAGGACATATGGGTGGTGGTGTCATGGATTTTGACTATGAGAGTGAGGAGCTGCTGAGCCTTGATGAGAGTTCATCAAGCAGTGAGCATTGTAATGATTCAAGTGATGGTGACACCCCTACTACTAAGGTTGACAATTCTATTAGAAGGAGCAACCAATCTTTAGGCCAATAGTCAAAGTTGAGAACCTTAGGTTTGAGAAGGATATGTTGTTTCTCTCACCTAAACAATTTAAAGATGCTATGACTAATTATGTAGTCCATGGTGGGTGGGGTATAAAGTTTGTGAAAAATGAGTTGGTGAGAATGAGAGCCCAATGCCAGCTAGGCTTCAAGTTTGTTGCCTACTTCGCAAGGTGCCAAGGGAGAAGAGTTTTAGGTTGAAAACACTGAACATGGAACACACATGCAGCAGAAGTTATAGAAATCCAGGGTGCACAACATCATACATTGGGAAGAAGTTAATGAAGAGGGTTAGGAGACATCCCGACATAAAGCTCAAGGACATTCAGGAGGCTGTGCATGAGAATTATGTGGTTGACATAAGTGCAAACAAGGAAAGTAGGGCTAGAGAGAAAGCTCAAGAGGCTGTTGATGGGGCCCCCACTGCACAGTTCAACCAGTTGTGGGAGTACTATGATGAGTTGAGAAGGAGCAGTCTTGGGAGCATAATATTGATGAAGGTGCATACTTATAATGATGGTTATTTGGCAGTTGAGCACGACTTGGCAATTGGGCTACCATATTTTGAAAGAATCTACATCTGCCTGAAGGGTTGCAAGAAGGGCTTCTTGGCAGGTGTAGGCCAATCATTGGTCCAGATGCGTGCCATCTGAAGACCAAGACAGGTGGTCAGCTGATGTGTGCTGTTGGTAGAGATCCCAATGATGAGTACTTCCCCTTCGCATATGTAGTAGTCGAGGCTAAAATCAAGGACTCTTGGACTTGGTTTCTTAATTTAGTGCTTGCTGACATAGGAGATGACAAAAGATGGGTGTTCATATCTGATCAACAGAAGGTTTGGTTTCTTAATATTTATTGCTGCTGAATTAATCTTTATTGTTTACTGAATTAATATTTATTGCTTTGCAAGGGTTGGTGATGCCTTTGTTGACAATTGGCCGCAGTACGAGCATAGAATCTATTGCAAACATTTATACAATAACTTGAGGAAGAATCATCCTGGTGTCCTTATTAGAGGCTTGTTTTGGAAAGCAACCAAGGCTACCTACCAGCAAGCATGAGAGAGGGTAATGAATGAGCTAAAGGAGGTGGATGAAGATACATTCAAATGGCTGTAGTCTCACTCAACAATTATCTGGGGTAGGAGCATGTTCAAAAGTGATGGCCAGAGTGACACAGTTTTGAACAACATGTGTGAAAGCTTCAACAGTAGGATACTTAAGTTCAGGAGCAAACCTATAATCACCCTGAGGCAATCTACTTAGCTTCAACACTTTCTCTTATGATCCATAGACCTATGTGATTCATGAATGATTAATTATCCCTTTCCCTTTATGTGCTTGTAGCTTAAGTGTATTAGGCTATATCTGATGACTAGATTTCAAACAAACAGGCAAATGATTATGAAGGTGGAATCTGAGTTGTGTCCTAAGATAAGAAAGAGATTGTACAAGGAGAAGTTGGCATGCAGCAAGTGGCTAGCATATTGGGTTGGTTGTACCAAGTTTGAAGTGAAGAATGGCCTAAAGAGTTTCATTGTGGACTTGGAAGTGAAGCGGTGGAACTGTAGGAAGTGGGACATAACTGGTATACCATGTTGCCATGCCATTTCCTGTATCTTTTTCAACAAGGAAGATGCTGAAGAGTATGTCAATGCTTGCTACAAAAGGACTACCTACATTGATTGCTATAACCCCATTATAGAGCCCATCAATGGCCAGAATATGTGGAGACCTAGTGGACTGCTACCTGTGCAGCCTCCTATCAAGAGGAGACCTCCTGGCAGGCTTAAGAAGAAGAGGGCACTAGAGCTTGCTGAACCTAGCAGTCACAGAAAAAACAGAGGTGTAGGCATATCAAAACAATGCAAGGCATGTGGGAAATTAGGCCACAATAAGAGGAGTTGCAAGGGAGAAGTAGGAGGGAAGTCCACCCTGCCTGGGAGTGCATCCCAAAGCAGCAGGACCACTAGAAGGGTAAGTATACTGCTTTGACTTAGATATTTGTGTTGTTTTTTTTTTTAGTTGGCAGCTTATTAATTGTAATTGTAATTGTACTTATGCTTGTGCTTGTGCTTATGCTTATAGGTAGCTAAGGATGGTTATGCAAACAACCCAACTATAGGTAGTGTCAGCCAACTGTAGATAGTTCAAAACCAAGCACTACTGATGATGTCACCACAACTGCACTTCCACCCCCCAATGATAACCAGTCCAATCCAAGACTAAAAAGACAGATGAAGAGAAGTGCAGTCACAACTGAGACATTCAATGCATCTAGGAATGTAACAAGGTATAGGGCAGTAATGAGATCTGTTGGAAGATAGCAAGCTAAAGCAAGACGATTTGCATGTGTTTTTTTAGAGCCAAAGTTGAGAGCTATATGTTGCAAGCCAAAGTAGATATGTTTTTTTTTTTAGAAAAAAGTTAACCAAGTTGATATGTTTATGTAACCGCCAGGACAATTGGCATTTTGGTATACTTATATAATGGCTAACAAAGTCCTTTTTTTGTATGAATGTGCTGGGTAGACTTTGTCCCATATTTTATAATTATTGGTGCACTAAAAACTATCATTGGTGTTAATTAGTGATCATTAGTATTTACCCTTGAAGCCAGATTGGTGTTAATTAGTTCATTAGTATTTATTAGTGTTAATTGGTGTTAATGTTGTGATGAATATTTAATTGGTCTGTGATTATGTCAAAGGTGGGCTGCTATTTACTATGTTTGGTCTGTGATTATGTCAACAGTAGAAGAGAGCTCTGTTTATTTGGTCTATTAGATATGGTTCTATTTTTTTGGTTTTTAGCTTCATGTGTAGAGTAATATTGAGTGCACACAAGGCACAAACAGTTCACAACAAGTCTTGGGGTTTTAGAACTACATAGGAATAAACAATTTTGTCCAAGATCTTAAATTAACATTTACAGCTTAAGAAAATATTTCTTTCATATTTCCACTTATTTTCTGGACAATAAAACAAACATCAATTGGTATACAAGTCATACATTAATTAAAAAGTGATGTTTCATTGCTAAAGTCTTGGATTATAGAGAGGATTACACCAAAATTCAGGCATTTTCCCACTAATACATACCAACACATGTTTAGGCCAACACATACCAACACAAAAATTCTGCCAAAATTATGGTCTTTTTACAATAATACCTACCCACCTAATGATCCATTTTCCTCCCACCTATTTCGCCAATCAAAAGAAGCATCAAGCAGAGTTGCATCCCACTTATCACCAGAGACAACCTCAGGCACATGGGCATCATCTTCTCTCTTTTCTTATAGCCTGCAATATCAGCTTCAAGGGTTAAAATCCGTTGCCTCTGCTCTAGAATCAGCACCTTGCCACGCTCGCAGATTTCATCATCATGCAATTGAAAAAAATTTACACTTGCATCTAGCTTGACACGCAATCTAACACTTGTATTAGCAAAATACTAAAATCCTTGAAACTAAAAAAGACCCACTAAAGAAAGTAGCTATAAAATAAAAACCCAATAACAGAATCCAATAAATGTTCCATAAAAACAACATCTTTATAGTCAATAAAGCCCACAAAAAGTTCCTCTCTCTCACTCTATTTTTTTCCTCACCTAAACTTCACTTCCACCCAGATAATCAATAGAAATTTAAAAAGTGTACAAAGAGAGATCGTGTATGATTGGAAAAAAGAGAGATAGTGTATTATATAGATACTAACTTACCCAGAAATTTGGACACCTATAGAACCTTCTTCCAGGGTTCTCAAGTGTCCACGAAACAACCAAAACGGGTTTCTCAGAGCAGAAGCATTGGGTTGGGCCCCTTTTCCTCAAGCTTCCACTCGATGACATCGAGCTTGATTCCATGAGAGCAATTGTGAGCGAGGAGCTGAGTTCGTAGCGAGGAGCTGAGTTCCTGGCGAGGAGATGAGTTTGTGGCGAGGAGCTTAATTTGGGGGTTAGGGATTTCTGAATCTAGGGGTTAGTTTTTGGAGGAGCAGTTGATTATGAAATCACGTGAGGGCCACGTGACCTCCTACAGGTGGGAATCAGGCTAACTGAAGGCGGGAAAGCCATGTGGAGACTTGTAGACATTATTTTAATATTTTTAACTTATGCCGTTTATCACATGTGCATTTTCCGTCTCTGATATAATGGCAGGTACAAAAACGAGACATGTTTTCCAGGATAGGGAGTAAAAGCGGTGAAAATAAAAGATATGGACCAAAGTAGGAATCATGTGAAAATGTAGGGATAAAAATGTGTTTTTCACCTTTAAATTAATATGAGTTAGTTGACCACCATAGAAAAAAAAAACTTTTTTTTTTTTTGAGGGAAAAAAAAAAAAAAAAAACTTAACCACCATAAAAAACCTCGAGCCTTTAAAAATAAAATTTTATCTCTCTAAAATTTTGGTTTTTTGAAGGTTAATTTTATTAATTTGCGATGAAAAAACAATTTTAGATCAATAGCTCAATTTTCAAATTGCAATTTTATCAAATATTTAATTGTAATTTTTAAAATTGTTTTTTCAAAAGGTATATTTTAAAAAAAACACACTTTTCCAAATGGCTAGTTTGTTAGTACTTGCTTTAGTCTTTAGCTAAATTTGTGATTTATGCAATACATTTTGTACATACGCATGTGCACAAAAATAATGCCAAAGTGTGTTATTGAACATGGCTAATTTAATGGTTAAATGCCTAAGCTAAGCATGTTAAATGACCTTATAGTTTATCATTTATTCTTTTGCTAGCATTATGGACAAACTTCTTAAAAGAAAATCACTTGTATTGCAAGATTCATATTCTAAGTGAATTTGTTTTAACTTGAACCATCTTCTTTCGAATCCTAAAATATGAGAAAATGTCTCATATTTTCATCTTAATGATCATGATGAAGTAAGAAGAGTATATTTACAAAGAGGTTCTTGTCAACCTTTTAACCATGATTTCCCAAAAAATATTTAGTGGAGCATTGAATCAATTTGATCCTGATTGGTATAAAGAATACAAAAATTGGTTGGAACATATCATAAAAAAAGGATGATACATTTTGTTTATATTATTACTTATTTAGGCAAGATGTTGGTAATTGAATAGGAGATCAGTAAATGAACGATTGATTAGTTGTGTACATTGAAAAGGACGTAATTGATAGCATTGACAATAAAACTATCATGTAATGATTTCAAAATATAAAAACTCGAAGAAGGAAAATTTTAAACTTTTATGTATTTGCATCTTTTTTGTTGCAATGTGTCAATATATTCAAGCTTAGCTTTATTTTTACTAATATTTTTTTTTTTTAAATTTAAATTTCTTAATAACCACCATGAAGAAAATTCTTAGAGCCACTACTGGGTAAACCCATGTAAAACTGATATTATTTTCATCATAAGTTGACAACTCAACTGAGCGTGAAATTGAGTGTGTTCCGGAATCAAAAGGATTGCTGTTTATATTAACCAAAACTCACAATGACGTGGACACCTAGATTCTTTTCACACTCATTGTAGAAATGTTATTCTTTTTTATTTTATTTTTATATTTAGATGATTGAGTTTTGCCAACGAGATGGAGAATGGAAACTTGTACCTATAATCACTATCTGGTAGCTTATAGTAATCATTATTTGATAAATTGATGACACATGATTAGCAGCCAATTGTGCAGACTCGTTGGTTTAATATTGTTGGCCTTTTGTGCCCTACAAACTACAAAGTTATCAGGAATTCTCTATCTTGTTACCCTAAATTTTGGCAAGAGTTCTATGACTAGAATGTAGAGGACCACAGCTAGGATGAAGGGATCTTGCCATCACACAATGGTTTGATCTCTACCTACTTTATTTAAATACAATACCAAGACAATAATGACGAAACCTTTTGAAAGGGTCATTACCAAGACTGAAAAACACTGCAAGTTTAACCATTCACCGCATCCATGTTATTGATTGGGTGAACATGCACTGAATGGTTCTTCTCTATTCTATCTCTCAGTTTATTTTCTTTGCTTATATAATAGTCCCAGCCCCCCTTAATGTTTCTCATAGAAGGAAACTTGCAACCAAATGAATGAATGATACAAAGAAAACTTAATGAATATAACAGCACTCTGAGAGCCTCCGCCTTTGTCCTTTGATGGTCATCTGTCAGATCTACATTCTACAGGGATAATATTTAGCCCATGGCTAATGAAAATCTAATGAATAGCAGGGAAATGTGGTGTTATGTTGATATAAAGGAAATATTCTAACAAGTTACTTTTGTAGGGTTTGCTTTGAGGAAGCTGTAATCATATAGCCTGAGAGTGTTAAGAGAGTTTTCTTTAAATGTTATGGATGGAAAGAATACAAGGCTTCCAGAGATCTTTACCGGCGGGAACAAAAAAAGAGAGAAAGGAATTTACATTTTCATGCCATATCTTCATCAAAATTATAACTAAGGCCTAATCTAGCGTAGATTCTAACTGATGTAGAACAGACAGCTATGACCTTCTTGGACTTTCAAGTGTGCCTGAAATTGCGTAAGACAAAGAAGCACTAGTAGATATCATTTGAGTGATGGAGTCAAAATCACATGAAATTTAGTAGGCAGAAGGGAAATGGGCTTTTGAGTTATAGTCGTCGCTTTGCTACAAAGTACCCCATAATTTTGGCGAATTCATCCGTTATTCCCTGAAAACTGTGAGTTTGCCATTTATAGTAATTTTTATTTCCTTAATAATTTTTTTTTCCTCAAAAGTCAGAATAAGGTCTTGCTTGTTTTGAGATGACTCTTAAGATCATTAGTTTATGATTTGCATTTAACTCAATCACTACAACAAAATGTATTTTCAGTGACGAATTTTAGTGAGGAAATTATTTTCGTCACTAAAAAGTACCATTTAGTGACGAAATTTATATTTCGTCACTATTTATAAAAAAAAAAATAGTAACATTTAGTGACGAAAAATAGATTTCGTCACTATATGTTAGGTTGAACTAAAGGCGCCAAACAAAAATCTAGGCGCCAAACTAAATTCATCTTTTGTGACGAATTATTTCGTCACTAAAAGTTTAAGTTTTTTGTGACGAAAAAATTCATCACTAAAGATGCTGATAATTATACAATTAGTGACGAAATTAATTTCGTCACTAAATGGCACAAATAGTGACGAAAATAAATCGTCACTAAAAACAAAATGGTAAAAATAGTATCATTATCAGCGACGAAACTAAGTTTCGTTGCTAAAGGTATCTTATAGTGACTAAACAAGTCGTCACTATAAGTTTTTGTTTAGTTGCACCTGAGAATAACAAGCGCGCACTTGTGATAGCTGAGGCGTTGAGGCACTAAAAACATAACCCAGCAAATACACTTTTTCATTCTTTTTGTAAACATAACCCAGCAAACATAACTCAGCGTCTCAACAAACCCGTTTCCGTCGCCGAGCCTCTCGTCGCCAAACCAGCTAACCGTCGCCGATCCTCATCGTCGCCGAGCCTCACCGTCGCCGAACCCAGCTCACCGTCGCCGAAGACAGCTCACCGTCACCAAACCGTCGCCGATTCATCCTCACGAAACCCGTCGCCAAACCCATAGCCAAACCGTCGCCGATCCATCCTCACCGTCACCGATCTGAGCATACCGTCGCCGATCCATCCTCATCGTCACCGATCTGAGCTAACCGTCGCCGATTCATCCTCACCGTCACCGATCTGAGCATACCGTTGCTGATCTGAGCTAACCGTCGCCGATTCATCCTTCCCTTCGCGACGCTTCGCTTCGGCAACACTCTTCGCTCCACATTCTCATCCTCACAGTCACCGATCTGAGCTAACCGTCACCGATCGGTCTGTCACTTTTTTTCCACATTCTTGTTTTCTTTTCTTTGCGATTCAAGCTTTGGTTTGGCTTTTTTATTTTTTATTTTTTTTTTATTTTAGGGATTTCGTTAGTTTTTGATTTTTTTTTTTAAATGAAATAAATGGTGGGTTTTACAATTTGTGTGAGGCATTTCAATTTTTCCGATGAAATTTTGTGGAATCGCAATAACTGTTCTTTGAATCTGCATTACCATATATATTGTTTTAAATTTTTAATTAGAATTTTTGTTTTATTTTTCAACAGGGAGTTTGGAAAATCATATGCTTAATGTTTGATTTTATTTTTATTTTGTATTTTTAAAATTTGCTATATGTATTGTGTGTGAGTGTGAGGTTCTCTTTTGTTTATGTATTTTCAAGGAGAATGTATAAATGATTTCTGCTGTCAGTTTACTCTCTCTCTTCTTTGATGTTATTACCTTATTTTTGGTCATAATAATATGCATTTTGTGAAACCCCAAGAGCTGTTTTGCTTCTTGTGAGAGGAAAGGCCTTTTATAGAAGGTTCTCCTTGAAAAACCCAAAGAAGCATACACTAATTTAGATGGAAATCAACCCATGTAAAAAGCTACACCAAGTACAATCTTTTACTTCAATTTCCTTCACAACCAGATGCAGTTAATGTGGGCCTTTTCCACAATGTTGACCACAATGTGGTTATGCTCACATAAAAGGCCAAACTTTAGAATACATTTTATGTAATGAGCTTAATTTCCTTGGACAACTTATTAGCATATGAGGAGTTCATTTGTACAATGATTTTTTAGAGAATCTGTAGCCTGGGACTATATTTGAGAAGGTTAAGGTTTCTATGGAAACTAGAATCTTTATGAGTGAATTGAATTTTCCTTTGCTATTTTGGACCAAAATTATAGTGCCATAGAACTCTAGGACCATAGCTTATTTGATAGTTTTTTTTCTTATGTATATATTTAGTTATTTTTTGGAGGTGTTATGTTTGTCAGTATCACTTGGGAAAAGCCCATATTGGTGCATCTATGAAAGCAAAGCTTTATTACTTGTTGGAGCAAAGAGCAGCTGATTGGTAATTCATTTAGATGATGCTTGTTTCCCTTTGCACCTTTTATTAAATACTTATTGGAGAAAAAAAGATATTGATGTTTGTACTGTATGCATATCTTCTCTCCATATTTTGCATATCTTCTCTCCATAGTTTAAGTTTTTAACTATTGGCTTTATATCACACGTGCTGTTTTTATTAAGCTTTGTATATGTGCTGAGCAAATTTCATTTAGCGTTGTTGGTGGAGTAATATAATCCTGGAAATTCTTATAAAAATAACCCTGGATATTAATTAAGATAATTAATCACATCATCAGATTTTCCTTTACCTTAATGCTGGTGCAAATTACTAATCTACTGGTCTATTTAGTTATGAAATGTAATAGTATTTATTTGCTAGCAAATCATGTATACATTTGATCAGGAGCTGTAGCACATGTGAGTTCATTTGCTAAATTGTAACCATTTTTTTAATTAAAAAATTTTGTGATATGAATTCTTGGATCAAAATATTGTCCCAATTGGGGGATGTGGGTATCTTTTGTCAAACTTTGGTTCTTTCACTTAAGTTTGTGAATTTGATTGGTGAGTGCTACTATTTGCTCAAAGCAATGATTGTGTTGCTCTAGTTTTGTTACTTTTTTGCTGGTTTTGTTTGTGCTTAAGCTTAAGTATTGAGCTAATTTTGGTTGGGATTTTTTTTTTGGTTGGTTATCCATTTCTTAGTAAACTAAAAGTTATCTTTCTTTTATCTCCAGCTCTCTTTCTCTTTTGTGGCTAAAGAAATTGTGAGGAACAAGGTGAAGAACACAAGTTAACTTTGGATTTTTTCTGAAAGTTGTAAAATTAGCATATTGAATTCAAATAATGGTATTTTTATAATACATATACACTTCATTTTACAGGATCAATATGAGCTACAAGGGGATTCCAACTTGGTAACGAAAACATTAAATACAAAATGTGGAAGATTATTGAGTTCCAGCTCTCACAATTTGCATCAAGCTTATAAAAAGCTCGTACAATCTCATGGTGCTGACTATGCAAGAAGCCACCCGCCAAAGAATGCCAAACTTGAGCTGTGGACTGAACTCATTGATGGGAGATGGACCAATGAGGATTGGCTGGTAAATTATTTATGCATATATTATTATTATCCAATGTTTACTATATTATGTTGTAAAGTGATTAGATTAATACTTAGATAAGTAAATGTATACTGTTTTATTCATGATCTAATAAATATCTTGAATGTTGTTTATTAGAAAAAATCAAAAAAGAACTCTGAAAATAGGAAGAAAACTTCAGGCAAACATAGATGTGGGACAAAGGCACTTGCTGTTAGGGTTGATGAGGAGGTGCGTGTTTTTTCATTTTCTTAAACTTTAGTGTATTACATGTTGTGATTAATTAGGTATATTTATCTAACACTTGAATGTTAATTAATCAGACAAATAGTAATGACGGTCAAGTTCTTGAATTGGCAAAAATCTTCAAAGATGTTCATTTCAATCCAAATACAAATATGTGGATATACCATGAGGATGAAGCGACATATGTATGTATATCATTCCATCCCTATCATGTTTGTAAAGCTATAACATATGTATTATTAATGTTGTGATTGTTTGTTTATTTCTCTTTTCAAATGATAGGAAAATATTCTCAAAGTGCAAGAGGATCATTGTCAAGATCCTAATGCAATTCCCCTTACACAAGAGGAGATTTCAAACTTGGTTTTTAAGAAGAAGTCCGGTATTGTGAAAGGACTTGGCATGAGACCTTCCTCTTCTCTAGTAACCACCGCCTCATCTAATTCCTTGGTGGAGTATATTCAACGGTTAGAAAATGAGATCATTGAGCTCAAAGAGGCAAGAGCTACGGATCAAGAGGAGCGAGCTAGAGACCAAGAGGCACGAGCTAGGGATCAAGAGCCACGAGCTAAGCAAGAAGAGGTCCAAAAGAATATTCTTAACTTTTTAAGGAGGAATGGTTATGATGACGCTCTTACCTATGGGGGTGGTTCAACTTTAAGTTAAAACATCTTTTAGTTAGTACTTTCTTTTAGCAATTGACCCACATTACATGGTGTGACTACTCTTAATGCATTGTTAGAAATGTTTCATATAACATAATTAATGTTTTTACTTTACGATTTTAATGTGGCATTGTTTTTATATTTGTGCAGATTTTTTATTGGTGGCTATTAGAAGATTTACTTATGGCATTACTTGAAGACATATGAGGACATCTTCCGTTATTGTATATGTTGCAAACAATTACATATTGAGTTATTGTATATGTTGCAAACAATTATTGTATGGAAGGAGTTTGAATTAGATACTTGTTTTATTTTTTACTTGTGGAATGTATGGATCTTTTTTTATAAATGTGTTGTTGAAATAAATGTATTATTCAAATGTGGGGTTTTAGTAATGTAATAACAGATTACAGGTTAATATCAAAGCTATGAAAAAAATAAAAACAAAAAATAAGTTTTAGTGACGAAATATTTCGTCACTAAATGTAGTAAAATTTTGTAAGAAATGGTTTTAGTGACGAAAATTTTCGTCACTGTATGTGCATGGATTTTCTTAAAAATAGTTTTAGTGACGAACTTTTTCGTCACTATATGTACCCGAAAATAGTTTTAGTGAGGAACTTATTCGTCACTAAATATGATTTAATAAACTAAAGTGTTTTTAGTGACGAAATATTTTCGTCACTGAATGGTGTTTTTAGTGAGGAAAACATTTAGTGACGAAAGGTTTTCGTCACTAAAAGTTTAAAAAAAAAAAATCAAATCAGACTTTTAGTGACGAAATTTTTCGTCACCAGGACTTTTAGTGACGAAAGGTTTTCGTCACTAAAAGTTTAAAAAAAAAAAATCAAATCGGACTTTTAGTGACGAAATTTTTCGTCACCAGGACTTTTAGTGACGGGGTTTCAACAACGAAATGAGTTTCGTCACTAAAAGTCCGATTTCGTCACTAAAGGTTCTTAGTGACGAAAAACTGGACTTTTAGTGACGAATTTTTTCATCACTGAAAATACATTTTGTTGTAGTGAATTTACCATTTTTGGTAAAATTCGGTATTTTTCCACATAATCTCATAATTAGTGTAAATTAGGGTTTCAGAAGTTTTCTAATCGTCCTAGGGTTTTACTTTCTCATTATTTATACGTTTTGTAGCTATCAAAGGCAAATCAGATTATTATTAATAAAAATATAAACTTTTTGTCAAATTCTTTCTCTGGTGGATTCCAGTTTATCACCTTGTGGATTAAGGAACCCCTTGTGAATTTGAGGTCTACTACCGGACACTAATAGTTTAGTTTGTCCATCAAAAATAGTATCGTGTATACTTTCTTCAGGCTTTCACGACATCAATTGGTATCAGAGCCTTGACATACCTTAGTTTGATGGCTAATCGACGAGATGGTGACCACCATAACAATAACGGTGGCAATGACGTCAACAACACAGTCCTTACTAGGGCTGACTGATTTTTGTGAAGAGACTCATGATAAGAATCAACAGTTTTGTGACGAAACCAGTGATAACGCCTTAAAATGTATACTTGTTATATATTTATGTGGGTGTTATCTCCTTATCACTATGCTTAATTTGTATAATTAAGTCATGATTTGTATTAGTCGCTATTATTTATCTTTACATAATTTCTTAAATAAGATGCCATTCATTGTGTGTAATTTTCTACTTTCAGGGAATCATGTGAGAAAGATGAGTTTACAAGAATTTGTGAGAGAATGGAGGCCAAACTAGAATTAAGTGCAACTAAAGAACCATGCTTAAATGTCTAAGGAGGTGCAGCTGGAGTGCTTGGATCGTCTACTCTGATTGGAAGCTTCAAATAAGGAAAGAAACCAAAGAGGCAGAATCTGAAAAGGAAAAATCTAATTTGAGTACTGATCAGTATTTTGGGCGTATTTCACTCATCAAAACTTTAATTGACACAAAGCTGGATAGGTTGGAACCGTGACTTAATTATCTACAACTTTCCAGTTTTGAGTTTTTCCAAATTTGCAAGTTTTGAAGGCCAAAATTAACTCACAAATTGCCACTGTAAACCTGGAAGGAAATTAAAATAGTAAAAGTTTTATTTTCTTTGGACACTTTTACATTAGGGTTTAGAAGGGAGGTTGTGAGAATGAATTTTGGGCAGAGAAAACTTGTATTTTCCTTTCTCTAATGGCAGTCTAAACTCTTTGCTAGGGCTAAGGGTTATGTTTCTTCTATACGGTATGAATATTCAATGTGATTCTTTCTAAGATTTTATCAACGACATATTTGATTGTTCAATTAGATTTCTTTTAATGTATTAGTTCTTTCATGCTTTCAATAAGTTCAATCATGTTTTTCTTATTGTTTAGATGAACTTCTAATAGTTTCAAACAAAAATCGGATTTTAAAGTGAATGGGTTTTTTTGAAAAACTTTTCTAACCGCATTATTAATCAAGGTTATGATGCATTCTTGAATTGTCTCAGTTCAACCAAATCACAAGTTTTTAATTGTATAAGAACAATCAATTATGAAATAGATATTTTCTTAGATCACAAAGAATCTCATATCGATATAAGGAAACGCCCCGATGCCCTAGTATTTACATTATTCATTTGAATAAGTTTTTATTATTATTCTTGTTAACAATCACCAAACAAAAGTATTTTTCTTCTTCACTTAAATTGTCATTTAATTATATTGTCTTTGAATTTACCCTGCTTCTTGTGGTTCGACTTCGGTACTCTGAGAATTATATTGCTACAATCTTCTGCACTTGGGAGTGAGCAAGCAACCAGTAGAAACTGGACTGGAGTCACAAAGCACTTACTGCCCTACTTACTCAAAACCCTAATTGTGATGACAAAGAGCGATGTGATAACCAAATGCATGGCCTTCCCCATCGTGGTCCAAGTTGGAATGGGCGTCAAGACTACAATGATGAGAATAGTGAGAACAAAGAGTATGCAAAAGGAGTCCTTGAAAATCGTCGTGGTCTTACGAGGGATAATGGTCTAGATTATCAGGAGTGGAAAGACTATCGTATGAAGGCAGAATTACCATCCTTTAATGGTAGTGTCTTCATTGAAGAGTATCTAGATTGGGTCAACAAGGTTGAGAAGTTTTCAATTATATAGGTACTCTAGATGACAAGGAGGTGTGTTTAGTGGCATACAAGTTGAAAGGAGGAGCATCTACATGGTGGGATTGTGTTCATTTAAACAATATCCGTGAGAGAAAGCTTCAGATACGGTCATGGAAGAGGAAGAAGAGGCTAATGGCAGAACAGTTTTTGCCATTAGATTACCAACATGAGTTGTTTAGATAGTACCAAGATTGTAGACAAGGTACCCAGACAGTTAATGAGTAAATGGAGGAGTTTGACTTATTGGCAAATCGCAATGGTTTGGAGGAGACTGAAGATCAACGAATGTCCAGAGTTGTACACAGGCTACTGGTGTCCATCCCCAAACCTTATATATTTTAAATGAGGCTATAACCTTAGCCAAGAAAATAGCATATCAGTATCTTAGGGCAGGTTCAAAGTTTTCCAATCGCATTTCGGAGTCATCCAGTTGCACAACCAATAAAGGTAAACAACCCATGTTTACGTTGTGATCACAACCTGTGGTTAGGGAGAATAACAGTGTTAACCAGCCCAAGGTTGTAGTAGTAGGTTTTGTTGTACAGCTAACAGCAAACAAAAATCCCTATGCTAAGCCATCTGGGAATAAGAGCCATAGGTATGGAGAACTAGGGCATCGATCTAGTACTTGCCCTAAGTGAGCCGTAATGAATCTAGTGGTGGTAGAAGAGGGCGAGGTAGAGGATGAACAAGAGGGTGAAGAAGAGTATAATGGTGCTGATCCATATGTTTATGACCTCAATGAGATCCAAAATTATGAAGAAGGCGAGCCATTAGGGAGATCCCTAGTCATTCAGAGGTTGTTACTCACACCAAGGATAGATTACAGTGATTAGTGGAATGAGATCTTCTGAGCATATTGCATTATCACTAAGAGGGTTTGTGATTTGATCATTGATAGTGGCAGGGTGGAGAACATTGCATGGAAGAGTTTAGTTGCCAAGCTGGGGTTGAAGACAGAGAAGCACCTTTCTCTGTACAAATAGGTTGGATTAAGAAAGGTATATGGAAACTTTTGTCAATCAACAATGTCTGTTACTTTTTCTATGGGTAAATATTATGTAGATGAAGTAGTTTGTGATGTTCTTGATGTAGATGCGTGTCATTTAATATTGGGTAGACCTTAGCAGTATAACATAGATGCTACTCATAGGTGTAAGGATAATGTCTATGTATTTTTTCAAAAGGTTGCTGAGATACTTGGGGTTGGGGAGTTTCAACAACAATGATTATGTGGTTGCTCTTTCTCCAGATATGAAAATTTCTTCCACCTTCAATGTTGTTGACTTACATGAGTACCGTTCTCCTGATGCACCAGATAGTGGGAACTTAGGGTTGAGTTCTTTTCATGTAGGGGAGACTGATGTAGAACAGGCCGTATGGCCTTCCTAGACTCTCAAGTGTGCTTGAAATCACACAAGGCAAAAAGACACTAGTAGATATCATTTGGGCGATAGAGTTGAAATCGCATGAAATTTGGTAGGCTGAAAGGAAATGGTCTTCTGAGCAATAGTTGTTGCTTTGCCACGAGGTATCCTTGATTTTGGCGAATTCATCCATTTAACCTCCAAAAACTGTGATTTTGCCGTTTATAGTAATTTTTATTTCCATAATCACTTTTTGCTCCAAAGTCAAAATAAAGTCCTGTTTGTTTTGGGACAACCCTTAATATTGGGTAGACCTTAGTAGTATATGGAAACTTTTGTCACTCAACAATGTCGTGTTACTTTTTCTATGGGTAAATATTATGTAGATGAAGTAGTTTGTAATGTTCTTGATATAGATGCGTGTCATTTAATATTGGGTAGACCTTAGCAGTATGACATAGATGCTTCTCATAGGTGTAAAGATAATGTCTATGTATTTTTTAAGAAGGTTTCTGAGATACTTGAGGTTGGGGAGTTTCAACAACAATGCTTATGTGGATGCTCTTTCTCCAGATATGAAAATTTCTTCCACCTTCAATGTTGTTGACTTACATGAGTACCGTTCTCCTGATGCGCCAAATAGTGGGAACTTAGGGTTGAGTTCTTTTCAAGGAGGGGAGACTGATGTAAAACAGGCCGTATGGCCTTCCTAGACTCTCAAGCGTGCCTGAAATTGCACAAGGCAAAAAGACACTAGTAGATATCATTTGGGCAATAGAGTTGAAATCGCATGAAATTTGGTAGGCTGAAAGGAAATGGTCTTCTGAGCAACAGTTGTTGCTTTGCCACGAGGTATCCTTGATTTTGGCGAATTCATCCGTTTAACCTCCAAAAACTGTGATTTTGCCGTTTATAGTAATTTTTGTTTCCATAATCACTTTTTGCTCCAAAGTCAGAATAAAATCCTGTTTGTTTTGGGATAACCCTTAAGGTCAGTAGTTTATGATTTTGCATTTAACTTAATTTTACAATTTTTGGTAAAATTCGTTATTTTGCCACCTAATCTCATAATTAGTACAAATTAGGGTTTCAAATGTGTCCTAATTGTCCTAAGGGTTTTTTTTTCTTAGTATTTATATGTTTTGTAGTTGTTAAAGACAAATCAGATTATTATTAATAAAAATATAGATGTTTTGTCAAATTTTTCTTTGGTAGATTCTAGTTTATCACCTTGTGGATTCATGGAACCTCTCGTGAATTTAATGTTTATTACCAGAAACTAACAGTTTAGTTTTTGTCCATCAAAGAGAACATCGTGTACTTTCTTCAGACTTTTGTGACGTCACTAATTGAAAGATTCTTACTCTCCTACTTCCATCTTCAGGTCTTGTTGACAGCCTTGGAGCAAAGTTACCAGAGATAGGCAAAGCCAAAAACTACAGAGAGCTAAATTAATCATTGGTAGGGACGAAACCAGGATTCATATCTGAGGGGGGCCAAAGCTTAAAGCCAAAAAAAATTATGAAAATAAAAACTAACATCTATTTCATATTCAACAAAATACTACATACAAAATAAGTATTTCTTAAACATTTTATATTATAAAACACATCAACAAAGTATAACATACAAAATAAGTGTTTCTTATTTTGTGCATGATTTTTGTTTAGTCCATATTTATGTTTTTTTTATTTTGTTTTTGTAGTTAAAGGGGCATGAATTTTATTTATTTATTTCTTTTCTTGTAGGTCAATATCTAAATATTTTAGAGGATGAGAGACAAATATATATATATATAAATATAAATATTTAAGGGCAAACTTTAATTTTTTTTATACCAATTTTTTTTTTTTAATGGGAGGCGGGGGGGGGGGGGGGGGGGGGGGCATAGCCCCCCTCTGCCCTACTGTAGTTCTGCCCCTGATCATTGGTCCTAAGAAAGATCCTCCAAAGTTTAAACAAATGCTATGCATCAAAGATATAAACGTGCTATGTATTTAAATTTATACAACAATAAAAACAACCCAGTCTTAGTCTCAAAAATTTAGAAATAGCAGCTGTAATGAATCGATTCATAATAAAATAACTAAATTTTATATTAGCTGTCAACCTGCCACGACCGTCCTCTTTTCCCCAAGCTTGGGACAGGTTGTTAATAAAATATGCAACACTAAAGTGGATATTTTTTTGGCAAACATGTGTGGTTGAATTGCCCCAACTCTTTGCTTATACTACTATACGCTTCAGTGGATACATAAACAGCCTTCTAGCATGTAATGCACGTACATAAATTCAAAAGAGGTCTTTTTCACTCTCTCTCTCTCTCTCTCACACACACACACACACACACACACACATATATATATATATATATATCCAGCTCCTCATTCCATCCTAAATAATAGACAGTTGTTTGATACCAAACATGACAATTTCCAACACAAGTCACAGAAAACACGGGCCAGCAAGTCGAAAGCCAATATTACTTTCTCTCAGCAACATAAGTTCGCATTTTATCTCTATATTAATGTTCAGCCAAAACAAAATGAATGTTAAATGACTGCCTCTATTGTGTTAAACGAACTCACGGAAGACACACTACAGTCATATTTATGCCAACTTCCACATACATATTCCCAAACAACAAGTGCAAGTGGATACAACAAAGTGGAGAGGTTCATAAAGCAGTCAAAATAAACATGTTTTATGACATGGTCATCATCGGCTTAAAACAGTTAACGCAATTACTATAATAATTCAACCAGCTCCGCAACTTTCATAATTTTCAATTAAAAAATAGCTAACAACAGGAATGAAATTAGGATTAAAAAAAAGAGGCCAGACCACCACCACCACCGCTGGCATTATCGACATAAACCACAAAGCTCACGGAAGTGGGTCCCTCTTTTTAGCTTCTTGCAATAGCTCCTCCTGGACTCTCCTGATCTCCGCTTCCTTCTCCAATCTCTCATTCTATAACAACACAAACACACACAACAAATTATGCTTAATTTACGCTACAAATGCATTTGAATTAGGACTAAGATTTAATTCCAAGAGAAATTATTATTTACATTAAGAGGACTGCTAATGTGGTCCTCCTTGACCAATGAGATGATGTCATTTGTACAAATGTGTATGTGAGTTTCCTAATTAGCATAAGAAATAAAAAATAAAAATTATCAAATGATATCATATTTGTATAAATAACAACATTTTATTGGCTGGGAGGTTAAGGAGAACCACATCAACGGTCCTCTTGGTGTACCTAATAATTTCTCAAATTTTAGAAGGTAAATGATTATAAAATTGAAATAGATCTAATTTCAAGTTCTAGGTTTTCAATGAATTTGAATAGAATTCATTGAACAGAAAATTAGGGTTTAATGAAATTGGAGCTTGCAATTTGTGGAAATTGATGTGGAAATGCTGGGAAGAAAGGGTTTGCAATAACAAATATAGTGTAGATTAAAAAAATTAAAAAAAGAGAGAGAAAAAAAAAATGAAAACCTTTATATCTTGACGGAGAGAGATCCAGACGTGGAATTTTTCCACGTGTTGAAATAAAACGTAGGCTCCAAACATCATCGCACAGAAGGTTAACAATCTCACCATTTTCTTTTTTTTCTCCTTTCTCCTTTCTCCTTTCTTCTATCTATCTATTTATAAAATAAAATAAAAGAGTTTACATAAATTTGGCAACAAAGCTAAATAGATAGGCTTAATAAATGTTTACTAATAATAGTTTTATTAGTAACCTTTTATTAACATGATTTAAAAAAAAAAATTGAATAGAGAGATAACTTATTAATGTGATTTAAACTCTTCTAAAACTTTTTTAAGGGATTGGTTTAAAAAAATTTCAAAGTAATTTTCGAATTATCAACAACTATGTGCTAACTTCTAAGTACCATAACCCACAATTGAAATACTAATCCGTATGTGATACCACTTCCAAAGATTAATATCTTAACTATTATATATTACCACTGACTTTTTATTTATTCATTTATAAAAGAAGGGTTTTCTCCCTCCCTAGAAAACAAATGGGTTATAACAAGAATTAGCTAGACAGGAGTAAGACTACACCGCCTCTTTTCTACAATAAATGTTAAATTTAGATCATTTTTCGTGCATATACACATGCTACACGAAGGACTTATAACAAGAATTAGCTAGACAGGAGTAAGACTACACAACCTCTTTTCTACAATAAATATTAAATTCATCTCCTTTTTCATGCATATACACACAAATGTAGCGTGCAACACACAGGACTTAAACTTGGTAGGGTGAAACTCACTCAAGTTTAAGTGTCTTATTCCATGCTTTCAAAATCAAAAATTAAATTTTCATGTGAGTCTCTCTCTACTTCAAATTTTAAATGCTTAATAATTTGGATTGTTCTTAATTATTGAATTGAGGTTTTACTTAAACATGATTTCAATTATTGTTTTGGATAGTTTTTAACTATTAAATTCAAGGGTTTTCCATTTAAATATATGTGATTAATTGAGCCTTAAAGTTCAATGTATTATTGAAACTCATTTTATATATATGCCTTTATATAGGTACCTCTACCATCGTCCTTTCAATTATATATATATGCCTTTTTTTTTTTAGTTTCCCAAGGTGTCCCCAGGTTTTTCTCCCAGGACTAATTCTTCGAGGTACTGTTGGGTGCCAAGGCAGAGACCTCTCCCAAGAAAGTTTGCTACATCCATAAGGGCTCAAAACCGAGATCACTTGCTTAAGCAACCAAAGCCCCTTAAACTCAGGCCAACCTTCGTTGGTATATATGCCTTTATGATACCTTAGTTTCACACAACATGCATTGATTTTGTAATTTAAAAGTAAAATATTCCTTTACTTTAATTAAATTATTAAAAAAATTATTTGCATATAAGTTTTTATTAAGCCGTGCATCACACGGGCATAATTCTAGTTATATATATATAAAAAAGAAACTTTTTCCTACAATTAAGGTTGTCCTACTGTGGGGATAAAAGGCCTAAGATACGTTTTTGGGCCATGGGCTTGGTCTAAGGACGTTTACTTGGCCGAGGATGGATTGATGGTAATATTCATATCAAACTTGCAGACCCAAGAGCAAATAGGGCGAACGAAGCGAATGTAAGTAATCTGAGGAGGGGTACATCCTTGGCTAAATTCAATAAGGATTAGGTGGTATGTCGTCTTGGCTAGGATGATATTTTGGAAGGTCTTGGGGTTGAAGACATGTTTCATAAGTGCACAAAGAGCAAGGGTGGTTGGGAAATGTCTCAGAGAAATCTGTTGCTACCGCATCGAATGCTTTGTACCTAAGTCTTTGGCTACATTAATGAGAAAGTGATATCTAAACAGTGATTCTCAGCTTTACAGCTATTACCTAAAGACTTTAGAAAGGGGCTAATGGGACAAGTATTCATGTTAGCAGTCTAGATCTATATGTGGAGAACAAGAATAAAGAGGGGGACGAATTATACGAAGGGAAGAGGCCTCAGAGAAGAAGGGATCGAGGGAGAGAAAAGAAAACACTGTAAACTAAATATTGGTAATTAATCTTTAAGTGAGGAGGAATATAAGCACTTGGTTCTCGGCTTGAGTCTGAGGATTAGTTTCATCTTATAAACTCCTTCATCCTTATTATTTCGTAATCTTGGGCTATTGTTGTTATCGTTTAAGCTCATTAGAATCAAGATTTTTAACCCACACTTTATAAATTTATTGTATTGGATTCTTTGGGCCTATACTCTCGTTCTTGTTGAGCCTAGGCACAAATTGCGTTCTTACACCTACCATGCGGTAAGAAAAAAAAAGCCCACTTATCCTTGTGACACATATACTATCTAAAAAGTTAATCCTTGTGACACACATACCAATTTTACAAAAATTCTCTTTGTATGGACAATAGCAGAAAACGTACAAAAAAGTTGCTTATCAGAGAATATTTAAGCACATCAAATAACTCAACTACATCGGGTTGGCCCAGGTATACCCAACTTCTCTGTTTTGCGTGCTTTAAAGAACTAGCTAGGGTTACCACTTGTTAGAAATTGGGCCGATTTTGACCCAACCTATAAACCATGGCCCATGGATCGTCCACATGGGTTATCTGATAAGTAAGTTTAAATTTAAACTAATTAATATTGATATAAGTTATCAATATTAGTAGTGGGGTAATTTAAACTTAACAGATATTGATATGAGTTATCAATATCTATAGTGGAGTAATTTAAATTTAACAGATGAGATCTTTTAGGGATCACATATATCTGGTAATAAGTGAGTCTCTACTAGTATTTAAAATACTCCTATATCAGTTAGGAAAGAGATGATAGACATAGTGAGTGAACATACGTATAGTTTTGTGAACATACGTATAGTTTTAAGTGCTTTTTCAAAATAAGCCATTTCTTTGGAACACCATCAATTGTTCCCTAGAATTTGGAGCGTGGAAATTAGGAGAGACTCTAGTAGCCTCTCTTGCGACATGGAGGTGTTCCACAAAGGAGATCGTGAAGAATTCGTAAAGCTAGCAAAGGACAAGATCTGGGCATTTGGTGATCTATTCCACCAAACGTATGTGTCTATATGATCAGTAGTAAAGTATATAATTATTCAACATTGGTATCAGAGCTATTTTATGCTTGTTTTCACTCTTGAATGATGCCATGATCTCTAATATATGTAATCTTATATGCATGCTTAAAAAAAATTAAAAGTTTAAGTAATTTTTAATTTTCAGATCTATAATTTTTTTTTAAAAGCATGGTATGGCATATAGAGAGAAAAAATAAAAAGCTGTAATATTTTTTTTGAGTGTTTACATGTTTAATTTAGACTTTAAATGATAAAGTTGTGATTAAAATGGAACACCATAAAATTTGTAAGCTACGTACTATTGCTTTGGCTAAAAAGAGGACCAAGTGAATGACTATTCACTATTCAAGGGCCAAAAGTTGTTTTGGCTAGAGTCCTGGAGAGCCCCACGTAAGCTTGAGTGGTCATCTAAATAAATAAAAAAAATAAAAAAGGAGGATAATAGTTACGTGGAACACATCTTTTTTTTTTCTTCTTCTTCTTTTTTTTTTTTTTTTTTTTTTTTGTAAAGGAAATTGGTAGTTACCTGGAAAGCCACGTTGATGTAGTGTATTATATACACTAGAACACATCTTCCTTTTTTGTCCTTGTTTCAGTTGCACACAAATAAAGGCTCCACGTTAGTGTGTTAGTTACACTTGAAATTTTGCTGCGTGGCCTGTGTGGTTTTGTTTTGATAAGGAAATTGTGCTGCGTGGCTGTGTGAATTTGTAACATTGTTTACAAAGGAATTGGGCTATAACAATATAGAAAATTATATCAAAATAAAATGTTATAACATGCATAGTGGTTTTTCTTATTATTTATTTTAATTTAAAGTAAAGCACTATATATTCTTAATTTTGATTAGACCACATTTTTTTTCTAACATGACATATATGTAAATTGTAGTGGCATTTTTACTGTGATGTTAAAATAGAATTGTGGTAGTATGAGAAAATTGTGAGATTAGTTTTCTAATTTTCTCTATAATTATGCATGGTTTTAATTTTTTGAATTAATTTATGATGTCTTTTTAACATATTTTGATATGATTGAATTGATATTATATGAATGCATTGATGAATATGTGTCCAAAGGGTTTGTGCGACTTTTTGGCTCATCTCTATAGTTAGAGATTATATTGGTAATTTATGCAACATGTATTTTTTTATTATTATTTATTGTTATTGTGGATGGATAAGACAATTTTTGAAATTATTTGGTAACGTGGCATCCTCAATTTTTAATTACAAATAGAATCTTTGTAGTAGGGTATTTAAATATGTAATTTTTTGGGCCAATGTTTTTTGGCAATTTTTTGGGTCATTGTTTTTGGTAATGTAATTTAAGGCTATGTAATTTATTTATTTTTTTGGAAGCCATGTAAGGGGATGTGTTTCACGGTTTACCTATAATTTTTCAAATTTTGTCTTAGCATGTTGTGTGAAATTATCAATAGGGCTTATAGTGGAGCCCATTCACAGTGTGTTGTGCACAACGATGTATGGACACATGTTACATGTATAATTTAATATATGGATGGTGTGATGTTTTATTCTTCACAAAATTTTATTTAAAAATCAATTAGATGCGTTATTCCAATTTACATAGTGAGAGATGATTATGAGCTTAGCGAAATTTTCGATGTCACTATGTAGAAAGGAATATCATGGTCTACTTGGATTTTTGGAAATAAAATTTAAAAATGTATGTGCTAATGTCAACGTGTGTAATGAATGTAGTGAACATGGCCACTAAGAATGTAGTTGCTGATCTAACTAAGGGAGAAAAACTAGATGAAACCAACTATGATATGTGGCATAGAAAAATTCAATATCTGCTTAATGAACAAGAGGTCCTTGAAACCCTAACCAATGTGATGATGTGACCTGAAAATGGGAATACTGCCCAACATCGCCGTAACTTAGAGGCCTATGAGTCTTGGGTTAAGAAAGATTGTTGTGCACACTTCACTATGTTGAGTAGCATGCACATTGATCTTATTGGGGAGTTTGAGAACTACTTAAATGCCCAAGAGATGTGGAACTAGCTTAAGATTGCCTATAGAGGGACTTCAACAACTAGGTTGCGAGCTCTTACTTTGAATTTTGAGCAATATGTTATGGATTCAAAACATAGCATAGCTGAACATCTAAGGACAATGTCAGCATTGATCCGTGACCTAAAGGCTGCTGGCAATAATCTCTCTAATGAATAACAGGTCACAGCGATGATACATTCACTGCCTGAACCTACTGGGGGCAAATGAAGCTTGTTTTGACACATAGTGAGAATATCAAGACTTTTTCAGATATTTCTCATCATCTCGAGCTTGAGGCAGAGCCCATAGGGGCGCACTAAAACACCCTCCTTGTCGCCTAATCTGGGCAGCGAAAGGCATTCAGGTCTAAATGCAAAGGACAAGAGAGGAATGCCAAAGGAGTTGGCAACCTTGGGCCTAAAGAAGGCAAGATAGCAAAGCACCAACAGGGTAAGTGTGCTAAGAAGGACAAGGCAAAGATCAAGTGCTACAACTGTGGTAAGAAGGGTCATTCCGCTCGTGAGTGCACTGAGCCAAAGAAGGTATCCTTTCTTAACAACTCTGCTATTACTTATGTTTGTACACATGTTTTTGTTACTCATACTATTCTTGGGTGGATTGTTGATTCAGGAGCAACCAAACATATAGCTAGAGATAGAGTTGGGTGTGTGGATTACAAAAAGATACCAGCAGGCACACAGTACGTTATTTTGGGTAAGGGAGCACAAGAAGAAGTCATACGAGTTGGAACCTACCAGCTCAAATTGCGTTTGGGACGTACGTTACTTCTTCATGATGTACTTCATGCACCTGGTGTCCAATGTAATCTATTTTTAGTACTTACTATGCTTAGACTTGGATTTAGTTTCCGTTTCAATGGTCCTCAGTTGGATTTTTATTTAAATAAAACCTTGTATTGACATGGTTATTTATCCAATAATTTCTTTATGTTGGATTTAGATCATTCCTCTTTTTCTTTTATTGCTCATAATGATGATGTTTCTGATTCTGTAATGTGGCATGCTAGACTTGGACACATAGGAAAAGATAGATTGGCTAGACTAGCTAGAGAAGGCCTATTGGGGTCTATCACTAATGTAAGCCTACCTATGTGTGAACCTTGTCTAGCTGGAAAGGCCTGTAGGAAGCCTTTTGGTAAGGCTCCAAGGGCAACTCATCCTTTGGAATTAGTCCATTTAGACATATGTGGACCTATGAATGTTAAGGCATGCCATGACGCCTCTTATTTTCTCACATTTATAGATGACTATTCACGTTTTAGTTATGTCTATCTGATCTCCCATCGCTTTGAAGCATTAGATTGTTTTAAGCTCTTTGTGGCAAAGGTTGAGAATCCGAAAGAAAGGAACCTAAAGGTTTTTCAAACTAATAGGGGTCGTGACTATTTGTCTAAATAGTTTTAGGAACTGTGTAAGGAAAAAGGGATACGCAGGCAATTGATGATTCCTGGCACTCCACAACAAAATGGTATTGCAGAAGAAGGAATCGTACTCTATTAGAGATGGTTAGATTGATGATGACGCAAGCTAACCTTCCAATTTCGTTTTGGGGGGATGCATTATTGATTGCTGCCTACATCCTTAACTGTGTGCCTTCTAAGTCAGTTCTCACAACACCATATGAGTTATGGACTGGTGCAAAACCTAATTTGGAAAACTTGCGACCTTGGGGTTATGCAGGTTTTGTTCACAGTACTTTCCATAAGTATGGGAAATTAGGCCCTAGAGCAATTAATAAAATCTTTATAAGATATTCAGAAAGCTCAAAGGGGTATGTAATGTATAGTGAACATTTTGATAATGGAATGACTGAGATAGAGTCTCGTCATGTCAACTTCATTGAAGATGATTTTTCAAGCATTAGTGAAGCAAAACAAGATCTTTAGCTTTATGAGCTGCAAGAACTTGAAGGTGTCATACGATCTTTGGGCGAGGGTGGAGAATCACAACTTCATCCTGAAATCGCCAAAGATAGTGGGAGTGATTTGGCTCCTAATGGGAGCAAATTGCTAGATAGTGACACACAAGGATCCAAGGTACGTAAAAGTGAATGTGGAACTATTCCCCATCGTCATTTTGAGATTGAGGGGGAATTTTTTATATGTGATTCACTGAACCTTGATGAGCTTGCTACCTATAACGAAGCATTAGCTTCACCTACTTCACATGAATGGATAGTTGCTATGAAGGATGAGATGGATTCTATGGCAAAGAATCAAGTTTAGGAGTTATTTGACCTTTCGCTTGGGCGCAAGACCATTGGAAACAAGTGGGTCTTAAAAATAAAGCATAAGATAGATAGATCAATTGACAAATATAAGGCTCGTCTCGTGACGAAAGGCTATACCCAAAGAGAAGGGATAGACTATGAAGAGACTTTCTCCCCGGTAGTGAGATTTATCTCTATTCGCCTTATTCTAGCTATTGTTGCACATTTGGATTTCGAACTCTTCCAAATGGATGTGAAGACTGCATTTCTCAATGGAGAACTAGACGAGGAGATCTATATGGATCAACCTATTAGCTTTGAGGTCAAGGAACAAGGACGCAAAGTGTGCCGCCTTAGGCGTTCCATTTATGGCCTAAAGCAAGCGTCTAGACAATGGTATTTCAAATTTCATAAGGCTATTATTTCGATTGGTTTCGAAATGATGGAAGAAGACCATTATGTGTATGTCAAACGATCAGGAAAGAGTTTACTTATCCTGTCTTTGTATGTGGACAATATTTTGTTGGCTGGAAATGATATAGAGATGATTGTCACCACCAAAAGGTGGTTGTCCTCTATTTTTGAAATGAAGGACATGGGTGAGGCTAATTATGTGCTTGGAGTTAAGATCTTCAAGGATCACTCAAAGAAGCTTCTTGGTTTGTCTCAAGAAACTTACATAAAGATGATCTTAGAGTGATTCCGTATGCATAATTCCAAACCCATAGACACTCCAATTGAGAAGGGACATACATTAAGCCTTGAAAATTGCCCTAAATCAGAAAAGGAAAAGAGAGAAATGGCAAGAGTTCCCTATGCAAGTGCAGTTGGAAGTCTGATGTATGCTATGTTGTGTACTCAACCAGACATCTGTTTAAAGTTGATATGGTTAGTCGTTATCAAAGTAATCCAGGACTTGTTCATTGGCAAGCAATAAAGAGGATTTTTCGATACCTTCGTGGGACATAGGATCTCATTCTTTGCTATCAGGGTGGAGTTTGAGATTGAGAGGTTATTTCGATGCTGACTGGGCCAGTGATAGAGATAAGCGCAAGTCCACTACAGGTTATGCATTTGTACTTAGTGGTGCACCTATCTCTTGGTGCAGTAAGAAACAGTCTTGCATTGCTTTATCCACAATGGAGTCTGAGTATGTTGCTTGTTCAGTAGCAACACAAGAAGCTGCTTGGTTAAAGATATTTTTCCAAAGCCTAAAGGTAACATCTCTTGCAGATGAAGTTGTAAAGATGTATTGTGATAGTATGGTAGCCTTGGCTCATGCTAAAGATCCTAAGTATCATAGAAAAACCAAACACATACAGACTCGTTATAACTACCTTCGTCTTGCTATTACACAAGGAGAGGTGATCCTCCAACATATCTCCACTAGCAAGATGGTGGCTGATCCACTTACTAAAGCCATCGCTAGAGATGCCTTTCAAGCTCATGTTAGGAGTTTGGGACTTTGTAGGATTTGATATGTTTTTGGATACCTTATGGACATTTATGTTTATTCATACTTTATGCAATAATGATGTTATTCATTTTGATTCATTTTGATTCATCTTGTGATGTGATTGATATTGCATATTGAGCACACATTATTTGAGAATATGTCACCAGGCTTAGATCGGTCTACTCAGATAGACAATCACCCTAGCGCTTGAGTAGCGAGCAGGATGAGACATAGTGATCACTTTGTTTTTCTGTAAATGAAGTAAGTGATCATCTTGATGCTTAGGGAGGTGTGCAAGATAATATAATGAATGTCGCCTTAGCTAGGCTAAGATGAGACTTGTAGGAGTCACACTTGAAGTGTATCCACAACTTTATGAAGCTTGAATAAAGCCAAATGTGAGATCTTGGACAGGAAATTGGTGTGTAATTGTGCTAAGAAATTCAAGTTGGTTGCTTCTGTGGCAATTGGACTAAGATTTGTACGGTGTTTAAGTGTGACAAGCCCAGTTGAGTGGGAGCTCCACTGTAGTATACAAATTATATTGTATGTGCTATAGCCGACCAATTAAGGGAGTGATTGGATAGATCCCTACTCCATCACTATGTGAGCCCTAGTTGACTATTATATGGTCCATTCTGTGCCCTTTTTCGACCTAGAACTATGTCATGAAGTGAATGCTTGATGTTGCTACTTTAGCATGTCATCTCAGGGCCATGATATATACGGTCTCGTAGAGCATGTCTAGGAAAATGGTCAAGTGTGAATGAATTGACATAAGGGTCTAGGGAAGATTATTTAGAACACACCATTTATTTTATGGCTCATTGCTCGAGTGATTATGAGGAATTTGTTTTTCAACATAATCATGAGCATATTATATGGTATAGAATCAAGTGTTGCTTTGAGTTTTTTGAACTCATGAGGGATTAAAGAAACTTGATTGGGTGTGATTAAATAATCTGGGGCATAGATGAGATATTATGAGTGATGTACTATGTTAGTTTAGATGGTGACTTAATATAGTACTCCTACCCTAAACCTTCTCATCAGGTTGCAGGCTCAATTTTTCTGTATAAAGAGAGGATTGGACAAGAGATTGAAAGGAGCCATTTTTTACTGTAGTGCCTAATGTGGACGAGTGGGAGATGTTAGAAATTGGGCTGGTTTTGACCCAACCTATAAACCATGGCCCATGGATTGTCCACATGGGTTATCTAATAAGTAAGTTTAAATTTAAACTAACTGATATTGATATGAGTTATCATTATCAGTAGTGGGGTAATTTAAACTTAACAGATATTGATATGAGTTATCAATATCTGTAGTGGAGTAATTTAAATTTAACAGATGAGATCTTTTAGGGATCACATATATCTGATAGCAAGCGAGTCGCTACTAGTATTTAAAATACTCCTATATCAGTTAGAAAAGAGATGATAGACATAGTGAGTGAACATATGTATAGTTTTGTGAACATACGTATAGTTTTGAGTGCTCTTTCAAAATAAGCCATCTCTATGGAACACCATCAATTGTTCCCTAGAATTTGGAGTGTGGAAATTAGCCTCTCTTGTGACTTGGAGGTGTTCCACAAAAGAGATCGTGAGGAGTTCGTAAAGCAAGCAAAGGACAAGATCCTTGCATTTGGTGATCTATTCCACCAAAGGTATGTGTCTATATGATCAGTAGTAAAATATATAATTATTCAAAACCATTGATGACATTGAACTGAAATACGGCTAATGATTGATCTTGGTTGGACCCTACGAGGTCTTCTTCCAAAAATAAGGGTTGAAAATTGAAGTCATAAATTTAATTGGCCCCGATGACCTGTATTCAAATATATAGCAAAAGGTTGTGTGTGCGTGCGTGCGCACATGTGATGCAATTTTTCCATCTCTATGTCGACGTACGCAAGCACGCATTAATATATATATATATATATATATATATATATTATAATATTATATGTGATATGATATCCTATCCACACAAAAATTGATGTGCTGTAATGTAGGCTATTAAATAAATAAATAAAATTTAAACATTGATTGTGAAATTGACACTCCATTAAACATGAAAAATGAAGATAATACTAATATTGTAATTTGTAGATTAAAATAACTTTTCTCAAAGTAATAGAGAAAAGATATATTTTTCTGGTTAGAATCCATGCAGTGAGATATACGAATTACTGTACCCTGCAAATCTAGTGCATTATTGTTAGTTTGTTAGGTAAAAGTGCTTTAAGGGTTTTTTAATTGAAAATTTGTGGTCAAATCTGGTATTAATTGAAAAGGTGTATGTCGGTAGCTTCCTTCTTTAGCCCGTCATTGTTACACAAATTACTGAAATTTATTATTGTTTTCAAATAGAATTTGGATTTTCTTTGAAATATATCCTTGAAATTTTGGAGATACATCACTATCTTCTTATTATCTAAGCGGATTTATAATACTGTAAAAGTTCAATTTTGAATTTATAATGGAATTTTGTTAGAATTCTTAAAATTTTTTTCGTTAGTTTAACTGTTGACATCTTGCATATATAGTTATATTTTCCAACATATACCTCACTTCATATAATATATATTCTCCTTTTGTCCCATTTCTTCTTGGGAAAATAGTGAGAAAAGTTTCCAAAGTAAAGTTTGCTCTCTTTCCAAAAGAATTTATGTAGGAGAGAAAGTTGCTAGATTTATCGCAAGCAAAGTTACCAAAACAAGTTGAAAAGTCAAGATAGACAAATTGTTTTCCTTCTCTCTTGATTTTTTTTTTTAATAAAGTTTTAACTTATGACGTTCGCTTCTGATTATTGCCTTTTTTTTTTTTTTTTTTTTATCAAAGTAAAACACCAATTGATTTTATTTACTAATGAAATGCCTTTCTCATTTGCTATTCTTTGTTAGGACCAAATAATTAACAAAAAAGAAGACCAAAGCCTATATCAAAAGAGAAGACTATACCTCATGCACATATAGTTACTTCAACGACACCGTGATAATAAACATCTAACAATAAGGGTATGTTTGGTAGACTGTAATAGATGCTGTAATGTAATAGTTATTTCTATGGTTTAATTATTCTTTAATTTGGTTATGTTTTTATTACAAGGAATAATCATTTCTTATGAATAGCTACTCTTCAAAATGAGGAATAACTATTTCTCTTTAAAAGGTTGTATTAGCTATTCCTTAGTAAATGCAATAATTTCAAAACTTAATATATTTCCAAATAAACAAACTTTCCATATACATCTAACAATTATATAAATAAAAAAATCATAAAAAATAACACATATCTTTCTAAAATTTAAAAATAACAATTTTTAAGGAGATATAATTGTATGAGTAAGAAATTTCCGAAAATAAATGTTAAGTTTCATTATAATGTTATTACTCACAACCAAAGTAATGATTAATGAATAGGTTTAGTTATTATATTATAACACATTTTATTCATAGTAATAAAGATTACAGTTCCTATCGTAATCTCCATTTAGTGTATCAAACGTACTCTAATAGAAATATACAGGAGAATCTTACTATCGAAGAAAAAAAAATTAGCTTATTTATGGAGTTATTTATCTTTGATTTTTTATCATATCATGTTTTATATTATTAGACTTTAGACTATGTTAATGGTAGATTTTAATAATTAATGAAAATTGTAATACCATACTAATAAAATTTCTTTATAATTTTCAGATATATACTTTACATAGCCTGCACATTGTGCAGGTCATACACTAGTATATAAGTTGGATCCCACCACTGGAGTATGCATGCAATAGTAGCATGTATCTAATTCTCAAAGCATGCTATGATGACACATGTCGCATGTGATGACTTGGACAACTCTATTGACTACTTATTTGTTATGTGTCAATAATAAATACACATTTTAACTTAAAACTACTGCATCATCATCTCCTTAAGTAGCACTATTTCTTTTACCATTTTCACGTTAAATAGGTTAAATACATGTCCACAAATATGCATTATTTTTCCTTAAATTGCTTCTGCAACTTTTTAGCATTCTTTGGCCGGTTACAATGCTATATGGTAGAAATGTGCACATAAATGAGTCCATAATTGAGCACTATTACCATTTCAATTGCTCCAAGTCCAACCGTTGAACACTATATTGATGTAATTATAGATTTTTTTTTTGAGTAAAATAATTATAGAATATTGAGCCTTCTTAAAAATAGTCCAAATTAATAAGTGTTTGAATGTTTACTATTCCTTTTTAAATTCCTTTTTAAAAACCTGTCACTGTTATGGAATTTAACACATTAATAATTATTGGCTAGATTTGTGTCACTACTCAAATTTACAACACATAATTTACAATTATATTTATAAGACATATGTCCAGTTTGTAATTTATTGCTTGCATATTTCCATTTAAAAATACTCCAAAAATGTGCAGTTTTGCACTTTTGTTTTCCCTTCTATGCTTCTACTGCCTTTTCAAGTTACATACGGAAAGTCAGTCTTTCTTCTTCCATTTATTTCTTATCTAAGTATTTAATTAGTTGTTGCCTTGCCAGTTACAATACATTAACTCTGGTTACCAAATGCATAAGGCTTTTATTAAGATCATCGTAGTTAAAGACCAGTCACAAAGCATAGTAATTCTCAGGTACTTTCAAAACATGGAGAATAGTGATTCTTTCTCTCACATTCATGGTAGGGTACACTATGAATGTGAGAGGAGGGAACACCATTTTTTCATACTCCGGAAGTACTTAAGAATTTTCTTACAAAGCAAATAGACCAAGTAGTGATTGAAGAAAAGCAAGAAGAACAATCAGATATTGCAGAAGTAGCTAACTGCAGAATACACAACGAAGGCAAAGCAGATAGAAGAAAAACGACAGTAGCATAGTTATGTATGAATTCTGTTTTTCTGTTTAGTTAGTTAAGTTAGTTACTCTGTTTTGGGGGGCTGAGTACCAACTTGTATAAATACTTTTCTTTTGGTAATTAATGAGATTGAGAAATCATTTTCACCAAATTCATCATTGATCGATTCATCGATAGCTTTCTCCGTTCCACACCCGTTCTCCTTAGTCACCCACTCTTCATTTGTGTGTGTGTGTGTGTTTTTTTTTACCACTATATATTCAGTTTGCACAGCTCTCTCTTTCTCTCTCTCATCAACTTTTAAAGACCACATGGAATGTGGGATTATCAAAGATTTTGTTGTTATGTTATAACTGTAAAGATGATTTATCCAACATCAACCTAATGGTGTCAAGAATTTCAATATGAGGCATGTAATTCTAACATAGACAAAACAATTTTAGATCATTCATATTTGTGAGTAATCAATCTGTAACTTTGGATTACAAATTCAAATGTTTAATATATGTGTGTGTATATAATTTGTGACATTGCAAGTTAAATCCGCGTAACAAATGGGTTCTCTTTTGAGTATAGTAAAAGCCACAGCTCTTAGAGCACTTGCAACAGTGGAGCTAAATAGCTATATAGCTATTTTAGCTCCACCAAAACACCAAAAACCTTCCTGCAGCAGTGGAGGTATAGGTAAAATCTTTAGCTTAATTGCTACGGTGCTCATGTATCGATACATGAGCACTGTAGCTCAAAGCTATAAAAAAAATTAATATTTTATTCAACTTTCTTATTAAAATAATATAGGTTTATTTTTTTTTTCTTTTATATCACGCCTCTGTCTCTCTCTCTTTCACAGTCACTCTCATTTCTCTCCAGCTCAAGCTCTCTCTCACAGTCCCTTTCACCTCTCTCTCACAGTCCATTTCTCTCCACCTGAAACTCTCTCTCACAGCCTCATTTTCTTTTTCGCCGATCAGAGCCACGCCTCCGCCGGCCTCAACGTCACCTCCACCGATCTGGTTTTTCGTTCTCTCTCATAGCTTTCTGTGATTTGGTTTTTTGCCGATCAGACCCACACCTCCGCCGGCCTCAACGTCACCTCCGCCGATCTGGTTTTTCGCTCTCTTTCACAGCTTTCTCTGATTTGGTTTTTCGCCGATCAGAGCCCAGCTCTGTGATTGGTGATTTTTTATTTTGTTTGTGGTTGGTGATTTGTTTGGTCTGGGTTGAGGAAGAAGATTGGAGATTTCGGTTCTTTTTTTTTTTTTTTTTTTTTTTTGCTGTGGACTGGTGGTTGTGGCGGTTGTGGGTGTGGTTGTGGCGGTTGTGGCTGTGGCTATGGCTGTGGCTGTGGTTGAGGGTAGATTTTGTTGCAGTTCTGTGAATACCTTTTTTTAGTAGTTAGATATATTATTTTATTGTAGTAGGTATATTATTTTATTGTGATGATTATATTATTTTATTACGTTAAAAGTTAAAATAGATCCACTGTTGTGTAAAGTGTATAGGTAAAATAGATAAAGTAACTTTTTGTGGAGTTAAATTGCTAAAATTTTAGCTCCACTGCTGTGGATGATCTTACACTCTCTTTTACCTTATGTCTACTAAATATGAGCCGTTAAAAAAAAAAAAAACGTTCCAATGAATTTCAGTAAACTTTGGCTTATTATATATGTTTGTAAAAATCCCAAAATATTTGGTATTTTTATTTTTGTGATTGTTGCGTGATATGTGTTTGGTGAAATTACTTTTAGATATGTGATGCATAATTGTCTCAATGCGTTAAGCATGTCCTTTGTTTTGCTTTATTTATTTAATTTATTATTTTTATTATTTTTTAGACACTGACAAGGATGAGACCAAACAAGTTATTAGGGAATCCCTTATTTGAAGTTATATTTTTAGAAGACCTTATAAAAAAGATTAATCATTAAGAAAAGACAACAAATTATGGTTAGTTTATAGGAAATAAAAATCTTTAACCTCACTTATTCGTATAAACACAAGGCTTGCCAATGTAGTCCGTTACAAATTTTTAATAATTCTTGGAAGCATAATTTTCTTTTATATTATAATTGTGGCAAGGAAATATACATTTTTTTTTTACCTTATTATAATTACAAAGTATAAAAATCTAGATAATACAAAAATGGCTTTCAATTATTTGCTCATCATTTGTCTTTGTGCATATATATATATATATATATATATATGAGATTAAATTATGTAAGAACATGATGTAAAACCCATATTTTACCCCTCTAATCCTAATATGGTGCATCATTTTATTACATATTTAAGAATAAGCACAACTACACCTAATTAATTCTAATACCCGTATATAAATTTAACTAGATTGAGAATATATTAAGATGTTATTAGGTGTGGTAGGATGTATTGAATTTTAAGTAAAATGTTAATGTGGCAATCACTTATTGGATGGTGTAAAACATGAGTTTTACACCCCCATCCTTACCAAATTCGCACTATATATGTGTGTGTGTGTGTGTGTATGTATATATATGTATATATTTGTGCGTGTGCGTGCGTGTGCATGTGTGTGTGTGTGTGTCGAGCGTGTGCACATTTGTTTTTTCAATAATTTATATAAAAATTGCTTAAGCATGTATTTGTCTTTGAGTTTTAAGAAGTGTCCACTAATTTATTAGGGAAAATAACTATATAAAAAGTATGTAATAAAAATTAGGGAAAATAATTGTAGATTGAATTTTTAGAGCATTTTGCATAAGCTCGGCAAAAAATTTAGTCTATTTTAATATAAAAACCTATTTTTTATATTTTTATATATATGATTTTACTAAACTCTTTTAGGAATTTATCTGAAAATGACAAAGAGACTAACTTTTTCTACAACTTTTTCAAATTCTCATAAAAATTTTCTTAAAATGGATTATTAATGCATGCCATAATACCCTTTATTGGGACCTTTTATATATTCACTTTTTAAAAATTTATTATCTATTTTACATTACATTTTATTAAAATATCAAATTTTTAAAAATGTTTCTCTTTTTGTAACTACCATATACTTTCTTATTTTATCTCGAGATATGTAAAAAAATAAAATAAATGCAGAATGGATAATGCTAGTGTAAATTTACAATGTTATGGCAACAATCAAGTATTTTTACCCAACTTTGCACTTAGTGAATTTTGAGCTTGTTAACATGATAATTTTTTATTATACAAGCATGAGCTCTCATGTTAAATTTTTATTTGGGCCGAAGTGGGTAATAATGGGCCTACTAGTCCGCGGTATATATAAGCATTTATGGGCCAAAGTTTTGTTTTATTTTTTGTTTTTTTATTATTTTTTTGTTTTATTTTTTTTATATCTTTTTTCTATTAGGGTTTTGTGGTATGGTTGACCGTGGGAAAGGAATAAAGCAGAGGTCCTAGTCTTATAATTCAACTTCTCTTTGAGATGGAGTCATGGATTGGGGACAGTTTGTCTGTCAGGGCTTTGTGGTAAAGTTGACCCCCCAAAGGAATCAGTGGCTTCTACAATGTCACTATGGTTGGGCCTCAAAAATTTGGAGGAGGAAAATTAAAATTTTTATTGATTAATTGCATGGTTTTTGGTTGGACAAAGTTGGTCTTGCTAATTCTAGACCATATGATATCTAAATTGTTGTGACTTATGAGAGTTACTTTCCTTTTCCATTGATGAGAGAAGGTAGAGTGATAGATTTGCCATGTGAAATCCTATTGTGTTCGAAGTATCGGGGATGACTAAAATAAGTCTAGGAATACACCGAATACAAATCCTCTTTCAACTCTTTGTGTTTCATTTATGCTCCTTTGATTATGATGTAAAATGTGTCTAATATTTTTTTTTCCTTTTTGAACTTTGGGTATTTTATAAGGAAAGTAAAAAGAATATGTGATAAGTTGTGATCTGTGGATAAAGTGTCAAGTTAAGATTGGTGTATAAGAAGTTGAGTGTTAGTGATAGACCAATGTAAAAGTGATGTTAATTTCATCATAAGTTGACAACTCATTAAAGTGTGAAATTAGAATACAAATTCTTTGTACTATATTTTGTGTTTCACTTTATGTTCTACCAATTACAACTTGTCATATGTTTTTTTTTCCTATTTTAAACTTTGGCTATTTTATAAGGAAAGTTCAAAAAAATACATGATAAGTTGTGATTGGTGGAATATAAAGTGAAATATGAAAAATAGTACAAATGATTTATATTTAGGTGTGTCCAGATTCTGGAGTATATGTTTGTATCATTGTAGAAATGTTATTGGATTTTTTTTTTTTAGATGATTGGGTATTGCCAATGGAAAGTGAGAATGGAAAGCTTGAACCTATAGTCTTTATCTGATAGCTTATAGTAATATGTATTTGATAAATTGATGACACATGATTAGCAGCCAATTGCGCAGACTCGTTGAATTAATATTGTTGGCCTTTTGTGCCTGGGAGTACAAACTGGATTCTCCGACTTTTGGCAACAGTTCGATGACTATAATGTACAGGACTATTATTGGTTTGCACTTATATGGGTCCCACCAATGCCAAAAATGACTAAGGAAAATCCAGATGCTAAAGCTAAAAACCTGTAGGATTTGTAGAAACTTTCCTTATGATATGGCCACAGCTAAAAGACCAAATGCCAGCTATGGAAAAATTTAAAAAGGTATACTTCATTTGCCAATGGGTGGCTACTACCTTTTAATGACCTCTTTTAGATGGTACCTTGAGAAAAAAATAAGTGAAAAGCTCCTATAATATATAGTTAGAAAATTGTGTTGGATTGGAGACATATATATGTCGATCTTACTTGGAATAACTTAACTGACAAAGGATTAGACTTCATCAGAAGGTGAATTGGCTCCTGGGATTCCAGTTTTATACTAAGCATTTTGATATGAAGAGCAAAATTGGCTTTTTTTCATATTCGGATGCCTTGGACAAGCTACTCATGTTGTTTGGGACTTTGGGTAGCATTGGTGATGGCTCGATGACCCCGCTCACTATGTTCATCCTCAGCGGTTTGATCAATGATTTTTCAGAAGCTGGCTTTGATATCCCAAACGAGGTCGTTGATAAGGTATGCAAAGTATTCAATAGCAGATTGATAAGCTTTTCTTGAACCATATAGTGTAACTGTTGTATTAAACACCATAGTTGCTACTTGCTTTAAATAAAGCTTATACAAAATTATGTACTGAAAATTCCCTCAAGTGATCAATTAAATTTGAGCTGCATAGACATTACAAAAAAATAATTAGTATATTTCAAACACTGGCTTGAATTTGATTTACTTAAAATACGTGACTAACTGGCTGTCATCAGTCATGCTTCTTTACAGTACGCACTCAAGCTGTTTATGTTGCCATTGGAGTTGGGATACCAGCTTTCATTGGTAAGAATATTTTGATTCATGTACTTATCTCCCCCTACCCCCCAAACCAAAAACTAATAATAATAAAGAGGAAAAATAAAAAATAAAAAAAGAAGAGAAAATAGGAAGGGCTCTAGAGCAGCAAGCCTGTTTGTTGAGTTGCTTGAGGATCAAAGCCTTGTGCTGACTTGCTATCCAATCCAAACCTGGTCAGGTTAATAATATCAAGATATGCCCATGTAAAATTTTGAAGTCCAAGGTTTCCTATCAGTTGGTTTGGTTTAGCTCTGTGCCTGCATCTATCATCTCTAGAGGCTTGATCAAAATTGAAGTTCCATTTGTATAGTCATTTTCTTCCATTGTCTTTGCATTTTGCTCTTTTCTAGCTGTAACAAAGTAAGAAATGTGAAATGAATGGATCAATTATAGATTTTGGCATCATTTCACTTCTACCTAAAGCCATAGTAGTGCTTCTTTTGGGTCTTACGACTGAATATTAATTGAAACAGCAGTATGATTGATTAGAAGAAAATGACAAATCAGGATATAGTACAGTAATTTTTAAAACCATTCTGATATAGTACAATAATAATATTTCAATTTTGATGAACAGATACAAAATTAACAGCTTTGATATGCCTGTACATATTCATGCTTAACAGAAGGAATATGTTGGACAAGAAATGCAGAGAGACAAGCAAATTGCATAAGAATGAAATACTTAAAGGCAGTCCTCAGGCAAGAAGTTGGTTACTTTGACACCAATGCTACTTCTTCCACTTCCTTCAAAGTCATTTCTACCATCTTTTCTGATGCCCATATAATCCAAGACACGATAGCTGAGAAGGTTTTTTATTACCTAAGAAATACTCTTTTCCTCTTCTATATGCTATTGTAATTAACATCAACAACTATTTTTTTTACTGTAGATACCCAACTGCCTGGCTCACCTCACATCGGTCATCTTGTGCCTCACAGTTGCATTTCTGCTTTCTTGGAGACTTGCACTAGCTGCTTTTCCATTGACACTCTCTTTTATTGCTCCGGGAATTGGATTTGGTAAGGTATTGAAGGGCCTAGGAACAAAAATGAAAGATGCTTACGGGATTGCTGGCAGCATTGCAGAACAAGCAATCTCATCAATCCGAACTACCTATTCATATGTGGGGGAGCATCAAACACTACATAGATTTAGCTGTGCACTCAAGAAAAGCATGAAGCTAGGCATAAAGCAAGGTTTGACAAAGGGATTGCTGATAGGGAGCATGGGGACGATTTATGCAGTTTGGGCTTTCCAGGCTTGGGTTGGAAGTGTTCTTGTCATTCAGGGAAGTGAGACAGGTGGCATTGTTTTCATTGCTGGAGTCTGCAGCATGGTGGGAGGAGTGTGAGTTGCTTCACTTCATACTGCTAATCTGCTATCATTCTACCTATTGTTTGACTCTATGATATGCAATGACAAGTTTATGCTTGGGTAGCGTTTGCCAGTAGTGCATGGTAAAATATATAATTTCATGAATCTGACACAAATATGACATTTAAGTATAGAGTATGCTGAATGCAGTGATGTCACAGACAAAGAGTATCTTCTCTATGTAAAAAAAATTGTCCTAAAATAATTTGGGAATTCTCCCAGTAATTTAGGAAATAGGAAGTCTTTTCAAGTTCAGTTTACTTAATAAAAGTTGGACCTTTAGAGTGTTGAAAAAAGAAGGTTGTGCTTAATGAAAGAATAAAGAATTTTACTAGAATTGGTATCCTTCTTTTGCCTGGGGAAATTTCTGTGTTGTCACAATTCACAGCTTAAACTTGTATCTTCAGGTCTATTATGAATGCACTCCCAAATATATCTTTCATCATAGAGGCAACAGCTGCAACTACCCAAATTCATGAGATGATTGACCGGATACCTGTTATAAACTCCGAAGAAGAAAAAGGAAAGATTCTTCCAAGTGTGAGAGGACAAATCGAATTTAGAGATGTTGACTTTAGCTACCCATCAAGACCTGATACTCCAATTCTTCAAGGGTTCAATCTCAAAGTTCAAGCTGGAAAGACAGTAGGTCTTGTTGGAGGCAGTGGTTCAGGCAAGTCTACTATCTTTTCTTTGCTTGAAAGATTTTATTTCCCGGAAAAAGGAGATATTCTCCTTGATAAGTACAAAATAAAGAGACTACAGCTTAAATGGTTGAGATCCCATATGGGATTAGTTAACCAAGAGCCTGTTCTCTTTGCAACATCCATAAAAGAGAATATTCTGTTTGGCAAGGAAGATGTTCCAATGGAAATTATAAAACAAGCAGCTAAGGCTGCAAATGCTCATGACTTCATCATTAAACTACCTCAAGGATATGAAACTTAGGTAAGCCACGATTTTTTAGTCCATATTCCAATAAAAACCTTGGAAAAAGTTTTGATTCAATGCTGATTTTTTTTTTAAAAAAAAGTTTGGACCCAATGCTGAAATTTGACTCTGGGTTTTTCTTGTATCTCAGGTATGGCAATTTGGGGTTCAATTGTCCGGAGGGAAAAAACAAAGAATTGCCATAGCAAGAGCCTTGATCAGAGATCCAAAAATTCTTTTAGTTGATGAAGCCACGAGTGCTTTGGATGCGGAGGCTGAAAGACTAGTGCAGGAAGCCTTGGGCCAGGCTTCACAAGGAAGGACAACAATTATCATTGCCCACCGCCTCTCCACAATCAGTAAGGCTGATTTGATAGTCGTTCTTCAATCAGGAAATGTGGTTGAATCCGGTTCTCATGACGAGCTAATGGACATGAACAATGGAAAGGGCGGGGCCTATGGCAAAATGGTGCAGTTGCAGCAATCATCCATGGAAAATGAAGCATTCAGTAGTTCCTATCATCAAACAGAAGATACATGTAACAGAATGGCGAATTTTGTGTGGACTCCCCAAACACCTATCAGTAGTATGTATAGTACCCCAGCCCACACTGACAGCTCAAAATTTTCCATCAACCTTGCACATTCATTCCAAGCGACTCAATTTTCTGAATGGCGTTTACTGAAAATTAATGCACCTGAGTGGAAGCAATCTTTACTTGGATATCTAGGGGTTGCTGGCTCGGGAATTGTTCAGTCACTTCATGCCTATTGCTTGGGAACAATCATCTCAGTTTACTTCGAAGACAAATCCACCATCAAATAAAAAATTAGGTTCTATTGCTTTATCTTCTTAAGCGTGGGAGTTATCAGCTTCATTGCCAATCTCTGCCAGCATTACAATTTTGCAATTATGGGAGAGCGTTTAACAAAAAGGGTGCGCGAAAAGATGCTCGGCAAATTGCTAACCTTTGAGATAGGATGGTTTGATGAAGATGATAACACAAGTGCAGCCATCTGTGCACGCTTAGCCACTGAAGCCAACACGGTTCACTCCCTCATTGCAGAACGTATGTCACTGCTAGTTCAGGTTTCCTTTAGTGCCTCCCTAGCTTTTGCACTTGGATTATTAGCTTCGTGGAGGGTATCCATTGTAATGATTTCCATGCAGCCTTTACTCATTGCAAGTTTCTATTCTAAGAGTGTTCTAATAAAAAGTATGTCTGCAAAAGTTAAGAAAGCACAAAGTGAGGGCAGTCAACTAGCAAGTGAAGCTACCATCAACCACAGGGCTATCACTGCATTTCATCTCAAGAAAGGATATTGGGTCTATTTGAAGCAGCAATGAAAGGTCCCAGGAATGAGAGTATCAAAGCATCATGGTTTTCTGGTTTGGGTCTATTCAGCTCTCAATTTTTGACAACAGCTGCTATAGCTGTGACTTTCTGGTATGGAGGGAGGCTAATGAATCAGAAACTAGTTGCCCCAAAAAACCACTTTCAAGCTTTCTTCATCTTGATCAGCACTGGTAACTGGTAAGAACATTGCAGATGCAGGAAGCATGACTTCTGATATAGCCAAAGTTAGCAGCGCCATTAGATCAGTTTTTGCAATCATAGACAGAAGAAGTGAGATTGACCCTGAAGACCACAATGGTGTTAAAATAAAAAAATCTATAAAGGGTCAGATAGAACTCAAGAAAGTGGTTTTCTCTTACCCAGCAAGGCCTGAACAAATGATCTTTAAGGGCCTGAGTCTCAAGATTGAAGCTGGAAAAACCGTTGCACTTGTAGGACAGAGTGGTTCAGGCAAATCCACTGTCATTGGGTTGATTGAAAGATTTTATGACCCCCTAGAGGGATCAGTACTGATAGATAAGAGTGACATCAAGAGCTACAATTTGAGGAAGTTAAGGTCATATATTGCATTAGTAAGTCAGGAACCCACCCTTATTGCAGGAACTATTCATGAGAACATTGCTTATGGAACAGAGGATGCTACAGCATATGAAGTAAGGAAGGCAGCAATGCTTGCGAATGCTCATGAATTCATAAGGTATGGACATCTCCTCTTTACATTGCTACAAAAAAAAAAAAAAATGTTACATCAAGTTTCTTTATGGTAAAGTTCCATTTCTGAAATGCAGTTCTACTAGTGATGGTTATGATACTTACTGTGGAGAAGGAGGAGTTCAGCTATCAGGAGGCCAGAAACAGAGGATAGCAATTGCTAGAGCTATACTGAAAAACCCAAAAATACTTCTTTTGGATGAGGCAACCAGTGCACTCGATAGTGATTCAGAAAATCTAGTCCAAGAGGCAGTGGAGAAGATGATGGTAGGCAGAACATGTGTAATTGTAGCGCATCGATTGTCCACAACACAGAAGGCAGATTCCATAGCTGTGATAAGTAATGGGAAGGTTGTGGAACTAGGATCACACTCTAGCCTACTTGCTATTGGAAGTGGCGGGGCGTACTATTCTCTAATTCAGCTACAAAACAGTCATTCCTCTTAAGTATGAGTCAAAGATAATGTGTATGTGAAATGTGCATTGTGTAATATGTAATAACACAAGTTTCTCATAAAGAAGGAAGACCAATGCATTAGAAGATGTTCAAGTTGTCAAATATTGAATAAATAATTTAGTGAGTAATGATAGTCACATGTTTCTTATTATATACTCAATGTACAAAACGAACGATTGTGCAATTGTGCATTAGTGAGTGTGTAATAAGATTTCCATAAGTTAAAATATTCCTAGACTAGATTCACACATGAAAGGGAATGTTAGAATATTGATTATGTGATTATATTCAATCTCTCCCATTAGTATAAGCTTTTAGGATTATTTATCACAAATTCAATACTCTCTAAGACAAATTCACTGATCAGATTATGTTCAAGATTAGATTGCTTAATAACATCTCATTCTGCAGTAACAACATGTGATTTATTTATTTATTTTTACCAAAGGTACTCTCATGCTTTATCACAAAGATGATCCTTAAAGCCTAAGATAGTCAAACTGTGCAGAAAGCACTGCTTTAAAGAAGACCAAGCTGCAAAATCTTCTAGGCCTCCAACAATTTGTACACAAAAAATGACGTTAGCTTGCTTAGCTCTGTACTTCAACATCTGCATAATAGTTCTACTTATTTGATCCAGAAGCAAATGCCATGCAATGATGCAAAATAGTTACTCTGAATTGAGAGAAAAGACTGAATAGTCTGTGTATATTGATGTGTATAATAATGTACAATAGAGGGCCTTATATAGGCTAGGTATGTGTGCAGTACAAGTAATATGAGTAAACTACAAGTACAGTATACTGGGCTAAGCCCAATGGGCTAATCTAGTCTACGCTATACACTAACATCCCCTCTCAAACTCGAGGTGGCAAGGAGGAAGCCAACTGGAGTTTGGATATAAGATCTCGAAGACGACCAGGTGGGTGAGTCTTAGTGAAGATATTAGCAGACTGGTCAGCAGAGGAGATAGAGAATAACTTGAGATTGCCTTTCTTGAGATGTTGGCGAGTGATGTGGCAGTCAATCTCAATGTGCTTAGTGCGTTCATGGAAGACATCATTATAAGCAATGTAAATGGCACTATGGTTGTCACAATAAAGAGGAGTGGCAGTGGGCTGGGGAGCATCCATGTCAGCCAAGAGCCAGCGGAGCCAGACAAGCTCGCAGGTGGTGTCGGCAAGGGCACGATACTCAGCCTCAGTACTGGAACGAGAAACCACATCCTGCTTCTTGCTACGCCATGATATAAGGGAAGTACCTAACAAGAAACAGAAACCTGTAATAGAGCATCGATCAGTCGGATCACCTGCCCAGTCTGCATCTGAGTAAGCATGAAGCTTGAGAGAAGACCGAGAGAAGTAGTGGAGACCATGATAAAGTATGCCCTTAACATATCGAAGAATCCGAAGAACTGCAGCATAGTGAACAGAACGAGGAGCATCCATGAACTTACTAACCATACCCACGGCATGTGAGATATCAGGACGAGTAACAGTGAGATAGATCAGACTACCAACCAACTGACGATAGCGTGTATCATCAGATATAGGTTCACCATCCAAGGGTGTGAGCTTTGCATTGTATTCCAAGGGAGTGGAAACAGTTTTGTTGTCGGTGATACCGGCTTTGGAGAGAAGATCAGAAGCATATTTAGCTTGGGAAATATAGTATCCATCAGAGGACGAGGTAACCTCAAGCCCAAGAAAATAGCTGAGAGTGCCCAGATCTTTCATCTCAAAATGCTGACTGAGGAAGTGCTGAAGAGAGCGGATACCTACAGAATCATCTCCAGTAATAATCATATCATCAACATAAAGAAGAATAAGAGTGATACCAGCAGGGGATCGTCGGACAAAAAGAGCAGTGTCATGAGGACTCGAAGTGAAACCCTGTTGAGCAACAACTGAGCTAAACTTTTCAAACCAAGCTCGAGGAGCCTGCTTGAGGCCATAAAGAGCACGACGAAGGCGACAAACTTGACTGCCTGAGTGTGGATAGCCAGGGGGTGGCTGCATGTACACTTCTTCTTGGAGATCACCATTAAGGAAAGCATTCTTCACATCCATTTGATAAAGAGGCCAATGGCAAACAGCAGCCACAGCAATGAGACATCTGACAGATGTAAGGCAAGCAACAGGAGTAAATGTTTCCTCATAGTCAATGCCATACTCCTGAGTAAAGCCCTTGGCAACAAGACGAGCCTTGTATCGTTCAATAGATCCATCAGCTTTGGTCTTGATCTTGTAAACCCACCTACAACCTACTACAAACTGACCAGGAGGCAAATCAACCATATCCCAAGTGTGATTCTTATGAAGGGCATCTAGTTCTTCATTCATAGCTTGCTGCCAAAGAGGGTCAGTATGGGCCTCACGATAGGTGTGATGTTCATAGAGGGTGGTAAGAGCAAAAGAGCAGTGATAATCAGTAAGATAAGGGGGAGGAATGCTTACCCGGGTGGAACGACGAAGTTCAAGACTAACAGGTAACTCAAGAGAAGGTGGTGCCACAGGATCCAAGACAGGCGGGTCATGTGCCGGGGACAGAGCCGGAGATGAGTCGTCTGGAGAGGCAGCCGATGTAGAAGAATCCTCCACAATTTACGACCCTTCAGGAAGGCAGTCATATTCTGAGACCATGCATGATAACTAGTGAGACCATCCAACATAATAGTGATAGGACGTATGATATCTCGATCATTTTGTTGAGCCATAATAAAAAAAAATGCCCAAAAAATGAAATTTAGAAACCTTAAATGCAAAAACGGAGCCCAAAATCGGAATCTACGCGAAAAACTGGGCAAGACAGGTCCTGTTGGAAAATTTTGACTTCGGTTAAAGTCAACGGTCAGAGGTCAACGGTCACGGATTAGCGCTGACGTGTGCTGACGTGGCAGATGATGTGGCAGGCTGACGTGGCAAATGACGCCACTAGGGCTGACGTGTCAGGACGCGAAAGTCTCTGGCGCGTGGAGCGTGTGGCGCGAGTGGGGCGCGTGGAGCCGACGCATGCAGTGCGTGCAAGGACAATGGTGGCGCGTGGAGGCGCGTGCAGCGCGTGTTCGACACTCAGAAACTTTGGGTGGCGCGTGCAAGCGCGTGCAAGCTCGTTTCTGGCTGTTCTTGGTTAGGTTTTGCTCGGGTTTGGCTGTTCTGTCACTTTATGTCTTTGCTTTGACAGTAGAATGAACAGAACAGTGAGTTCCGAGAGGTGCATGAACTGTGGGCATGACGGCGGTGACTCGCTTCTGACAGTGGCTATTGGATGAAGGCGAGGGCAGCGGAAGAATGCCGGAGATGTCCACAGGAACCAGAAAGTCAGAGGAATGGCTCTGATACCATGTTAAAGAGATAAAGTGAGAGAGAAAAGACTGAATAGTTTGTGTATATTGATGTGTATAATAATGTACAATAGAGAGCCTTATATGGGCTAGGTATGTGTGCAGTACAAGTAATATGAGTAAACTACAAGTACAGTATACTGGGCTAAGTCCAATGGGCTAATCTAGTCTAAGCTATACACTAACACTTCTTTTCAAATTACCTTTAAGTCAGATCGAATAGATGTATCTTTTATGACATTAACATACTAGATATCAAATATATTTACAAAGACATCCAGCCATATACATTTTAGTGACCAACGTTAGAAATATATGGCAGAGTTGAAAATTTATATATGGCAGAGTTGAAAATTACAGCTGCTTTGTCACTCATAAACTGACAGATACTTCAATAAACAAAAAACCTCTAACTAACAGTGTGAACAAAACTAACAACCCACTAATTGTTCCTACTAATTAGATAATTACTCTTGTATCGCACTAATCTTATCTATCTAGCAACAAATGATAAACGGCCTACGCATAATTGGTTGACTACTAAATTGCATGTCATTGTACTGATGAATACAAATAAAAATACAGGCCGACTTAATACTCCCTCCTCAAGATGGGCATAGATGTTGTTGATCCCCCATCTTGCTTAAAAGAGTTTTTTTTTTTTTTGGGTAGAATTGCTTAATAGAGTATTGAACTGTTATAAACCAAGTGTTTTGTGAATAAGTCTGCTAATTGATGCCACGAGCATACATAGAAAGTCTTGACCAAACCTACTTGGATTTTTTTCACTTACAAAGTGACAATCAAATTCTATATGCTCGGCACTTTCATGAATCAAATACCGGATTTGCAGCCATATATTATCACAGTACAGGAAGGTTGGTTGAAGATGTTGTATCTGGGAATCTTTGAGCAATACTAGTAGCCACTCAATCAATGAGTACTAGAGATATGCATGAAACGCAAACTCAATGCAAAACCCCTAAAGTTCAACCCTGAACACAAATGATGCAATGCATGACCTAGCATACATGAATGGTACGTAATGAGACACTTAAAAAGCTAAAAGAAAACTCATAAGGAATTAATAGCTTATCAAAAGATGTTTTGGCTTGGTTAGGAAAAGGAAATATTTCAATACCTATTAGTACTAGTGTACCATTTTCGGCTATACATATTATAAATATATATGACCATTTCAAAGAATAATACTAATATATGTGTAGTAAATTTTTGTAGTTAGTGGACCAATCAATAAGTTTGGTTTCCCCTTTTTATCAAAAAAAAAAAAAAAAAAAAAAGATACAAAGAAATTCATGGTAAGCAAGTAGCCTATTAAACAGACAACACAGCCAATAACGTATTGATTGTTCCAATAATGTATAGCCAAGCTATACATTATTGGCTGTGGCTGTGTTGTTTGTTTAATATAGGCTTCTTGCTTACCATGAATTTCTTTGTATCTTCTTTTGTTTTTTTTTTTTTTTTGATAAAAAGGGGAAATATTATAGATTAACCAACATTGTCACCAGTTACAACAAGATAGAATCTAGTACAATCAATTCTCAACGTATCATAATATAAAAGGGGAACAATAGTAGAATTGGGGGAGGGGGGATACAAAACAGGATGAGATGCCGACGTGTTCAAAAATTGCCACGTGATTGCATCCCAGTACTGGACCCAAACCTCTCTCCTAAAACATAAACCATTAATCTGTTACTATCTTCATCATCCAGTGCACTGCACCCAAATGTGTGCTCCTATTTTTTTTTTCCTCATGCTAAAACTTAACCGTTGAGTTCGTTACTATCTTCATCATCTAGTTTATTATTAACCTTTGTGAGGTTGTGTCCACAACAAGGAAGACGAGGAAATCGAGAGGGACGACACTACAGCTTCAAGCCTTGAGCGTCTTGTCTTCACCTGCAAAATGGCAATTCAAAATGTACGGTCCCTTTCAAACACAAACAGCTGAGAGTAACCAGGCGTACCCTACTGTAAATTATAGAGACACAAGGGTTTGTAGGCACTGTAATTATAACATATATATATATATATATATATATAGGGCAAATTGCAAAGTACACCCCTAACGTTTGGGGGTGATTGGATTTTACACCCTAACGTTTCAAAATTTTGATTTTACACTTCAAGGTTTCGTCCCGTTAGCAAATCACCCCTCCGGTTAGTTTCTGGTGTTAACTGCCATGTCATCTTGCTGATATGTTTTTTTTTTTTTTTTGCCAAGCTCAAAACGACACAATTGCAATAAAAATGAAGGGGTGACAAGGCAATTGCTAAACAGCGCTGTTTTGCCCAAAAAGAAAACACAAAATTTTGAACAAACACCGTTCTGAACTCAAAATCCCAAAACTAAAACCTATGAACCCTTAGCTCCCTAACCCTTATGAACTTAGACCATTGCATCGGCTCTGCAACTAGCTTTTGCATCGTCAACGCAGGCATGAGTAAGTTCATCGAAGGCTCTAGGTTAGCTCCAAGGTGATGACAGCGACGATGAAGGGTACAACCAAGTCAACAGTTAGGTATTTCTCTTCTCTATGGCCCTCTTTCTCTCTCTCTTTTTGGATTTTTCTTGCCATTGCTGGATTGGAATTTTGGGTTTTTTATTGGGTTTGCTAGGGATTTTGTTGTCTGGGTTTGTTGAGGCTTTTGTTCAATTTTTTTTTTTTTTTTTGGGTTTGGGATTTTGTTCGGGTGACGGAAAGAATGTTTGGGGGGTTTTTGTTAAATTTTTTGGGTGATGGATTTGTTTGGGATCCCATTATGTTTGACGGATCACTGAGAGAATAGGGGCTGAATTATACTATGTTATATATATTTGTAGTTGCAGTCAACTTTGAAGTCTATTGTTATTACATATGTAGCTGCATGACATCATTTGATTGTCTTTGTATTGATTGTGACATTTGTATTGATCGGGGGCTATTTTTTCATGCTGATGCTGGTTGGGAAAGCAAAACAATGAGAATATTTTTGTTCAAATGGACAGCAATTTCAAATGGGCAACAATTTCTAATGCAGAAGCAAAAGCTAGTGCCTATCAAAATGCTGAATTCGAAATTTGAGGAGAAGTAATTTTCTTTCGCTTGCTCTTAACCACATGTTAAAACTTTGTTGCAATAGATAATGTTACTTACAATAACTGGTTGTCATGTCGTCTTGCAGCTTTGTTAAGGGTAGAGATTATGATCCAGATCATGAACAGGCTGAGAGGAGAAAGTTGCAGGAACAAGTAAAACATGAAGCTAAGGGGGCAGCTTGTGAGTTGCAGAAATACGCATTTTTCTTACTTGAGGTTCATTTTTCTTACTTGAGGTTAAGGAAAGGGAAAGAGCACTATGGGAAGAGGAAAGAGTAGAGAAGTATGATAAGGCATTAGCTTTCCTTTAAGAACAAGAACATGGTACAAAATCTGGACAATTGAAGAAAACGCAGGAAGAGAGGAAGATGAAGTTGACTTTTGAATCTTGTATTACATGCTATCATTATTTAGGGGTGAAAATGGCCAAATACCATCATTTTTCAAAATTTGTAGCAAAAAAGAACTATTTCGAAAATTATTAGGGATATACCACTTTTCTAGTACTTGAAGTTAAGAAACTCGAGTTCTTAGAAGTTTTGCCACCGTGAGACTGCTGACTTGGAATTTGTACAATTAAAAAAAATTATGTGGTACTCAAGCTTGGTAAACTCGAGTTCCATGCAACACGATACTCGAGCATACCAAGCTCGAGTGCTTTATAAATAAAATGTTTATGTTTATTTTTTTTATTCAGATTCAGATGATTCAGACCTAGAAATCCAAACCATCTACACATCCCAGCCTATTATAGCCCTTAACCAGCCCCACACCCATAGCCCAAGTACATATCCTCCTAGACACTTATTCCAGACCCATTCCTGTAATAGCCTTGTTTGATGCAGGTGCAGCAGCAACAATTCTTCATCCCAAGATATTACCTGAACAATTATGGCTACCCTATCATTAGATGTTCAAAGTAGCAAATGGAGAAAAATTTTTTATTACCTTGAAAAGCAAGCCTATTCTCATTAGGATTTTTCCAACTCTCACCATTAAACACCAAGTCCTTAGCTCCCCTCTCACAGGTAGAGACCTTCTTATAGGTTTTGATCTCCTTCATCAAATACCTAGCCTCAGATGATCATCAAAAGGACTTTTGCATTAACAACATCTTCTCACCTGGACTCAGGTACCTCATTTATTCACAATAGACCTTTTTGACTCTTTGAGACTCCAGATTATTAAAGAATGTTGTGCAACCACCCACTTTGAATTCCTCCTTAAAAATCCAAACCCTTTGTGGAAAAATCCATCTTTCTTCATAAACCTACCTTTCAAAAAGAATTAAGATGTCAATCTCACAAAAGCCAGTCACAAAGGAATGAATCCAGAACACTTGTCCTTAGCCAAGCAAGAGTTATCCACTCTTCTTTCAGAAGGCCTCATTGAACCCACAACCTTTCCATGGGCGTGTGAAGCTTTTTATGTTAATAAGCATGTTGAGCAAGTTCATGAAAAACTCAGATTGGTAATCAATTACCAAGATCTTAATCATTTCCTTGCAGATGACAAGTTCCCTTTGCCAAACAAAAGTGCCTTTTCTAGCATCTTTCCAATGCTAGGATATTTTCAAAGTTTGATCTCAAAGTAGGATTTTGGCAATTAGGAATCCATCCAGAAGAAAGGTACAAGGACTGTAATGCCTTTTGGTCTTAAAAATGCTCCATCTCAATTCCAAAAAGCAATGGTAACTCTTTTCTAGCCACTCTTGACGAATGCCTTAATCTATGTTGATGATATCCTTCTATTCTTAAAGGGTGCTGAGTCCCATGAAAAATTGCTCATTGAATTTTATAATTTAGTAAAAACTCAAGGGATAATGCTTTCAGAAAAGAAAATGACCATAGGAGTATCCTCTATAGATTTCTTGGGAGTAAACATTTCAGATGGCAAATACACTTTGTAACCCCACATAGCGGTTTCTCTTGGAGAATTTCCAGATAAGCTCACAAGTACCAAGCAGATACAGCAGTTTCTTGGAGTTGTGAACTACATGTCAGGTTTCATTCCAAAAATCTCTAGATACAGGACTTGTTTAGCTCAATTGTTGAAAAAATCTCCTCTAGATTGGAATCCAGTTCATACAGAAGCAATCCAACAATTAAAAAAGTTAGCAGAAAAGCTCCCTCATTTACAGATTCTAGGACCAGGCAAACGAATTCTGCAAACAGATGCAAGTGATGAATATTGGGCAGCAGCTCTCTTTGAAGAGGTTAGTGGCAAAAGAAGTATTTGTGGCTATAAAAGTGGTGCATTCAAGCCTTCAGAGCTTCATTATTATTCCACTTTCAATGAAACTTTGGCAGTTAAATATGGAATTGAAAAATTCCAGTTTCATCTTCTTGGGCATAATTTCCTAGTAGAAATGGACATGTCCTCATTTCCAAAAATGCTCTATTTCAAAAGAAAAATGCTTCCACATCCTCAGCTACTTAGATGGTCAAATTGGTTTTTCAATGGTCTTTTCAAGTCAAACACATCAAAGGTAAAGATAATCTTATCACTGATTACCTTTCCTGAAAAACACTAGTTCTTACCACCACAATCATTCCTCCACCTTTATGTTATATCCAATCACGAACCCATCCTTATCCTTAGGTTCTTCTTCAGCCCTTGATGATATTCTAAAAATGATAGAAACCCTTCCCCCAGGAAATAAAAGACCAAATAAAAACCTTGACCCTTGAAGCCATATCCAAAAGAATCATTAGAATCCTCCATGATTACCTTAAAGAACAACAGAGCCATTTCCTTGCTATTTTCCTAGATATAGATGAACCATGGAAATCCCCTTTTGCATTTTGGATAACCAGTTGGATAGTTGTATATTTTCTTTACATATGGTACTTGCTCAATGAGTATTACTTGTGTCTCCATCTTGAACCAAAATTTTACTCATATATTTTCCCTCGGGAAAATAAGTATTTTACCAAGTTTTGACTTGAAGTCTTGAAACATGATGCTCATAATGGTCAATGGTCCAAGTATCCCAAAACAAAGCACCCACACTTTGGCGAAAACATTACTTTTGCCTGTTTGGTTGTTAAGTTCAATTCCAAAAATGATGTTTGTGCAGAAGGAATCTTTCACCCTACAGACATGCATTGGGTAACTAATGCTGACGGTACTCTTTATAAACACATAGACGTGTCTTGGATATCTTGCCACTATTCCCTCACTTTGGCAGAATCCCTTAACCAAGGAATCCTCCCTCAGATAGTGCCAGCAGATCCATATGTTTGTAGAAAGCAATGGCCACATGAGGACCATTGGAAAATGCCAAATCCTTTGATGGGACACGATGATCCCTACTACAATAATCATGACCCAGATGCTGACATTGATGATCCGGATGCCGACGTTGATGAAGAATGGTTTTAAGGAAGAGACGGATGGGATGACTGGTTTGTTGTAAAAAATAAAAATAAAATAATAATAATATATATCTATATATATAATATATACATATATAGCTATATCTTTTCAACTCCAGAAGACTTCCTTTCCCACGCATGACTTTGTAAGCATGGACACTTTTCCTACTCCAAGACTTTCCACATGCTAAGTCTACAATTGTGGACTTTTTGGACTACTTGGCAAGCAACATGCTTCAGGTCCTACGGCCTTCTTGCACCACTTGTCACAAATGCATGAACATCTTGATATTTTGTCCTCCCCCCCCCCCCCCCCCCCCCCGCAACTTATATCTGATGGTTAGCAACATATCCGGACGAAGATAAATTTGTCAATCCATTTTTCACGTCCCCCATACTTTTGGACATCTGTCATATATCAGTCGGCCCCTACTATCTACTGTAGAAATTTCTTATCCACAGATTGTAAAATATTGCTGCATCATATTGCCTATAAATAGGCCCTTTGTATCTTTAGAAAGGTAGAGCAAAAAAGAGATAGAAAGTGAAGCCATTGTAACATATCAGTTTCTCTTATGCCAGATGTAAAAAAATTGTTGAACCTAATAATATCCTTAAGTTTGTTGTATCTTGTTATGTGTTCCATTCCTTACGTAAATGTTATTTTTTATACAATCTTAGCAATTTATGCCATAAACCAGTTCTAGTAAACTTGTCATAATCTTCTTACCCCTTTTTAAACTTGTCATAATCTTCTTAAACCCCCTTTATCTTATAATTGGTATCAGAGCCATACAGATGAGTTCCATTCCAAATAGCCGCACTTTAACTAGTTTCTCCCTTCTTTGATCAGTATACTTTGATTATTGTCCTAAGTAGTATGCTCTATGATTTACAGTTGCCACTATAAGTGGATCATTTGTATTTATCACATCAGAACACTGGATTTGATAATCAAGTAGAACACTAAGGAGTTGCTCTAAATATTTTAAAGAACCTAGTTTTCCTGAGTAATCTTGTGGACGTGTAAGCCTAGAAGTGGTGTCTTTGTCCTATCAGGTCTTAGGTAAACAGTTCTTCCTTCAAGAAACCATTATGGCTAGTTCATCTGAAGCAGTTATTGATAACACTACACCTATTATTGACCTTCCTCTTCGTAAATCCACTGCAAACAAAGTAGACTACCTGTATGAAATATCCCATACCCCTGAAGATAGTAAGATTCTTATTACTGATTTCCCTATTGTAAATCCTTACACTGTGTTTGATAAATCTCAAAATTCCTTCAAAAAATTCATAAAAAAGTTTTTAGGTCCTTCTCATCCTTCTACTGTTAAAGAATATGTCCAGGCATCCAAGTTTGACAAGTAAAATATACTAGCCAGTGAGAATGAAAAATTTATCACCCTTGCCCTTCCTAGAGAATTTGTAATACTATGGTAAAAACAAGGATACACACATCTCCACTTTGGTGCAGTCAAGTTAGCACTAACTTTTCACGAAAGAAAGGGACTCCCTGTTGTCTCTAGAATTTCACTTCTTGATTCCAAATTCTTGGAATATCATAATGCAGTCATTGGCACTGTCCAGACTACCTTAAATGCGGGAACAGTTTTTGTTGCACTCTTCCCCAACTTCAACATGTCTCTCAAGCATCCTCACCATTGTGATGCTCTTAAGGTGCAAGTTCAGATCACAGGAGCTACCTAGGTGCAAGATACTTTTGCTGTCACACTTCATTATCAGTTAGCCTACAAACTTCAAAATCATGCTTTTGACATAGCAGTCTCGGAGATGGCCCAGTCCAATAATGCTCTCTTGATCCAAGTTGATCTAGGCGTGATGCCTATATGCACATTTGTTCCAAGACAGTTAAACAAAGACCAGATGACTTCTCTCTTTCTAGAATCATGGATTACGAAATATGAGACGCTTCACCAAGCAATTAAGCCGATACAGTCAAGCCGATACAGTCTAATAATCCTTTCTTTGTCAAAAAAGAAAATGGTGATATTGAAGTCAGATTCCTCACAACTACACAAGGAAAGAAAGAGGTCACAGTCTTTCCTACTCAGATTGCTATGATACAGCCAGTGTCATATGAGGGACTTGAGGGTTTTCAAATCAAAGCATTCCGAGAAGATGGACAGCCTTGCTATGAAGGAAAATCATCCTCTGGTCATATATAGAGATTTTAATTTCAAAATATGAATTTTTAGGCCACTCATACCCCATGTTCATTCATTGTTAACACACTCGCCAATTTCTTACTTCTTGGAAGCATTATGGTCAAATTGGTTACAATATTGGGGTTACAATGAAAAATTAGAACATCATGTAAAAGAAAAATCTCACTCCATTTTTAGGCATGGGCACACTAAAAGAAGTTTAAGCAACATAAATTGTTCATTGTTTTTTGATAAAACACCTAGTGAAATCGTATTTTCTAAATTTAAAAGTCAAATCTAAATATTTTTTCATGTTTCAATTTCACAAGAATGAAATCTATTTTTCTGCATTGATAAAATCTGTTTCTACAATAATAAAATCTGTTTTCTACATCAATTAAAATTGTTCATTGTTTTCTCATAAAAATTGTTCAATTTTTTGTGCATAAACTGTTTTTAACATTCTGCATAAATGTTCAACATTATTTAAAAAAATTGTTCACTCTCTTTTTTGCATAAATTATTCTTTATTCACTGCATAAATTGTTCACTGTTTTCTCATCAAAAACCTAGTGAAATCGTATTTTCTAAATTTAAAAGCCAAATCTGAATGTTTTTTTCTGTTTGAATTTTACAATAATCGAATTTATTTTTCTGCATTGATAAAATCTGATTTTACATTAATAAAATCTTTTTTCAACATTAATTAAAATTGTTCTTTGTTTTCTAATAAAAATTGTTCACTGTTTTGTGCATAAACTGCTTTTAGCATTCTACATAAAATTATTTTTTATTCAGCATTATTTAAAAAATTGTTCACTCCCTTTTCTGCATAAATTATTCTCTATTCACTACATAAATTGTTCACTGTTTTCTCATAAAACACCTAGTGAAATTGTGTTTTCTAAATTTAAAAGCCAAATCTGAATGTTTTTTCATGTTTGAATTTCACAATAATCAAATCTATTTGTTTGCATTGATAAAATCTGTTTTTACATTAATAAAATCTGTTTTCTGCGTTAATTAAAAACATTCATTATTTTCTCATAAAAATTGTTTACTATTTTATGCATAAACTGTTTTTAGCATTCTGTATAAAATTATTTTCTATTCAGCATTATTTAAAAAATTGTTCACTTTCTTTTCTACATAAATTATTCTCTATTCACTGCATAAATTGTTCACTGTTTTCTCATAAAACACCTAGTAAAATCGTGTTTTCTAAATTTAAAAGTCAAATTTGAATGTTTTTTCATGTTTGAATTTCACAATAATCGAATCTATTTTTCTGCATTGATAAAACCTGTTTTTACATTAATAAAATTTGTTTTCTGCATTAATTAAAACTATTCATTTTTTTCTCATAAAAATTGTTCATTATTTTGTGTATAAACTGTTTTTAGCATTCTGTATAAAATTACTTTCTGTTCAGCATTATTTAAAAAATTGTTCACTCTCTTTTTTACATAAATCATTCTTTGTTCACTGCATAAATTGTTCACTGTTTTCTCATAAAATACCTAGTGAAATCATATTTTCTAAATATTAAAGTCAAATCTGAATGTTTTTTCATGTTTGAATTTCACAATAATCGAATCTATTTTTCTGCATTGATAAAATCTGTTTTTACATTAATAAAATCTGTTTTCTGTATTAATTAAAAATATTCATTGTTTTCTCATAAAAATTGTTCACTGTTTTGTGCATAAACTGTTTTTAGCATTCTGCATAAACTTATTTTCTATTCAGCATTATTTAAAAAATTGTTCACTCTCTTTTCTGCATAAATTATTCTCTATTCACTGCATAAATTGTTCAATGTTTTCTCATAAAACACCTAGTGAAATCATGTTTTCTAAATTTAAAAGTCAAGTCTGAATGTTTTTTCATGTTTGAATTTCACAATAATCAAATCTATATTTTTGCATTGATAAAATTTGTTTTTACATTAATAAAATTTGTTTTCTGCATTAATTAAAACTATTCATTGTTTTCTCATAATAATTGTTCACTGTTTTGTGCATAAACTGTTTTAGCATTCTGCATTAAAATTATTTTCTGTTCAGCATTATTTAAAAAATTGTTCACTCTCTTTTCTTCATAAATCATTCTCTGTTCAGTGCATAAATTGTTCACTATTTTCTCATAAAACACCTAGTGAAATCGTTTTTTTCTAAATTAAGAGTCAAATCTGAATGTTTTTTCATGTTTAAATTTCACAATAATTGAATCTATTTTTTTGCATTAATAAAATCTGTTTCTACATTAATAAAATCTGTTTTCTGCATTAATTAAAATTGTTCATTGTTTTCTCATAAAAATTGTTCATTGTTTTGTGCATAAACTGTTTTTAGCATTTTGTATAAAATTATTTTCTATTCAGCATTATTTAAAAAATTATTCACTCTCTTTTCGAAATAAATTGTTCTCTATTCACTGCATAAATTGTTCACTATTTTCACATTAAAAAACTTAGTGAAATCATGTTTTTTAAATTTAAAAGTCAAATCTGAATGTTATTTCATGTTTGAATTTCACAATAATCAAATCTATTTTTCTGCATTGATAAAATCTGTTTTTACATTAATTAAATTTATTTTCTGCATTAATTTAAACTGTTCATTGTTTTACATAAAATACCTAGTGAAACAGTGGCAAGCTATTGAGCAGCATATGCAAAACTGCGAACATCAGTGTAGCAATGGTGGACATAGCTCACCCCCAAAATTGATGCATAAACTTTCCAGTGATGCTCTGCATCCTTGAAAATGGTGAATTCCAAAAGATTGCATATCAGTGTATTCACGTGGTGAGTCCTTGCTTTAGTAGCCATATGGTTTTTTTGTGAAAGAGTGGTTGGTCTGTGTGGTTTGGATGAGTCCGTATGTATTGAATCTATTAAATTTTGCTACAAGTAATGTACTTTAAATCTAATTTGGGTGATAAGTGCTATGTGTGTAACATTTCAAATTATACAAACAAAATATTGGAAACATCAACATATTGATAATTGCTTAATTTTGCATATTTATATCATTAGAAAACTATTATCATACTTATTTTGAGTTAATTCATGCATTTTATAGTTGTTTTGCCTAAAATCAATCAATTGCATGAAACTACCTTGGACAATTAATTCTTGAGTTTTTATTGTTAAATCATCCGACTAAGATCATCCTTCGTATGAATTTTAGTTGAGTTATAAAATAAATATTGTTAAGACTACCAATAGATGTGCTGTGTGTGGATCCCTAAACCTTAGCGCTTTAATATATTGTTATTTTTTTCTCAATTTAAATTACCTTTACTAAACTATCAAAAAACCTCTTCAGTTAAACTTTATTATTTTAGTTTTAACCTATTTTGGTTTGCTAATCAATTTCCTTTTCCCTGTGAATTCGACCTTGAACGTTTTGAGTTATTACTTCACGACAATCCTGCACTTGGGAGCATTATTTAAGTCGCAGCACATATCTAACTGGAGGCATTTCACTTCCTAAGGTGTTTCCTACATTACAAAGCAGAGGACATTGTTCAACCAAAGCACAAGAATCATATGTAGCAACAAAGAACAGTAGGGAAAAAATGAGCAAGTCATTTCATATAAATTTAGCCAGAACTAATGAACAGTTAATCTTTAGATTTGTAAATTTGAATGTACATAATCATCTGTTGTCAGACATTAACAACAACATTATGTATTGGACAGAACCTGTAGACATTAATAACAACGTCTAATGTTCGTAGGTAGAAATTTTTGGAAATCATCATTGCTTGAATTTGAGAAGTCTGAAATATCTCTTTCATCATCTAACGCAGTAACTTCATTAATAGACTTGATGGCTTGCTTTTTTGCCTTCCCCTTTAGATGCTTCCTAACTTTTTGAATTGCATGAAAACGGTCTAGTTGTCTTTGCATTTGATTGTTGTCTTGTTCAAGACGAGTAAGTATGTTGGCAAGTTCATCTCCAGGTAACTCGGCTGAGCGTGCCTTACGAACTCGTAACCCATGCCATCGACAATACACCTCCAAATCACACCTCTTCTCGTATAGGGTTGGCCATGGTGGTTTTGCTATGGTGAACTCTATTGTGGTGGTATCTGTACTTAGTTTTGTAAGTTTGCTGACCATGACACTTCTAAGACTCTCGTACTTAAGAACTCGTAACCTCCAACTCACACCTCTTCTCGTATAGGTTTGACCATAGTGGTATCTGTACTTAGGAACTTGTAACCTATGCCATGACAATACACCTCCAACTCACACCTCTTCTAGTATAGGGTTGACCATGGTGGTTTTGCTACGGTGAACTCTATTGTGGTGGTATCTGTACTTAGTTTTGTAGGTTTGTTGACCATGATGTGCCCAATGCTTACAAGACTCTCGTACGTGTATATTGGCATATTAACAAAATCTCTCTTCTTTCTAACCCATTTCCCTCCATAGTGGTCTGTGTATGTCTGTAGTTGTTGATCTAATGGAACTTGTGATAATCCATTTGTTGAAGTAGATCCAAACTTGTTTCGCATTGTATGATTTGATGTTGAAGCGCTGCAACTCATAGCTTAGTCAATCTACGAAGTCAATGGGGGTAGAAAGAAGATCATTATTGTGGTGCATTTATAACCTCATTTCATGTTCCAAACATTGTAATTTCAGTTATTAGGACTTGTCATGTTAATACAGGCTAGAAAAATCCTATATGAACAGGATTTTAAATGTTCCCAATGTCACAGTGAGATTTGAAGATGTGGACGGTAGTTGTAGTGTTCTTGAACAGAGCATCATATTTAATTGACACAGTGCTATATCCTTGGCATCAGGGTACGATTATTCATATATTTAAGTATCTACGTGAATATGGATGATATGACTGTTGAGCAGCATGTGTGAAACAGTGGTGTCTGTTGGCGCATGTGGTTCGTATGACTACAGTTAGTGCTACAGCAACGGGCTGGTGATGTGTCTTCAAAAAACTGCTCATGCCACAGTTGGTGCTACATCATGTTTACTGTATATTCAAATCTGCTTACTATATTCATAAAATCTATTTCCTGCATTAATTAAAATTGTTCACTATTTTCTCATAAAAATTGTTCACTGTTTTTTTATGCATAAATTATTCACTATTCACTGCATGTTTACATACAACAAACATGCTTACATACAACCTTAGGACTATATGATTCGTCCAAAAAAGGCATAATAACTACTTTTGTATGTATAGTAGGATTATTAGTTACTCTTTGGATTTATTCGAGACATTTACCATTAGGTGATTTATACAAATCATTCATTTTTCTTTCATGAAGTTTGTCCATTATTCATATGGTTACATATTATAAAAAAACAAAACAAAACAAAACAGAAACCATTAAAGTGCAATAACTACGCTAATGCTAAAAACATTTTATGCACAAAACAGTGAACAATTTTTATGAGAAAATAGTGAATAGTTTTAAACTGTTTTTGTGCATAAACTGTTTTTAGCATTGATACGGTTTTATTTATGCAAAGAGCAGATTTTATTAATGTAAAAACAGATTTTATCAATACAGAAAAATAGATTCAATTATTGTGAAATTCAAATGTGAAAAAACGTTCAGATTTGGCTTTTAAATTTAGAAAACATGATTTCACTATGTGTTTTATGAGAAAATAGTGAACAATTTATGCAGTGAACAGAGAATAATTTATACAGTAAAGAAAGTGAATAATTTTTAAATAATGCTGAACATAAAATAATTTTATGCAGAATGCTAAAAACAATTTATCCATAAAACAGTGAACAATCTTTATGAGAAAACAATGAATAGTTTTAATTAATGCAAAAAACAGATTTTATTAATGTAGAAACAGATTTATCAATGCAGAAAAATAGATTCGATTATTATGAAATTCAAACATGAAAAACATTCAGATTTGGCTTTTAAATTTAGAAAACATGATTTCACTAGGTGTTTTATGAGAAAACAGTGAACAATTTATGCAGTGAACAGAGAATAATTTATGCAGAAAAGAAAGTGAACAATTTTTTAAATAATGCTGAACAGAAAATAATTTTATGCAGAATGCTAAAAATAGTTTATGCACAAAACAATGAACAATTTTTATGAGAAAACAATGAACAATTTTAATTAATGCAGAAAATAGATTTTATTAATGTAGAAACAGATTTTATTAATGCAGAAAAATAGATTCGATTATTATGAAATTCAAACATGAAAAAACATTCAAATTTGACTTTTAAATTTAGAAAACACGATTTCACTAGGTGTTTTATGAGAAAACAGTGAACAATTTATGTCGCTTAAACTTCTTTCGATGTGTCTATGGCAAAAAATGGAGTGAGATTTTTCTTTTACATGTTGTTCTAATTTCTCATTGTAACCCCAATATTTTAACCAATTTCACCATAACGCTTCTGAGAAGTAAAAAGTTGATGTTTGTGTTAAAAATGAATAAACAAGGGATATGAGTGGCCTAAAAATTAATATTTTGAAATTAAAATCTCTATATTTTACAATACTTCTATTTAAATAAATAAAAACATAAAAACAACTGCTTATGTGTATGCTTATGTTTATGTTTCTGTTTATGAAACTCGAGTTTACCAAGCTCGAGTACCACATAATTTTTTTTAATTGCACAAATTCCAAGTCAGCAGTGCCACGGTGCAAAACTTCTAGGACTAGAAAAGTGGTATATCCCTAATAATTTCCGAAACAGTGATTTTTTGCTACAAATTTTGAAAAATGGTGGTATTTGGCCATTTTCACCATTATTTAGGTGGTGTTTAGGTATACATAATATTCTTGGAATTGAAGTGAATTGAAGCTTGGGAATTGGAATCAGAGGCGCAATTTTGATTTCTTTGTATTATTATTGTTAACTTAAGAAATTATAAACAAGTTTTTCCCTTCTCATATTGATTTCATTGTATTATTGTTGTTAACTTGAGAAATTGTAAGCAAGTTTTTCCTTTCTCATATTGAGTCATGCTAAGTCTACTCTAAGCGCATCAGAGGATCCATTATTCAATGTTCTACTCAAACATTAAGCTTCAGCACTAGACCACTGAAACTTTTTTTTGGTGGGGGGGGGGGGGGGGGGGGGGAGGGTGGTGGGGACAATTCTTCCACTTTATCCACTTCAAATTGTGAGGACTGGAAAAATAAGTACATGATAGATAACAAAGCAGGAAAAGTGAACGTTGTAACATTAAATGTGAGAGATCAATAATTAAAGCTATATCTTATTACAAATAATCATATCTATGGATCATGCTTTAGAAAAATTATTACAATCCAGAAGCTTGAAGAGAAATCCACAATCTAACTACTAACCAAATGTCTCACTCTTAGGAACGTGGCAATTTCAAGATGATAAAAAAAAGAAGAAGAAAGAGACATATAAAGTCCAATATTGTTATCCTAGAAACAAAATGTCTACTTTTTTATGGCATTATATTTATAAGAACCAAAAAGTACAAGAATATTAATGTGTATCACTATCACAAAAGCAATCTCGTATCAAGCAAAAAAAAAAAAAAAAAAAAAAAAAAGAAGAAACTTGCCTTAATCAAGAAGCAAACATGAAAATAATTATAAATAAATAAATAAATGTTCTTCAACAAACTCTTCTAAACCGAATTCATGTATCAAAATTTCCTTTGTCTACATGGATAGCTTTAAACACCATATCTGTTTGAACCTAGTATTACTATTACTTATTAACATGTTATATGCTTTCAAAATTCATGAAAAGCATTAATAAAACAACCAATCCAACAAGCATAATAAATCCTCAAATACTACCTTACATATTTGCAGACATATCAAACCAAACCTACACACATATTTCCATGCACAAACTTAATCAAGCTATTAGCTTAATCATATCCAAAACCATAAAAAAATAAAAACCCAGAAATCAAGAATCTTTGTGAATGGGTTTTAATGGGTTTCTTGTGTGGATTATGTTGAATAATTCATCCATTTCTTTAAACATACACAAAGGTAATATATATATACATATATATATATATATATATATATATATATATGTGTGTGTGTGTGTATTTGAATGGAGTTTTCTGTTTTGAGTCTAAGAGTTACAATTGTTGTTGGGATTGTGAGTATGAGATAGAGAAAAGAGAAGCAGAAGACAGAAACGTGATTAACATAGTTTGGCATGATGCCTATATCTGCAATAAAAGCCTTAAAGCAACTAAGTAAAATCATAAATGTAAAATATGACCAAGTTGGACCGAATTGTATGTGCAGAGGATTGAACTCAATGTAGAATGAAATGGCCATGAAGACAACTGCTACAACAACAAATGATGACAGTCAATGGAATTACCTGCCATAACAACTAACAACATAGCTACTCTGTCATTGCCTGGCACATTACCAAAACCTTATATATGCAATATATGTCCAAAATGTTAATCATTCTTCAATAACAACTAACAATACAATCACTGTCATTACCTGGCACATTGCCAAAACATAATATATTCAATATATGACCAAAATACTAATAATTCTTCCATAACAGCTAACAACCGCTCTCATAAAGTTTCCGTAAATTATTGACCAATGCAAAATATGATACTTATGTCCATCACATCATATAAGCTTATGAAAAGCTTTACAAAACAGTGACCACAAAAAGGTTCTAACAATTAAAGTCCTACAAACTACTATTGTTGTTGCTCCTCAACCTTTTCCAACTCCACTTCCAGCTCTTCCTTTTCCAACACCAGCTCCAGCACCTTTTCTAGATCTACCAACTCCATTGCTTCCAGTAGCACTTGTTTGGGTTGAGACCTTTAATAATAGAAACATGGTAAGTAAGCATGCACAACAAACTAAATGACCAAATATTGGCAATTTGCGAATAATAAGCACAATGTATATAATATAGTATGGAAAGTACTATAGTTGATTAGCTTCCAGCAACACTTGATGGGCGACAATCCTCTTCCACTCTTAAGCCTATAAACACATGATTACCTCTTGTTCTCCTAATTTACAACAAGCTCAAAAAATTTACAGTTAGCAACTACAATAAGTAGCATATACCAAAACTTAGTTAGCAATAAGAATGTATTAATACATGATTTTGTCTCCCAATAGTAGATGTTGCTCCTTGTCTCTGCTCAGTTTGGCCCTCACTAGCATCGTTAGATTTGGGGGGTTCTTTGCATCCTATTTTGTTGTGACCTAATTGTCCACAATTGGTACATTTTTGTGTAGCAGACGACTTTTTCAACTTATGTGAAATCCTTTGTGCCTCATCAACAGCTTTCTTCCTCTTATTCTCCTTTGGTCTTCCAAGCTGTACTAGCATCTTTGGAGGCAAAATCTTATCACTTGCTTCCTTTGGCCAAAACTCCTCACCATTGGTAGGCTGGATAAGATGTGAGTAAATTCTAAGGTAAGTCTCAACCTTGTGGTAGTGATGCACATAATTTTCTGCCTTTTCTTTATTGTAAGCAATTGCTGAAACCGAAAGCTTACAAGGGATGTTTGTTAAATCCCATCTATAGCAAGCACATGTATGCTTATTTAGATCAACTACAAACTGTTTTCCCTTACAATGCACTTCAAACTTTGATCCACCAGACCATGTAGATGTGCAATCCCTAGTTGCTTCCTTGTTAACTTCTAGTTTATCTTGAATCCTAGGAAAAATTGGGCCAGACTTTTTCAACATTGTATCCGTATTTCTTGGGATTCTTTTCATAAGATACCTCCTAATCATCTCACACATAGTCAATATGGACTTATCCCTAGCATCAATTATCTTGGAATTAAATGACTCACAGAGGTTGTTCAACAACATGTCACACTTAGGCCAAGTACTAAAAGCATGTCTACTCCAATGTGTACAGTCAATACCCATCAAATGCCCATAAGCATTGACATCTACATTTCTCATCATCTTCATCTTTGCCTTAAACCCAGGTCTAGTGGTCTCTCTTGCTGCTACCCACATTAAATCCTTCAATAGTTTACCCTTGTGCTCCTTGTTGAAGTTGGCATATAAATGCCTAACACAGAACCTTGTATGTGCTTTAGGAGCAACTGTTGCAAGAGCAAGAAGTAAGCCCTATATTAAAAAAAAAAAAATTCATTATGCAGATATTAAATAATTTGAACACTAAATTTAAATTTAAATTTAAATATATAAAATGAATACAACATCCAACTTACACAAAAAAGAAACACATACCTCCTGTTGGTCAGAAGTAAAGGTTCAGCCACGTTCCCTCATAGGACCAATATCAGCTAACAACAGCTCCTGAAACCATGACCAACTGTCCTTGGTCTCACCCTCACAAACAGCAAATGCTATTGGGTACATTCCGTCATTCCCATCAATCCCAACATCTGCCACTAGTTGCCCTTTCAAAAACCCTCTTAAATGACAAGCGTCAAGACTAATAATTGGCCTACATTCCTCCAGTAATCCGGTTCTACAAGCAACTAGGCACACATACATTTTCTTGAAGTGCAGTGTGGGTGTGTGTAGATTAACTTTGGCTGTAGTGCCCGGATTAGAAACTCTCAGCTCTTCACAATAATCTGTAGCTCTTTTAAACTGATAGGCAAACCTTCCTTTAAGCATTTCGAATGCAATCTGCCTAGCCTTAAAGGCTTTGCCAAAAAAATCCAAAAAGAGAGAGAGAAAGAGAGCCACAGAGAAGAGAAATACCTAACTGTTGGCTTGGCCTTATCCTTCACTGCCGCTATTGCCGCCTTAGAACTAACCTGGAGCCTTCGATGAACTTACTCACGCTGGCGTTCACGATGCAAGAGCTGGTTGCAGAGCCGATGCGGTAGTCTGAGTTCATAAGGGTTAGGGAGCTAAGGGTTCGTGGGTTTCAATTTTGGGATTTTGAGTTCAGAACGGTGTTTGTTCAAAATTTTGTGTTTACTTTTTGGGCAAAAAGGCGCCGTTTACCGATTGCCATGTCACCCCTTCATTTTGATTGCAATTGTGTCATTTAGAGTTTATTTGGCAAAAAAAAAAAAAAAAAACATCTCAGCAAGATGACATGGCAATTAACACCAGAAACTAACCGAGGGGTGATTTGCTAACAGGACCAAACGTTGGAGTGTAAAATCAAAGTTCTGAAACGTTGGGGTATAAAATCCAGTCACCCCCCAACGTTAGGGGTGTACTTTGCAATTTACCCATATATATATATATATATATATATATCAGTTTTAGTGTTTTATCATGGATGAAAAAGTATAGAGACAGTGAGACACAATTAATTTCACAAACTTACCTTACAATTTGTTGATCTTGATAAAAGAAAATTAGTATGTATAATAATAAATTAATATGAAAGTAATTATTTACTGCTCATAGCTTTTTGCATCATCAAGTTGTGAGAAAAATTGCAATATTAATTTTGATATTAGTAAGTTGATTTTTTTTAATACAATATAGAAATTATACTCTAACTTAAATTAAGTGTATATGTGTGTGAGAAAACCCTCTCTAGAAACTTGAACTCCGGCCTTTTCCCCCTGCAGCCTACGAGCATTTATATTTGTGAAGTGATTATCGCACTAAGAATTCATGGTAGTATTAGTAAGTTGATTTGAAATGACTTAAGTTCACTAATTTAGGCTTGTTAACATTGTGTTAATGCCTCAAATTTATAGCTCTTGATGTCCTGGTCATCTATAAATCATAACCTCCTACGATCATGAACCGAGGGTCAATTTGGATCATACCAAGATCTCTTGTAGCGTAGAATGGGGTGGGATTGTGAGCTAAATCGTAGGATCGTACATAATTGCAATCCTAGAAGAATTAATCACATATACGACTAATGGGCTTTTCTTGTTATTAGTTAGTGGTCCTTTAATTTGATCCCAAAAATGAAAGGCATATGTTGCCCATTCCATAAGCAACCTCCAGTCGGCCCAAAGTCCATAAAATGACAATAAAATAAAAAGAAAAGAAAAGCAAAGCAAAGTAAGCTTAAAATTACTTATTTGAGATGTTTAGGAGTAGTTTATATAGTACATGTGTTTAAAAACTGAAAATTGTTGTTTGAAAACATTTGTTGAAATACTTGTGGGTGAAAAAGTGTATGAAAATACGTGTAATGTTGTTTAAAAACTGAAAATGGTTGTTTGAAAACACAAACCAAATACCCTCTTAATTACCTTGTCGGGAACTATTACTACTATTGTGCTATCATGTGATGTTAGTATTTTTTAGCCTTTAATTTTTTTATCAATGTCAAAATATAGATTAAAATTAGCTTTGTTTGATGGCACTTTACCCTTTCATGTGCATGGGTTGGGTTAAAGGGTTTCTTCAACCCAATTCAAGCATGTCGGGTTGGGAAATTCTGAACCTAACCCAATCCATTACATGTCTAGAAACAAAACTTACCCTACTCACATGAGTCAGGTTGGATTAAGTTAGGTCGTTGTATACATATTTCATGTATTGTAAAAAATTAAATTTTTGCCAACTATTTAAGCACTTTTTAAAAATAAATTGTTACAATTCACATAATATACATAAATTACATTCCAAATTTCTAAATTCATCAAAACTAATTTTCAAAATACTAAAAATGGTCTAACTAATAATGAAAAATGAAATAAGGTTAATAAAATAAACTTATACGTATGGTGGATTGTGTTGGGTCAAATGAGTTGAAAAAACTATCATCATAAACTCGACTTAATCTGAGGCTCGAAATAAAAGTTCAACCCAACCTAACCCCCCAATTCATGAAAAATCAACCTAAGGTATCGAGTTGGGTTGGTTCATTAGGTTGGTGGGTTGAAAGCACACCTCTAATTTTAACTGTCCAAGGAGTAATATTCTTAAACATTGAGAGTATGTTTGATACACTGAATGATGATTAAAACATGAATGATAATATTTATTACTAGAAATAAAATGTTTTGCTATGGAATAATAAAATCTATTCATAAGTTTGATTGTGAGTTGTGAGTTGTAACATTAATATAAAACTTAAGACATATTTTAGGAAATACCTTATTCATACAACTATTTAAAAAAAATTGAGAGAGATTAGTTATTTTTTATGATTTTTTATTTTCATAATTTTTATGTGCATATGAAAATTTTTGTTTATTTGAAAATATATTAATTTTAGAAATTATTATACCTACTAAGGAATATTTATTACAACCATCTTAGTGAGGAATAGTTATTTTTTATTTTAAAAAATAGCTATTCATGAAGAATAATCATTTTCAATTATAAAAATATAACAAAAATATCAAATAGTTAAACCATAGGAATAACTATTACATTATAGTGTTTATTACAATATACCAAACATACTCTTATTGTTAACGGGTATGTAGAATTACATAAAATAAAATATAAAATAGAATAAAATAAACCCATTCATGTAGACGTCCTTTAGTTGCTTTCTAAGTCATTTTCTTGTTAGGTTTCTGGCTTTACCTCAATTATAGATTAAATCTTGATGAAATTTAGCTTAGAGAGAAGAGTGTTCATAAGTTAAGGTTGCTAATCCTGTATTAGTTTATCATTTAATTGCCAATCCTCTTTACTTGCTATTCTTTTACCCTATATCTTTAATAACTCTCCCCCTCCCCTCTCTTCCCATGGATGATATGGGTGCTAATAAGTTTTTTTGGTTGAAAGGGTGCTAAGAAGTTGTTACTTTGAATTTTGGAGTTTGTCATTTTTGTTTATGTGGTAATATGTTATTTAGTAGTTATTCCCATTTACAATTATTTTGTGTCAAATTTATTTTATTTTTCTTTGACATATATCATAGTTATTGGTGTTTTTTTTATTTTTTTTAATGAAAAATAGAATCTTATGATCCTCAATTTTATTTGATCCCCTTTATTCTTTTAACTGTCCTATGTAAGGTCCCAATCTTAACAACCATGGACAACTTATAATTTCATGAACTTTTCACAATTTGTTGATTTTGATCAGAAATATTAAAAGTGGTATTAACCATGAGTCCATGTAAGTCATGAGGAATAAAATTATGAAATTAATTTTTTTTTCTTAGTACATATGATTTGGCATAGGTTGAAATCACTCGTCAAGGCTCGTTGGTATCGTGTTAAGCCAAAACATTTTTAAAGAGGTGTAAAGCTTTTCTTTTTCTCTTTTTTTCCTTTTAGAAGAAAAATTCATCAACTGATTGGGAATTTTACTTAAAGAACATTTTTCTCTCCCCTTTAACAAAGAAAAAAGAAAAAAAAAACTTAGACAAAAATAATTATACCTAAAAATAAATTGTAGCTAGAAAAATAAGTGGTGCCAATTATAAAATGCACACTTATTAAATGCAGCAGTACTGTTATCGATAATCAATCTTTTTTTTTTTTTTTCTGACCTCCCAAAAAAAAATTGGGTGCTAAATATCTATCAATAATCAATCAAGTGCATTACGTACGGATATCATATGCATGATGTATCACCGTATTAATTAACAATATAGGAAGTAGGTAGGAGCTGAAGTTCTTACATCTCCTTTGATATATATGTGCTAATTAATTAAACTTTATTCTTCTTTTAGCATAAAGTTTGTCATTTTATGGCTAAATATCTGGTAAGTAGTAGCCAAAAAAAGGAATCTGCTGCGCCTATAGAGGTTAGCCAAACACTATTTAGTATTTACTACATCGATAACGAGAGAGAGAGAGAGAGAGGTTAGCCAAACACTATTTAGTATTTACCACATCGATAACGAGAGAGAGAGAGAGAGAGAGAGAGAGAGAGCATGAAAAGATTGCTTTTTAGCTGTATATCAGTATATGTGAATAATAATAAAGCAATTTTATTGTTTATTTTTTTCTATTGTTTGTGAAACTTGCGCAAGTTATTTACCTATTTTTAACTTTTAATTATAGTATATTTAGCAAAAAAGAGAGGAAGAAGATAAACTGTTTTCAAATAAACACTCACATAAATATCATACAATTGAGTTAAATCTCAGTTTTCTTTCTTTTAAATTATAACCCAAGAAATTGAATCTTGGTTTCGTAAGTACGGGCCATCTTTCATCAGCACCGTTGACTTTGTTCGTGGTGTATTTTATTGGCAACTTATCGATACCAATGCCGTCAAAGTTCAAACGATGGAACTTTCATCAGCTAGCTTATCTGCAACAAGGCTGGCATTAAAAAAAAAAAAAAAGCAAGCAACTTGCAAGTTAAATACAGTATATTTATTATCCAAGTCTTCAGAATACCAAAATATCTAGTAATGGTTGATTCCGAAGATAATATACCAAGAAGCTACGTACGCTGAGCTCCATTATTAATTTTGGAAGTATATTGACGTACACACAAACATATGCTTTGTTAAAAACTGACAGTGTGCAAACTAAAATTTTGATACTAATAATTCAAGTGAAAGGGGACAAAAACTTTTGTCCAAGTCCACCCAATATATTCTGATCGTTTTAGAGATTTCATTTCAAAGATAATATTTGATTTTATTTAATAATGTCCATGATGTTAGATCATTTACAGTTTTGAATTACGTGACTTTAAATATATTTTTAGATCTATCATTAAGTTGAACAAGTTGAAATGAAGAGTATGGATGAAGGAGTTGTACTATAATGTTCATTAAATAAAAACTTAGCATAATTAGCCTAATGCTTTCCTCTCTGGTTTCACAAGTGGGATTGCCATTTAATTATTTATATCAGATTGTATGAGATGATAATGCTCAGTTGATTGCATGCACCAACTGTACCTCCAATACTACTACAAAATGGGGAGAGAGGGGATCAATGAGCTCAACAACTTTTTTTTTTTTTTTTTTATTATGCCTAACCTGATCATCTTGGCTCATCTTGTACATAGGTTGACCTGGGATTGAGAACTGGTGCAATTGTCATTGCACTGGTAACATGCAATACTTTTTGAATGGATAAGATTGAAACTTAAAAAGTTTACTTCAATTTTTTCACTTAAAAAAAAAAAAAAAAAAAATTCCTCTCACACACGCTATATTGCAATTGCGCAATATATGCAATAGCTAGGGCAAATCCAAATCAGTGACATGGTAATTTTGGCTTTTGTCACTTGATTGTAATGCTTAATTAGTGTTGGTTTTGGTGTTCGAGCTCAACCTCTTCGCTTGTTTTTGGTCTAAAGTCTCAGGTTGTCACACAAAGTTAACATGGTTTGGTCAAACATTCATGGACTACACCAACTAAAATTTACTATTATTTAGAAATTATAACCACGCATAAACTTTCATATAAAATTCGCAAATTTGAACAAAACCAAAACCCCTATACACCTAAAGGTGCCCCGATTATAACTCAAATCCTTAGTCTTTAACTCTCTCACATGAAAAAAAAAAAAAAAAAAAAACTGTTTCTGACTCTCACACATGCAACAAAGCCACACGATCCATCACTTTATTTATAAGGAATGACACACTTTCTTACTTCTTTTCTTTTCTTTTTAACTTGGGACTACCACTTTTAATATAATTAGTTTATCTCCTTATTTTTCTTCTAGTTAATGTGTGATTCTTAACCTAATAATTAAGAAATTCTTTAAACTTTTCCATCATGAGCTAGACTCAACAATTCATGAAAGTGGATGTCTCTTGTATTAGGGTGATAACGTCATTTTCATTTCTAGCTAACAGCCTAATTTAGATGATGAATGTACACCATTGTCCATTGTTGTATACTAAATTCCAAAAGGGTATGGTCTCATTCCAAATATGTGGACAACCAAATTATTGAGCCGTTAAATATTTTGTGAATCAATCAATTTTAAAGAAAAATAACATGTGCTTTCATTAAAATGGAAAGAAAAACCAATGCCCTTTAAGATGGGAGGGCTTTTTCTGGTCCTATGGCCATTAATTAGTTGCCCACGCATGTCGGCAAAGTGTCCCTTGAATATTGTCCTTCTGCACAAATGCTTTATTCATTAGTATTGTAAGCTATAACTGAGCAAGTGTTTAGCTTAATTAGCTTTTCAATAGGGTGTGTAAACAGTGATATATCATATGGGTCCGGTTAATGTGTGCCCTCATTAAGCCATCCATTTTAATAAAAAATTTTTAGAAATTAAAAATGTTGTCAATATTTTTTTAATTTCCAAAAAATAATTTTTTAAAAATAATTAATTATTGTATGCCATTAGGGCACACATTACATTAGCAAAATCTTATGGTAGCATTGCTAGTTAATAGTACCTCTGATCAATGGGACCATCCTAATTCCTAAGGGCTAAGGCTAGCTTTTGCAACGGACAAAACAAACAATTCATAACTTCTTTTCCATACTTGGGCACTGTTTGTTTACACTTTCAAATGGCAAAGAGCACTTTTTACTTCAAAGTTCAAAATGCTAAGTTTTTGGTGAGTATTAAAAAGCTGCTTTAACAAGAAAGTTGTTTTTTAAAAAGTGGAAAATCCTCAAAAAGTCAAAGGACTTTCAGCCAATTTTTGCAAAAAAAACCACTTCAACTTTCACGATTTGTTGGTTCAATTACCAAATTGCCACTTGTTTTATTTAAAACCCAACTTTATCCTTTGAAATCCCTTCAAACATTATGCTAGAACAGATAACACCATATTCAATAAGATAAAAACATTATTAAAATAGTGATATTGATATTATTAAAAGGATTTTATTAATGTGTGCCTTAAGGGCATACAATAGTATACCATTTTTTGAAAAAGTTTTATTGGGGATTGAAAAAATAGATAACATTATTAAAGTAAGTCAAATAACATACTTGGTTCAAAATTTTTAGATTTACAAATAATTGATGCTAAAAAAAACCTAACATTATTAAAATAATACCAATAATAGTAATAGTAATAGTAATAACAAATAATTATGACAATAATATATTTATTATTATTATTAAGTAGATTTTTTTTTTTGAGTAAGCATTATGAAGTAGTTGATTTAAAAATGAAATAAACTTTCTTATATATAGATTGTTCTTTTTGGTAATTTACCACTCAAACCACCACTTTTATAAGTACTAGCTAAATACTTAACTTTTTCAAAAAGCATTGTTTTTAATAAATCATATTAGAAAAAATGTGACTACACTTTTACTGAAAATATAAAAATTTTCAAAATAACTAATTATTTTTTATTTTTAATAAAATACTTTTAAAAATGGTTTCTAATTAATAAACAAATGACATCCGTTTATATTTTGCTTTTTTAAAGCAAGGTTATGATTCTTATGAAATACTCCATTAATATAATTTCTAAGAAAGATCTTGAAGAAAAAAAAAAAGAAAAAAAAAAAAAAAAAAAGATATCACAATCCCCAAACATGAAACCCACCTCATGCATATGACTATACGAAGGGGTGATTACATTTATGATACACATTCTATACCAACTCTTCAAAAAGAGACAAGTTAGGTTAGGTTACAATTTTTCATGGTTTCTACATTGCTCCCCTGCATAAAATGTGTGCTCCTGCTTCCTTTTTTGTTTTTTTCTATTATTTCTTTCTCTTATACTTCAAGCGTACAATGTACACGTTAGGCAATTACTATCTTCATGACTTTCATAATTTACTTTATTATCTATACTATTATTTAAAGGACTTTTTCTGTTTAAATACCTCATTTTTTAGTTTAAAAATATTCGTACACTTTATATTTAAGTAGAAACAAAATTAAAGGATAAATTGATAAAAATGCAACTCTAACTCCTACTAAAATATTACCTAGAAAATAAGACAACTCTCCTATTAATTTTCAAATTAATTTATTCACTTATAAATTAAAATTTTAAAATAAAAATTATATATATATAAAATAAAATAAAAAATACAATTTTTTTTTTTCTACAAAATAAAACCCAAAAAGAAAAAAAAAAAAAAAAAAAAAAGCCCTTATCTCACGCATACTTCCGCCGGTTATTATTGACCATTGTGAGTTTGTGTCCACAAGGAAAGGCAAGAAAATCGAGAGAGAAGACAGTCCTAGTGATCTATATACAGCTTGAAGATCAAACCTTTTAGCATCTTGTCTGTACATGCATGCAAAATGCCAACCCAAACAAACGGGGTCCCAATATTTTTAAACATAAACTAGCGGAGAAAAACAAACCACCTTTTCGCGTTGGCTGTTGTTTAGAAATTCAGATACGAGTCTAGCTAGTCGTGCCCTACTCTAAACCCACAGTGCTTACTACATTAATTAATTCAGCCCCGCTCGCTTTGTTTTTTCATAGGATTGTACAATTTGAGAACAATGCTACAGTTATAATATTTTTTACAACTTTTTATCATTATATGTATGAATTGTGAGGAGCGAAAAAAATTGTGAATTTATGTGGATGGGTCCGGCTTCCCTCCTGTTTCAAAGTCTAATGTTTTCTCCAGTGTTGATATAGATGAAATCATCAATTTAAAGGCTGAAAAAGACCCACTTAATTTTTCTCTCCTTCTCTCAATTACAGACCTCCAAGCAAACCCACTGTCATACTCATAAACCCTACACGTGAAATACAATTTTTTTTTTCTTCTTTATAATTTGTCTTTCTTTCCAGCAATCTTTGTCCAATATCATCACTGTCAACCGGGTATTAGAGCTAAGACCAGATCTCGCTAGAGAAGAAAGCATCACCCAAATTGAAACAAAGAATTTTGGACAAATTGAGAAAATCCAGAAGAGGTAAAGCAAGAACTCTCTCAAAATTTGTCTGTGTGTCCCTCAAAAAGAAACCCCAAGAATAATTACCGTGCGTAACCCATCACAGTAATATCAAAGAAATTTAAGCCGCATACCAGTACCCATAATCAATCAGCCTTCCATCAAATATATCACAAAATGATGTGCTAGAAACAAAAAGAGAGAAGAGTAACCATGCAGCAGTGATGAAATCAGTAGCAAGAAGGAGAGACATAGACGTTGGAAATTAGGAATAGAAAATCAAAGAAAAAAAATTGTTGAGTTTCTAAGTATTTGCGGCAGCGATCTTCATGTGCTGGCCACGCGTCTCAGATAGCGTCTCTGGCATTATTTTCGACTACTCCTAGTCCTTGCGGTCCTTTGCCAATTGTGTTGGGTGTACGAATGATAGTGGGTTTGCTTGGGCCGGGAAGCTTCCAAGTAATTGGGAGAGAATGATAGAGAGAGAGACAGACATAATTGAGAGAGAATGATGTGGAGTTTTTTTAGCCTTTGAATTGTTGGTCTGCCGGACCCTCGTCATATGGCAAGTTAAAAGTTGTGTAAGAAGCTTAAGGATTATCAAATAGCCTACGGTCCATAATCCGACTCAGAAATTCAATGGCCCACCAGGCTAATGGGAGGCCCGACCCGTTGTTATTAAGGCTCATGTGCAGCCCACTAGCCCAGTGGGTCAGATTGTGGGCTAGTTTTTATGCCCATGGGTACCTGGTGGGCTAACCCAGTAGCCCAACCTATTGTCCAGCCCATTAGTCCAACCCAATAACTTATGGACAAAGTTTAGCTACAAAACTGGTTGTAACTTAATGCTATAAACTCACTCACTAATATAAATATTACAACATATTTTGAAAATCTAACCGTTGAATTGAATATTCTTTACGCCCTTAATACACATGTAAATTTTTGTGTTAATTGAATATCATTTACTATATGATCTATAAGTTTATATTTTGTACATAATTTAAAATTACAAAAACTTGCAATTTAAAAAATTTATTGATGACATAGCTATTTATCTTTAATTTTCTTGAAATTTTGCAAAATATGGAGGATATAAGAAGAAGATGTAATCCAATGGTAGATTTGTTAAAATTCACATCTAATAAAAAGATATTAAGTAAGTTTGTAGCCTACGGTTACAACTAATTTTGTAACTAAATTTTGTCCATAACTTATAATTCATAACAAAAACATATAGGAAGTGTATAAATGATTGATCTTGAGATATTATAGAACAATTTCTTAAGCCCTCAACCACTAAGATACTCAAAGTAATTGTGCAAAACTTGGTTTACTAAATATATATTTTTCTAGTAGTCTAGCAAATTTGAATTAACTATTTGACATTTTTTTTTACTAAAGATAAAATAAAAAACTATTTAAAGCCTTAATAAAAAAAAAATTAAATAGGTTTCCATAAATAAAAAAAAAAACAAAAAGTTAAATAGATTTGAATGTAAAATAATTTGTAATTAAGTATTAAATTCTTTAATTCTTTCCTTTAAAAAAATAGATTGATTATTCCCTTGTAAAAAACTGATTCTTTCCTTATAAAAATAATAAAATAATATATTAACACAAGCCTATGAGTAACTCATTAAGCCCAACCCGATAGCCCAGCTCGCTAAAGACAAAATGGGCATTGCCCATGGGCAGGGTCATGGGCTGAGGTTTTCTTTTTCGGCTCAGTCCGACCCGGCCCGTTAACTAGTTAATAGCCCATTATGCCCAGCCCGTTGTGCTCATGGGCCAAGTGAAAATGAGCTAGGCCGGCCTGACTCGGCCCATTGACGACCCTTGAAGAAGCTGTGATACTAGCATTTTTCATGATGTGATCGAGCAATCAATGATGTTTATTTTACACACTCACTTACACATGCTGCACATTCTCACCACTTTTGTACAAAAATTGGGATCCGAAGTTTTCAAGGATGTCTCTGTTATTCATTTTAAACTCATATTTTTACATTTTAAACAATATTACATACATTTTTATATACCTTTTTAGTTACACGTATTTCAAAAAAAAATTACAAAAATCTCATCTCAAACTACTCTACCAAACACCTTGCTGATTTTCAAATTTTTGTTCAAAAAATTGAACATGTGTGTATTGTGTTAGAAATTTTCCTAATTTAATCACCTCCTATTACTATTTTGGCCCAGCTCCAAGCATCAAGCAAGCGATCGCTCTCATATTGATCTTCCATCGCGACAAAGCTTTGGCCTTTCGGATGATATTCCGCTAAAGCACTATATGCCAATTCCAGAAACCTATACTACATAAAATGATAATACACATATTTTCAGATAATTTGAAAATTTTCTTTTTCCTTATTATGTGGAGAAGGCAAATTTAAATTGGTAAAATTCTCTTTAGCTGAACGGGAGAGCTCTTGACAGATAAGTTGAAAAGTTTGAAAGAAATTAATGAATGAACGCTTTATGATGATTATTTCAAAACCTTATCCAGATAGAGTATTTTTAATTTTTATTATTACAAATTAGTAGAGTAACAAGTTTCATACTCATTAAATAATGCATATACTAATTTTTATTGGATAACTAATCCCTATGTGAACTATAGTAATGTCGGGATGGTCTTACCTAGAGAGTCCAAATCTTCTGTCTTACGTTTCTTACTTCACTATATACTTCATAAATAAAAATATGCCACATGTCCATCTATTTTATTAAATGCTAAATTTATATCTTCTATTATTTCAATTTATGCCTGCTAAATTTAAGCCACATGTCTACCATATTCCCAAATTGAAATAATAGAAAGTATAAATAGTATTTAATAAAATAGATAAGTATGTGACATGTTTTTATTTGTAGAGTTTATAGTGAAGTAGAGAGAACGAGACAAAAGATTTGGACTCCTATCTAGGCGAGTGAAGCGGTCATTTTAGTTTTTAATTGAATAATATAAATTGATGGTGAGCTGAGAATTGAACCAACTTCAGACTCATCCAAAAGAGTCATCCAAGTCTAGTAGATAAAAATGAACATCCTTAATAGGACGGTCGTCTAGGGGCATAAGGGTCGTCCATGAGTCAGGTGGCTGGACGACCCTCGACACTTGGAAAATTCTGTGGAGGTTTATCCACAAGATCCAGCAAATTAAACCACGTGTCATTATTTCAAGACATAAATTAACTTCCAACAACAATTATGGGAAAAGATAAAATATTCCAACTCTTATAGTGGTTATGGAAGTTAACCTTAAACCCTCTGACCTCCTCAAGTATAGGGGAAGTTACAATATAGGTAACGACTTTAAGAACACAGTATATAAACACTCATCCGCATCAAACGGAGGTAAATTTTTGGATAACTCCTGAAAAGTTGGAACTCTAGAATTAGAGAAAGAAACTAAATTTGGTATTAGAGAGTTCTTGGCTAGTCCACCCCGGTTACCTTTAATCGTGTTTTTTTTTTTTTTTTTCAGGTCTTCCAATCAATCGCTAGCCTTTTGAAGTTTGAAGCATCCAGCCTACTGATTTTCCTTGCATCATCATAAATATGATAAAATTTGAATCCAAACTTGCTTGGAGTTATCTTTTTACAATTCATAGGTGACAAATAATATGATTTTTTTTTATATATATTATTTAAACAAGTCACATGGCATAACTCATTAAAAATAATTATGTGATTAAAATTATATATGAACTCTCTTACATTGTCATATAATAGGTTAGATCAAGATAGTTCCAAATATGTTTGGTGCCAAATTGTTTCCTTATAAAAAATTCATTTGGCACAAAAATTAAGAAAATTAAAAAGAGACACAACAAAATCTCACAATATATTCATAAAATTTTTTTTATTTTTTATTTTATATAAGACGACGTAACTTTTATTAAAAAGAAGATAAAAACAATACATCCTGTGTCAAAACTGACTCAACCATATTAAAATTTTCCTTTATCCAAGTTACATAATTGTCTATATTCTTGGCATAATGAGTCAAGACTTGTGTTGCAATTACCATATTTTTTAACATGTGATAATTGTTTTGAGAAATAATGAACCATGTTTAATTTTTTTAATTTTATGTTATTTTGACTTTAGATTTTTTTTTTTTTTTTTTTTGATAGGTTGAACTATAGTGGATTGATACCTCGAATTGTTATAAGAATAAGAATATTGTAAAAATTTGTTTTGCATATACTAAAACTTGATAATATATAATATATACAATGTGGTAGTTGGAGTATAGGGGACTTAAAAAACATGGCTTGTTAATGGCTTGTCTGGTAGAAGAGTTTGAGTAATATTGTTTGGATGTTTTTGATATATATAAGTGAAAAAATATATAAAAAAGTGTGTATTATTATTTAAAATGTGAAGGTGCGCGTTAAAACTAGGGGCTAAAAATGTTTAACTTCAAGCTCTTTTTTTTTGTTTTTTTGATAGGAACTTCAAGCTCTTTTTTGAAAGCTGACTTCAAGCTCTTGGAATGTAATTAAAAAAACACTACCACTAACTACTATGTTAATCTTTTTTTAATTATTTCTCCATGCATTACCTCGACCAATCGAATTCGTCCCTTTTTTCTAAATCCAATACTCCACGTGGCAGATTTCTATTGGGTCCCAACTTCCGAAATTTCTTATATATACCCTCACACAAGTTTCTATATGGCTTCTCTGTCACTCTCACTCTTACTCCCTGTCTCTCTCTAACACTCTAACAGCCGGCATGAGGGTCCGCACATGGCTAGCCACTTGTTCCTCCTCGAAATGCACCACCGCAACCACCACCATCACCACCACCACCACCGCCGACAACAACTCAACCATCCCATTTCCGAAAAACCAGACACCAGCTCCGAAACTCTTAGCGTCCGATACCGGCAGCTCTTCCGATATTCCTAGTATTTCCACTTCATCATCAAACTCAACCGATACCACCACCAGCACCAGCAGTAGCACCCTACAAAGCCACCTCTCCCTCCAGACTCTGCCATCTGTCCCTTCCCTCCATTTTCTCTCCCCAGAAACCCTAAACCTCTCTGTCTCTCACCTCTGCATCACCACCATTAAACCCACCCAGTCCCTCCCAATCACATCTCTCGCCGTCCATTCCAATCTCCTCTACGCCGCCTCCTCCCACGAGATCAACGTCTACGATTGCTCCACTTGTTCATCTGTCAGCTCATTCAACGGCCAGGATTCCTCCTCCGGTTCTCTTAAGTCCGTTACTTTCTGTAACGGAAAAATCTTCACCGCTCACCAAGACTGTAAAATCCGAGTCTGGCAGGTAACGCCTAGTCCGACCAAAAAGCACAAGCTCTTAACGACTCTCCCAACTGTCAACGACCGTTTGCGCCGCTTCGTGCTCCCGAAGAACTACGTAACCGTTCGCCGTCACAAGAAACGGCTCTGGATCGAGCATTCCGACGCCGTCACTGGCCTCGCCGTTAACGACGGTTTCATCTATTCGGTTTCGTGGGATAAAAGCTTGAAAATATGGAGAGCTTCCGACCTCCGTTGCGTTGAGTCCGTTAAAGCTCACGAGGACGCCGTTAACGCCGTAACGGTCTCTGAAGACGGAACGGTTTACACGGGCTCCGCCGATAGGCGAATCCGGGTTTGGGCCAAACCGTTCGGCCAGAAAAGACACGCGTTGGTTGCCACGCTGGAAAAGCATAAATCGGCTGTGAATGCTTTGGCCTTAAACGACGACGGATCGGTGCTGTTTTCGGGTGCGTGCGACCGTTCGATATTGGTGTGGGAGAGAGAGGACAGTGCGAATCACATGGCTGTCACCGGAGCATTGAGAGGTCACCGTAAAGCGATACTGTGCTTGATCAACGTCTCTGATTTGTTGTTCAGTGGGTCAGCTGATTGCACGGTCAGGATTTGGCAACGTGGACTTGATGGCAGGTATTGCTGTTTGGCCGTTTTGGATGGGCTTCAGAAACCGGTAAAGTCGTTGGCGGCAGTTTCAGATGATAAATCAAACGGTGTCGTTTCTGTCTTTGCTGGTAGTCTTGACGGGGAGATTAAGGTTTGGCAGGTCTCAGTTTCGAATCATTATAGTCCGACATCCTCAGTTGTTCTTTGATGAAATTTATGACAATAAAAATTGTACCAAGTGGCTATAGAATCAGATATATACACACTCTGTTTCACTTTTAGTCTTCAAGATACAGTAAAGGTTTTTTTTTTTCTTGGTATGATATTTTTAGACCATACCAATGAGTAAATTTGATATATTTATGTTTATACTTATTTTTCCTTTTTTTTTTTTTTTTTTTTTTTGGTTTGAGTATTGTAAATGTGAATGTGGTAATTTGGTGTGAGTTCATTTAGTTTATGCAGTAATAATTAGCTCTTGTTAACAATTACATAGACAATAAAGTAAGCTCTGTTCATTGATTTCATTCTATGCTTGACTCTATTGCGTCTACTGATGAAAACATCGCCGAAATAATGCTAGGTTGCCTTGGACTTTTAAGTCATATCTTGAGCGTAGAATATAACTAGTAAGTTCCAAACATTTTTCTCGTTATATTTATGATGTACATTTTCTTTACGTTGAATGAAAGTTTTCCACCTTTCTACCTCAAAAAAAGAAGAAAACAAAAAAGCTTTTCCTTGTTGGAAATTCGCCTAATTGCACATACAAAATTTTCAAACCTTGAATGTATATTTCCAGACCTATAACTCTATAAGAGACTTGAAAAGAGAAAAGTAAAAAAGCAATCGTCCTTTCTTCATCATTTATGGACGAAAAAAAAGCAAAACATGACCATTCAATGTACATTATTTTGGATCCATTGGTACAGGTACCAAAACCGTAGACTAAGCCAAATTTTAATTTCTTCTAGAGGATCAAATATGGAATCTTCCTATTTTATCAATAATTCATTGAGAAAAACGAGTGAAGAACCTCCCAATTCAAACGATCGATGGAGTCCCCATTGGAATATGACTTTTTATTTATAATTAAGCTTAATTTAGGTCAACTAAAACAATGCCAAATGCATGAATAATGAAACCTCTTTGTGATTTCCGTACCTCTAAAGAATAAAATATTGGATTATTAATTACTAGAAAACAGTCCAAGACGTAGCTAGGCAGATGAAGACAAGGAAGTATGAAATCCATGTGCTTAGCTGGATAACCCTCTTTTTAATCATAATTAACTTCCATAACGACCAATCAATTGTCTTGTTTAAGCATGATGTACCTCGGAATTATATACAATTATCCGGTTGAGCTAAACCTTTGATCACCGGGAATAATTGTAAAAAAAGGAAGAAGATAGATTTTATACATATATACAATTCAAACAAAGGAAGAATACAAGTTGCCGACACAGCATTAACTGGTTTAGTACAATATAGTATATATCAAGCTTTGAATTAAACTAACCTTAAGATTATCAAATTAGTTCTAGAATCGCCTTTGAAAAATAATCATTCCACTAGGTATTGATTGAAGAGATCATGCACGAAGATTTATTTAACAATACAAATAGTATCTTCGAGTAGTAGGGGCTAAGTCTAATCTAAGGATAATGTCTCTCCTACTTGACAATAGAGAAGCTAATTACATTCGGAGTGGGCTCTAAAAATATGAACACTTCACTCTTGTATCATCAGACTAAAAAACCGATCGGTTTTTGATATAGGTGAAGATTGAACCTCTAATCTCTTATTCAACTATCAGAGACTTTACTAGTTAAGTTAACTGGAACCCATAATTTTATATCATTTTACTTTGGTACAAAAGCAAAACTTTTCGCTTATGGGTGCCAATGTATTGGGTGTAGTGTGTTTGGGTTCACATTTTAAACCCATTAGGGTTTGATTTTTATACCTTAAGTACTTGCATTTGACCGGATAGTGCATCTAAATTACTAAAATATATTTATTATTAATTGTCTTTACATTAAAAAATTAGGGTTTCTATAATAACAGTAAGTGTGCATCTCATTATCTCTTTATATATATATATATATATATATATATATATATATATTAATTTGGTGTAAAAGTACTTACTAATTAATTCGTAAATTTTGTTAAACATTATTTTAAAAGTTCAATTATTTTAGGTTAGTCCAACTTGATTTAATTTGTTTGGCCCAACTTTTGGTAAGATAAACGAACAAATTTATGCTTTTAAATATACATGTGTGTGTTATTTTGAATCCAAATTCTCGAACACTGTCATAGATTTTCAACGGGCAAATGCAAACATACTGACATACATACACATGAACGAAGAGAAAAATAGTATAAGCAAGAAGATATATGGCTGAGGCATAATCAAACTCGAATTTATACTACAGTATATGAAAGGCAAAAAGGTCAATTTGCATAAAATATTGCTCACTTTATACCGACGAGCAACAACAAGAACTTTTGTGGTAACCTTATGTTTCCTTAGTCTCTTTATAATTATATTCTACTTGCTTTACTACCAATCAAATGTCTTGTTGAAGCATGATAACCACAAATAATATTATCTTATCTTTTCCCTTTGATGTCAGCTGGATGAGTTAAATATCTGGAAAAAAGCTGGATGAGTTCAAGCTTTGATCATTAGGAATTGTAAAAAAAAGATGTACGACGTCATATAATTCGAACAAATTAAGGATACAAGCTACCGACTTGGCTTAGTCCAATGATATACAGCTTTGGTTTTATTCTTTAACCATAAGATTATCAAATTTATTTGAGAATTGCCTTTAGAAAATAATCATTCCACCACTGTGCATTTTTGATCCAGTGATCACTTTATAAGTATGAGTGCTTGTGGGGTATAGGGGTAAGGATTAGGGTTCAAGTTTTCAAAGGAGTTTCACACACATACATTTAGATTAGACTATAATAGAATTTCTATCTGGTGTAAAAAAAGAAAATAATCATTCCATTTCGTGTTGACTCATGATTCAAGAAATCAAGAAGAAATATCTCATCTGAGGATAATGTCTATCATACTTTTGACAACACAAGAAGTTTTTTTTTTTTTTTTACACCGACATGGATTGGCCCTCGGTACTTTTTTAATTACATTAATCTCTTCTAAGTCGTTTCATTTTATGTATTATCAAACCTTGAGAAAGATTAATGTAATTTATGTATATTTTTAAAAAAAAATTTATAGAACCACTATATAAATTATATTAATATGAATGCCATTTTTTATTATAGAATTTAATCTAATTAATTAAGTATATGCAAGTTGACGAGTTGAGCATGAAGGCAGGGCATGCAGAATATGATTAGAAACTTAATCCAGGATCTCATTGGAAAATAAATATTATTGCAAGTTGGGGTCCATGTGTGTGTGTGTGTGTGTGTGTGTATCATATTTTACACTATATTTGACAAAAACAAGGGAGATGGAAGGGAAAGGAAACAGAGGAAGAGAGGGGAGAAATGAAAGGAAATATACTTCAATGGGTCCCACCAATAGAACTTAAACATGTGCTCTAATGGAAAATTGTAGTATACTATAATGTAAGATAAATTTTTAGCAAAAAAAAAAAAAAAAAAAAAACAAACAAACAAACAAACATACCTCGAGCTATAGTTGGTCAAGGGTTTTAGATAAAACCGACTAAAGATAAGGTATAGATAAAAGGGTTGTTCAAGTTTATTGCCTTTATCACACACATATATCATTTTGATGGAGACAAACTATACATATAGGTTAGATTAGGGCCCCTATTCGATTAAAATTTGTTCCATAATTCTCCTTCCATCAAAGAGTTTAAAATTTGTAACTTCATGGAATTTATTAACCAAATGGGTTATACCTGCTGAGAGTTACCAATATAACGTTACACGTACCATATATTATAATGTATGGTAATTCATACATGAGTACTTTATGAGTCATTAATTCTTTATGAGTCATTAATTTTATATGAATGGACTATCTATTAGTCATTCGGGTCCTGCTTTATACATCCTCATAGATATATCCTCTTTATATATCTCCACAAATATATCTAACTTAATGCTTACACTTTATGTGCACAAGAATAATAAAAAAATGTGTCCAAAACATAGAATAATAACACCAAATGAGCTAACAAGTTCCGTATATCCAAAAGACTTATAGTACTTTGTCCACAAACCTTTAGTAATAAAATTGACATATATTAGCTAAATAATTTTAACTCAAGAAACTCTTAGTTATTTCATGTCGATATGTTTTCACTATCATTATTCTTAGAGAAGAATATTATAGTCAAGTTATCTTTAAAAATATTTAAAGGTCTCATTATAAAATAGACAACACCTATCCATAATGCCTGTGTTATAGCATCATAGCATAAATGATGCCTTACAGGGCAAAACTAAATCACTACTTCAAAGTAGTATGCCATTCATATTTAGGCCTAAAAATACATTTGCTCCCATTAACCTTAAGGGATATACATTTGTCAATAGCATTCTCTGTAAAATTAAATGAGGCAACAACGTTGGTGAACCTTTATATACCATTAGTTGGATGCCTAATACTTACCTTTTGCAACTTAAAACTTTTATTGGAAGTCAAACCTTAGCGGATCTTGTAAATTAATATTAATAGCTTTCATAAAACCTTTAACTTTATAGGAATAAATTCCCAATCTCTTAGTCTTGAGCAATTAGATCATTCTAGTCTTGTACCCAATTTCTCATTTGGCATATTTTACTGAATGAGATGGGTGGTTCACTAAATAAAATAAACTTTGTTGCTATGAAACTTAATCTTTAATTCTAAATTAACCAATGTCAATTTAGTAGTAAATTCTAACATTCCTATGGGTAGAGGTGCATCATGCATGAATTTACTATAAATCTTATTGATAAGACTAGTAAATATAAATACTAAGAATAAATTTTCCATGCCTATGGGCCTAGGAAAATTCTCATCTTTATGCTACATTCACCATCTCTTATTCCAATTAAATCATAAAAATAATAAGCATATATATATATATATATATATTTATGTGATTATCAACATGACTTAAGATGCTTTGGTCTCTCCTAGGTCATCATGATATTCACTACTTTAAATGGTATCATAAAAATCAACTAACCCTAATGTTGATTATGACAATATGCACTAAAAAATGGCATGACAAAATATTTCAAAACAAGATAAGGGCAAAGATACCTAAAAAACACATAATCAAATTACTAACTTTAATGATTCAAATCTCATATGTAATAGTAAGCTTTATGAAATAATTGCAAAATTAAATGCAACACATTTATCCCCATAATTTATTTTAAAAATTCATGGTCTCCAAAACATAAAGATCATTAGTGTTATTATGCCAAATATATTGATCCACAAAAATGGTCTCTAAAGCAATTCGCGATTGAAAATTGTATAAATATCAAGGTGAGGCATGTTTGTCATATCAGCCACCATACTACCACAAATATTTGCCAAAATAATCAAGACTTTTATATCCAGGAAATAAACATAAGTATTTGAAATTGATGAATAACAAAATCAAAATCACATTTACTAACACTTTAAGTGTCCTAGCACGTATTTTAGTCAGATTACCCACTAGTCCACGTTAGCATATTGTAAAATACTAGATGTGGACAATTTAAGATTAGAGAAAACAAAGTCCTCATGTCGCACATGTAACCAAAAAAAAAGATACAATGTATCTACCATTGAACTTATCTAATTCTATATAGATAACAATCATGAAGATTTCAAATTGATACTTTCAATTTCAAAACTCAATGGTGATTCATTGCACAAATACCAAAAAAAAATGATGCAAAACAAAACATGTTTACAATGATCCACACTTCCATAGTACACATGCTCTATATTGCCATCCAAAACAATGTTAACTTCACCCTAGCATTAAATTAGAGGATACAAACTTTAATCGTAGAAATATATACCATGATTGGAAATAGTAGAAATTTCTCAAACTAAAATCACTAACCAACATAGCATGAAGGATGACTCTAATATTAAATGTAAGATAAATTTAGAATAGAGGCAAAAAAAAAAAAAAAAAAAAAAAAAAAAAAAAAAAAAAAAACCCATACCTCCATCTATAGTTTTTCAAGCATTTTAGAGAAAAAAGACTAAAGATAACGTATAGAAAAAAGGCTTCTTCTAGTTTATGGCCTTACCACAGAGAGAGAGAGAGAGAGAGAGAGAGAGAGAGAGAGAGAGAGAGAGAGAGAGAGAGAGAGAGAGAGAGAGAGAGAGAGAGAGAGAGAGAGAGAGAGAGAGAGAGAGAGAGAGAGAGAGAGAGAGAGAGAGAGAGACGGCTATATATATGGGGACTCTTTAGATTAACATTTGTTTCATAACTATGCTTCCATTAAGGAGTTCAAAATTTGTAACTTCATGGTGTTTATTAATCAAAGGGGTTATACTAATTGAGAGTTACTTATAAAATGTTACACCTAACATATAACTTTCATAAATAGAAAACTTAAATACATGAGTTTTTCATTTATCACTCAAATTTAGGCCACATAAATTCTTCTAAATGACATATAGTATCCGATTGGATACGGATTAATTTGGCTGCATTTTGTGTTTTCACGTTTTCCTCTTTTTTTTTTTTTTTTTTTTTTTTTTTTTTTCTTTCTTCTACTACTGCACGCGTCAAGGGGGACAAAGGCTATTGTTCATGCTATTGTTCATGAACAGTAGCCGTGTATTATTGACTTTTCAGCATTTTTATCACATCTGTGGGTCCCATATACTGTTTACGAAACCCACAAAATTCACTTTTCAGCCAGTTTTTTATTCAAAATAGGTCCTATGGCACTATTCACACATTTAAAAATTATTTTGTTACAGTATTTTTAATTTTCAGTTTTTAGTTTTCAGTAATAAGTTTTATCTAAATGGACCCATAATCTTACTTATACTTCCTCCCTCTCACAAAGGGGTGGGTCACACCCATCATAGGGCACACCCTTCCATGAGAGGGAGTGAGCATATTCCTAGAGTATGCAATAACAAATTATGTTCTAAAAACATATCTATGCACAATCACTTTAGATGTAGTTTCTTTATAAGATGTATATGTATTTTCTCTTTGATATTAAGGTTCTGATTGCATACCAAAATTTCCATACAGTCTCGTAACTAATTGATAACCCAGTTGCGACCTAGGCTAGGGCTTTATGACCTTGGTGATCTTGGCATCATCACCAATGGAGATGTTTTTGATGTTCTTAGTCTTCTTTCGGTCATGATCAAGATCTTTAAGGGCCTTGATGAAGAGTCTGGAGGGATGATTGAGACCTTGCATAATGAACATTGACTTCTGCTGAGGTTCTTGGGCCTCTTTCTCTGGTTTGAGTAATGGAATTGAGCAGGCTAATATAAGAACTGATAAATTAAAAGATTTTTGAAGAGAAAAATATTAAAAAAAATAATAAAATTTTTATTAAAATGAAATAGAGAAATTATAAATAGGTTGCTTTTGTCTAGTGACAAGTTAAAATAAAAAGAGAGTTTAACTATTAAAAAAAAAAAAAAAGATTTGCAAAAGTGACTAGTTAAATAAAAGAGAGTTATTGTCCAAAATTTGGATATAAATAAAATTAGCTTTTGGTTTTGGAGATGCTCTTACTTATGTATAATTGTGTTGTTCAATTATAATTAACAAAATATCTGTCATCTAGTCATGACATCGTCTGCCTTGCACCATCAGCATGCTTAATAACAGATTCTTCTCTGGAGTATTCTGAGTTAATACACATTAAGAATAAATAAATTAGTAGGACTCGCATGATACAAAATTGAAAAAACAACAAAAAAAATGTTCAAAGTCAAACTGTCTATGTCTTACACGCAATTTATCAAAATGGCTATATATTGCATGTTGTGTATTATTATACTCTCTATCTTGCCTTACATTAAATGAATTGGGGCACAAGCTTAATGAAGAAACTTAGCAAGCATTAACAAAAAAAAGAAAAAAAAAAAAAAAACCCTATTTAACAAATTTGTTACTCTATAAATGCAAGTTGGGGCCAATTTTATTAGAATAAAAAAAATTTAATACGAAAGCACGTGAAGTTGTCTCCTTGTTTCATATATAGAGAAATAACTTAAAGGCTAATCCATAAAAAAAAACTAATTTGGATAGAGAAAAAGAAATTCATTTAGGTCAAACAATTACATCAATCAAAAAACAATAAATGAAGAGACATATACCATCAGTCTAATTAAATATATTACAAGCAGTCAAGGACCAACCAAGCCCATGATTAGAACTCTATTAATTACCACAGTGCATATATGGTAAAGAAAAATGGAAAAAATTTGGTTGGGCAATGGAAGATTGAGATGACCATTGGTAACCTTTTAATATGTTTTCAGCCACTTTTTCTGAGTTTTCTCTTCCAGTGGCAAGCAAAAGCTTAGGCCACGTTCTAGCATGTGGTAAGAACTCGAACTAAAGCTGAATGCTGATCTCTTTCTTTCTTCTACTTCAACTTCTTCTGTGTGTGTGTGTATATATATATATATATCTCTCTCTCTCTCGCTCTCTCTTAGGATCTGTGACCAACAGACACCATATATCTATATTATCTGTTAATCACAGTGGAGTGTACCCGTGTATAAACACTGTCAAATTGAGATATTTTCATGATGATTGTGTTTGGACAAGATTAAAATCTAGTTTATTTTCACCAACTCTGTTTACTACTAAAAAAAAAAAAAAAATTATTTATTATACAAATAAACTAAAAAGATAAGCTATCTCAAAGACTCAAACCTATCCTAAAAATCAAATAAAGAACGAAAACGAGGATAGGAAGAAAAAATTATATACATTGTTAAAACATGCTGTAAACCAAAAGCTTAGATCATAGAAAGTTTTTAGATTTTGCAAAGATTTGTCTCTTGGTTTAATTTAAATTAAAAGATAGAGAGAGAGAGAGAGAGAGAGAGAGAGAGAAGAATTTCAAGTAGATATTTTTATTTTTATTGATACAATATTGTAATTTCTATCAAAACTGGTGACAGAGTCACAGAAGCTCATAAACAACCCATTAATTGGTTTTAGATTAGGTGTGGTTGATGGCCACAACTTCTTCTTTCGCTATGTCCCTACAACCAGTTCATATATGAACGTTTATAGCGTTTCTTATTTGTTCACTCAACCAGCCAACTTGTTCATGCTCACCAATCTCTCTCTCTCTCTCTCTCTCTCTCTCTCTAATTAAGTATTTTATTGCAAATTCCATCCAAAGCGTTACTTATCTCCAAAAACACTCTGGGAGTATTCCCCAATACAAACGAGCAGTTCTTTTTTGGACTCTTATTTATGATATCCATACTGATAGCCACGCACGACCAGTCTTGTTCATTTTCTCCTAGTTTTTTAAACTTGTCAACTTGCAAGTCGATGTAGTAAGAGAGATACAGTCCCTTTTCGTCAGGGAATTTATATATTAACTTCTGTGCTGTCTTCAACATTTCACCAATAAAATATGGAGGTGTAAATGTGAAGAAAGATAAGCTTCTTACGTATCAGAAAGAAATAGTGGAAATCATATTGTTGGATATTCGTTGCATGTAACCATATACACTGCCTAGTTGTTTTTTCCTTTTATTTTAATAATGTATTATTTTTATATAGTTATAGAGACAATAGGGTTTAAAATCTATGACATTTATTTAAAGAATTACTCTTTATAATCAAGTTAAGACACTAATGGATATCTCTTTGATGTTGACAAGATTCAAACGCAATTATCGTCAACTATACACTTTATCAATTGAGCTAATTAGAACTTATTTCTTTGTTTACTAATTTTTTATTTGATAAGTCAATAAAAACAATGGGAAGTAGAAACAAAGAAAAATTATAGTTGCAGTAAACATAAATATGTACCTATATTATTTTTTGTTGCAATAAAGACTTAAATATACTAACATATTGCATCAATATTTTATTTGTTGCAACAACTTGCAATAACTTTGTGTGAGAATTCTAAGCAAAAGCCAAAAAAGAAAGGAAGAAGAGTGTGAGAATTGAGAAATTTGTGAATGAGTGATTGAGTGGGTTTTTGAAATGGTGAGACGATGGGATGATTGATCGAGCATTCTTTGTGGTTTGATAGCAGATGCTTGACTTCTGGATCTTCATCTGTAAAAAAGGACAGGAATTTGCTTCTATTTCTAACCTGGCTGACTTTTGTATCCTCTCGTTTAAGTTCGAAGTCCCTCATGAAGTCAAGCATCACCTACCAAATAATCACACAAAAGGCAAAGTTCAGCATTCTAACCCAATCATGATATCCTCCTAAGCACCACTGGTGCATTACAACTCACAAGCAACTGAAGCAAGATTTTCATTATCATGTCGTTAATTATATTCCAATTATGTTTAAACTAATATCTTCACACGTTCTTGCCAAAGTATATATTCTTTACGTTTGCACATTTTCCAAATACCTTTTTTTTTTTAAGAATCAAATCGGTAAAGTTTTATTTAGTTCTTGCAAAATCAGAAATAAGAAAACTGAAGATGTCTAAAGGAATAGACTATATTCAAACAAATAAAGAAAAAGAGTGCTTAACTCTCTTGGTTAAGACATGAGCTACAATATTACCCTACCACCTTATATGAGAGAAGGAATTGTTCACTAAAGAATCGGCGATAGATTTTGCATTTTTAACAAGATGTCCAATGGATGGAAGAGGAGCAAAGGCATAGCCAGAAAATTTTACTTGGAGGGCCGAATTGTAGTATTAATATATTAACCATAGTTCATATTGAATATAAAACTATTAACTTTGATATATTGTTATATTCTTAAATATCAATGAACATACAAAAATTATATAGTTTATTATAGGCAAATACAAAATATATATATATATATATATATATATCCATAAAAAGAACATTTCGAATCAAAATTATGCCCGACGATCTTTAATAGAATAAAGATAGCAATACAAAAAAGTGAATAACAAAATCTTAAATACCCATATGCATATCAACACACACACACAGTGGCAAAGGAAAGAAAAGAAACAATAATAATACTAATGTTAAAATAATAATGATGAGAGAGAGAGAGAGAGAGAGAGAGAGAGAGAGAGAGAGAGAGAGAGAGAGAGAGAGAGAGAGAGAGAGAAGAAAATACACTTACATATTCACTTCTTTAATGAGTCATGAAGATGATGTTGCACTAGGACAAAAAATGGATTAATAGTTTTGGTTGAGATAGGATTTTTTGTGTTGAGAAGAAAGAAAATGGGTAATAAGCTAGCACTAGCAGCTACAACAAAGTTTCGTAAGTACCTAAAGATGAAAAAAAAAATTGAAATTATGTTAGGAAATGGGTTGTTATTGATGTTAGAGAATGAGTTATTATCCATTGGATTGATTACAAATTTTTTGGACAATTGAGAAGATCAACTGTTACTCATTAGGTTTGTCCAAGACAACTCGTTTACCTGACCCACCTGAAATTTTGGTTGACTTGATCCGAAAATCTCCCGATCAGACTCCCGTGACAGGTCCTCAACGATTTCTGAGGTATCGAACCTAATTCTGAGGTACCGAACTTGATTCTGGCAAGTCGGTTGGCGGGTCTTTGCATCTAAACCTAATTTCAATTGACTCAACCAATTCTACCACCAAAAAGACCACCAATCTCCACCGTATATACAATTTCTTAATCGGATCTCACTAGATCCAACAAGATCTTGTTGAGATTTGGCATGATCTCGTCTAGATTCGACGTGATCTCATTAAGATTCGATGAGATCTTGCCTTACAAGGGCTAGATTTCTGCCAGATTCGCCGGATTTTGACCAGATTTGCCAAATTTTCAATTAGATCCAATGAGTTTCAGACAGATTTGACCTTGACCGAGACTTGACCATTTTCCGGCTATTAAGGTCTAAAAAATCATAACACAAGGCCCAAAGAAATAGCACATTGGGCTAATCCATGGAAAGTAAAATTGAGAAAAAAAGGATTGGGCTTACAAAAGGAAAAGAATGGTAGGTTCGATAGATTTGAGGCCCAAGATTTATGAAGGGGCAGGTTTTAGAGTTTATGAAACAAAGGGAAGAAAGAAAAGGACTCAACCTGCTAGGATTAGAGGACCAAGGAGAGTCTAGTAGAAAGAGCTGGGTTGGGATCCCGGAGACTGCCATGAGCCTGAGATCTCTAGGGCGTGCAGCACTGCCAAAATGGGATTAAGATAGCTCAAAAAGGGGAACAAAAGGCACAAGGAATGAAGGACAGATATGTCCTTCTCAAGCGCTCAGTGTTGCAGCACAAAACCAGAGGGCTTGGAGAGCAACAACTCATGAGCAAAAGGTCGGTACCTCGGGGAACCTAGAAAGAAAAGACATAAAGGAAGTAGCTAGGAAAGCCTTCAACTTGGCAGAAAAGGACTTTGCTCACTGGAAAAAATAAAAAAAAAAAAAGCCAAAAAGATTGTTTGAAAAAAGGAAGATAGAGAAACCTTGGAGGAAGCGAAGTCGAAGGTCAACTATCCCAAAGACACCTTAGAATGGAAGATCAACAAGGGCTTTTGAAGGAAAAGTACTAAGAGAAGAGAACTATAAGAAATAAGGAATGGGTCGGCCACCAAAGCTATTGGCACGCTACAGACTCTGTTATCCAGGAAAGTAAAAAGAGAGAACCAGTGGTACCCCGAAACCCTGAAGTGATGCTATAAAAGGAAGAAGCAACAACAGCGAAGGACAATTGAGCAATAGTGAAATTAAAATAGAACCATAAAATTCTATCAAAAACATTAAGAAAATAATGAAATATCTCCCGGTATCCCAGAAACAGCCACTATAGCACATACTTAGATTTAAAAGGATTCAAACTTTGCAAGTCTTAAAAGCCTAAACAACCATTTAAATCTGTAATTTTTGAGCTTTTTTGAACCTTGTATCACGTCTTAGTGAGCATATTATAATCTATAATTAGAAAAACTAATGGAGTATTTCTTATTGATTTGAGGATTCCTAACAATTATTACGCTTGTTTCTTTATTACATTGCAATTCTTTGCTGTTTTTTTGTTGTTCAAACATATATATATATATATATATATATATATATATTCTAGCTTGCTAGTGTATACGTATTGTAGGAATCTTGCCCTGTGCACCACTTAGTTTGTAAACAACTCGTTTAGCTGCAGTGAACCAAGCCTAGTCTCTTCAAAGTACAACAAGAAGGCCCAGGGTCTTTACTCAAGCTTGGGCCTAGAAATTGTCCAAAATTGACCCTCACACCAGTATAGAACCATTCGATCCGACCCGACTCTCTAACCAGTTGGCAGCAGCTCTGAAAATTGTTAACCCAATTTGGTCAGGTCGGTCGCGAGTTAGGCACAAACTCGACTTGGACTGGCCCGTGGTCAACCCTATTGGTCATTATCGTTTGATCTAACTATAAATCTGAGGAATAATTGGGGTGGACCGGTAATAAAATTTTAGACAATTGAGGAGACCAACTAGATCCATTGGACTAACTAGAAATCTTAGAAATAATTGGGGGGGGCCAGTTCTAATTTTTTGCGAGGGCTATATCCTATTACTAGTATAGTTGTAGGAGGAAAAAAAATTTTGGGGGGCTAAGGAGCAATGTAGCTCCGCCCCTAAAGAGGAGAATCATCATATGTAAGCCCTCCAAGCTACTAGCATCTCCAGCATCACCACTATTGAAGGCATGCAATGATAATTTTTTAGACAAAATTGCCATCACTTCCCCTTGCCATTACACACCACAATGCCAATCCATGCTTCGTTTGTATCTTCAAACAAAATCCATTGAAATTTGTTTTAACTTCGTCATAAGTAGGAGGATTTTCCAAATACCTGATAATTAAGTTTGTGGACAACCTTTTATGAGGGCATTTTCACTTTCTTCCCTTGGGGTGTGTTTGTTTGGAGGTGAAATAGGGTAGATGAAAAATTTTGAAGAGAAAATGGGAAATAAAACTTTTTTGGTGTGTGTTTGGTTAGATAGAAAGAAAGGAAAATGGAATAGTGGAACTCAGGTGTTTTCTCCCTAGACCCATCAAAAAGTCCCCCCCTCCCCCCTTAAAATTGAGAGAAAACTGAAGGGAGAAATTGGACATTATTTTCAGATGAAAATGCTCGTGTACAGTTGCACACTTCGCACATGGGCTTCATCCACATTGCTTTTCTTCAACTTTTTTTTCCTTCCTCCTGGATGTTGCCTCTTCTTCTTCTTCTTCTTCTTCTTTTTTCTTTTGATTTATTGGGCAGACTTCATCCCAATGCTCATATATATATATTTTTTCTTTTGCTTTCTTTTGTGTTTGTTTATGTTTTTATTTATTTCTTGTTTAATGTGATTTTTTTACATTATTTTTATTTTTTAATAAATTTAGGTGATTGATTTTTTGTTTATCACTTTTTTGGTTTTAATTGAGTATCACTTTTTAACAAGAGTATATGCGTAAATATATACAAACTAACCTTTTTCTTCCCTCCACTTTTCCACTCCTAAGTCCCAACTAAAAAAAATGAGGTAAATTAAAATCTTTTCTATCCTCCCACCATTTTCTATTCTCCTATTTTTCCACTCCTCCAACCAAACGGATTTAGGTTGTTTTTGGATAGCTTATTTTTTGCCAAATTAATGTACTATTCAGCTTATTTTTGTTATTATTTATAGACCTCACTACACTTTTTGGTACTATTCACTAATCCCATAGTATTATTTCAGCTAACTTTTACCTTTATATACAGTACTTTCAGCAAAAAGTTTTCAATCTCAGCAAAATAAGCGAATCTCAAACAAACCCTTAATGTTTTCTTGATAACTATATACAATAAAGGCTTTAATGTTTTTATCCCAAGCATTAAATAGTTCTTAATCTCATGAATCACAAATTCATATAATAGCCTTACTATCATATGTATCCATTGTTCAAAAGATATGAATTATTATAAAATTGCTAAGAGTCTTATAACTTAGTAATATTACACTTTCCTTTATAAAAAGAAATAGGATTCAATTCTTCATTCCCTATTGTTGTACTACTGAATTAAAAAAAAAAAAAAAAAAAAAAAAAAAAAAAACTACCAAATTAGAAGACCATTATTTGGAATGCTATTATATTTAAAAATAGGTCAAATTAAATATTAGAAGTAAAGAAAGAGAATTAATTAGAACAGGAGACGAAATTTTGAAGGGTGGAAATGAACCTCCAAACTCCAAAGATGGCTATCATATCTAAATGAAAATTGAGCTGTGTGAATTTGATGCTATTAGAGTTCACAAAGCCAACAAGAGATATGGAAGATAATTCTTCCGTTCAAAAATATCTGGCCCCTATAGCTCAGTGGTAGAGCGCCAGTCTTGTAAACTGGAGGTCTGTAGTTCGATCCTGCATGGGGGCAATTTATTTTACCATTTTTTTTTTTGGGTCCTTGAAAAACCCAGGGAGTAAGGGGCAACGCCCATGTGTGCTTGTAACTGTAAGGTTATATAAAATAAAAGCCCATATAAAAAATGCTCTGTTGCTGATAAAATAAAATAAATTAAAAAACCTGCTCTTTTGCGTTTTTTTTTTTTTAGAATTTTTAATCTATGATTTCCGCTATTGATACTAGCTCTCTCTATTGCTAACTTTGAAATCATATCACATACACATCTTGGGGGGATATTTTCAGAATAACAACGTGAGGGGTTTCTATGTAGTAAGTTAAGCAACATTTGAAAGTAAAATGGAAAATAACATCTCGAGTTTTAGAAACTCGAGATCTAAAATGGTAGAACTGGAGTTTTATCGTAGAACTCGAGTATCTAAAACTCGAGTTCCACGCGAAATGGGGAAAATGTGGAACTCGAGTGTCTAAAACTCGAGTTCCTGCGTTTTTAAAACTTGAATTTGGCATTGATCTCGAGTTTTAAAAACTCGAGATGCTAGTTTCCCACTTTCTTTTACAACTGGACAATTAACAATATTCTTATAAAATTAACGTTAAATGGAAAAAAAATTCCACATCCTGGAGCTCCTATCAATTGCATGTTGTTTAGTTTTAGGTGGCTGTACGTGGAAGGCAGGCCCTGACCTGAAAAAAAAAAAAATATATATATATATATATATATTACTTTTATAATTATTTTATTTTGTCCACCCTAAAAGATTTGAACACCCTAAATTTCATTTAAGCCCAAAAATTAAACTTGATCCCTTATACAAAGACAAAAGGCCAAACAACAACAAATTAACTTTCTTGCTTTAAAATCTGGAAAGAAAAAAGAGAAAAAAGCCCATGGGAGCCCGATAAAAATCTTTGCAAAACAAACAAAGAAAAGCCCATTTGGCACATGTCGCACAACATAATCTCTCTCTCACTAACGATGTTTTGAAGAAGTTCCTCAAGAATAAGCTCTTGCTCGGAAGCTCTTGCTCGGTTGCTCCATGACTCTTCCAATAATTGTGAGTAAGTTTTGCTTTGCTTTGCTCTACTCTCAATATAGTTTGAATTTTGTCGAAAATAACATAGGCACACTCACCCACATTCCCAATTTTTGAAAGTGTCATATATATATATATATATATATATATATATATATATTATCTGTGCTCCGCTGCTAGATGATGGATATCGCCTCAACTAGCTTGGTCATGATTTTCTTGCTATCAATACCACAATGCTTAAACATGGAGTGTTTGCTTATATTGGCTGTAAAATTGGCATTGGAAAAGAATCCGGTATCTTTTTCTTACCTTGCTATGCTATGCAAAACCTCTTCTTCAACTATTTATTATTGTTATTCTTATTTAAATGTTAGCACTTACCAGTGATTGAGTGTGATGAGATCGAAGTTCACCAGTGAGCTGCACGGTCCCGAACGATGCGAAATGGAGACCTGAAAGACGACAAGAGAAGACCTTGAAGGGGGGGGACCGGTGTGGTGCCGGCCAAGAACCCTCCGACGGTCAAGTTAGTGACCTCCGTAATAACTGGAGAGCGTTTTTGTTCAAGTGATTGTGCGTACCTTGATTTGGGAGGGTTCTGGCGTATTTATAGTTGTGTAGACCTATTGACCCTTTTCCTTATAGGGGTACCCTATCCTATGGGGTCCAGGTGTGTGGGCCAAACAAGAGCTACAGTACCCTAAATGGGCCGCGACCAGGCCTGTTTGGAAGGCCTTGGAGCCCAACATCCAATGAACAGGACGCATACCAGGCTGCCCAGTATTTTCCTCTTCAGTTGCCCCCCATTCCATGAATCCGTCACATTACACGACGGGTCCATGGAATGAGTTGCTCAACCCGTCGACGACCTTGGCCCGTCATTACTTATGACGGGAAAACGAGATGCGTAGATCCGTCCTCTTGAATCCGTCGTGTCCTCATCGTGGGAGAACTGCCAGGTTGGAACAGGCATAAATGCTCGAGGACACGTGGTGAACCTCGATAGGCAGCTAACCAGAATCGAGGCGTCTCCTCGTGTGTCGTGCTGCTGCCCTTATATATTCGTCTCTTGCTCGAGCCATTTTCGCATTTTGGAGAAGTTTCTGCTGATCAGAGAGCATCCGTCGTCAACTGTGAACAGCGCCATTCCGTTCTCCATTTCTGCCATCCGTCAACAACCTGCCGTCGCCTTAAAAACAGTAAGATCATTCCCTCTCGCACTCCAATTTTCTTTTAAGCGTCGGTCCGTCGTCAGTGTAGCTCTAGAGTCTTAGGTTTCCTTTTCCGTCGCTTGTAGGTGTCAGATGTCTAGTGAAGCTTCCAGCGGTCAATCTTTTGTCCGTGAGGGAGCGAGATATGACGAGGCTTACCCGTCAGGTCAAGGAGACCAGGGTACCTCCGTCGAGGGCAGAGAACCGTCATCCAGCTCTCCTTCCTCCACGGAAGATGAAGGGCGAGGAGAGAACGGGTCAGAATATGACTCCAATGAGGAAGTAGAAGTGGTAGATCCCTTCGTTCAGTCAGTTGTTGGCAAGGACGGCTTGAGGGAGTTCATCCTGCCCCCCGAGTGGACGGTGAACTACTTTACTTCCACCATCAGTCTGCCACACTTCAATACTCTGAGGGAAAAATACCAAATCCCAAACACAATAACAATCCGTCTACCCCTTGATAATGAGAGGTGTTACCACGAGGGGCTGGAGGACGTCGGCGTGTACGAGCAGATGCTCAAGGCCGGACTTCGTTTTCCTCTGAGTGCCCTGCACCGTCAACTTCTCCAATATCTGGGTGTATCCGTCACCCAGATCTCTCCAAACGCCTGGAGGGTGTTTTTGAGTGTGGAGGTCCTGTACGGGGTTATGTCCAACGGGACAAGACGGTTAACAATGGAGGAGTTCTTCAATTGTTACCGTCCGGACGAAATTGCCAAGTCAAAGGGAATGTACAACTTCGTGGCGAGGAGCCCGTTGCTTAGGTTGGTGTCCGAGACCCCCGACTCCAATCGCAACTGGAAGAGTAGGTTCTTTTTCCTACAAGGGGACGAGTGGATGGGTCGTCGTGACGACCCAGACTTTACACCCGTCGATAAGACATGTGGAATTGTACCCCCATCGGGTATGTGCTATACTTTGAGTCCGTCTTGTATCACCTTTGTGCCGTCCAATTATCTAACCGTCTGTTTCTTTTGCAGCTCGCCGACGCACGGACGTTACCGTCGAGCAATTTGGTTTCCTTGAGTCCATCTTTCAGAAAACCAAGCTGTCGGAGAGGACCTGGGCCAAGCTCGTCACCCTCAACACCATCAACTGGTACTGTGACGGACCTGAACCCTTGGCTGCCGCAATCAAATACGACGAGGGAGTTCGTAAGCGTAAGCCCGCTTCCCCGTCGTGATTTCGTTTTCTCCTCCTTTTTGTGTCCGTCATATTCTTTAACCGTTCACTCTTTGCAGAAATGGACGACGCCAAGCGACGAGCCCTCATCAAGCTGCAAGCAGCCAATAAGAAGAAGGATGGGGGTGATCTCCCCACTAAGGCCCTCACTCCGTCTGCCCGGAAGGTGTCTGAGAAGACGGACCGCCCGTCGAAGAGGCAGAGGACGGTGACGGTAGGTCTACCGGCCAGCCAAGACGCAGCCAACCCTCCGTCGAGGCTAGGCATTGGCAAGGGAAAGGGCCTCATGACCAACCCCGATCCGGCACCCGAGAAAGCTGCTCCCGTCCTGCTCAGGGAGGACTCGCAGTACGCCCTCTCCCGAATCACCTCCATCATTAAAGAGGACGACTACGAGGACCTCCGCAATCATGCGACGGAGGCTATGGGGGAGACGGCTCTATTTAGCCTGACTCAGGTAGCGTACCCGTCCACTTGCTCTTTTTGTCTTGCTATGAGCTCTCTTGCTAACTTTCGTTTGTGCATGATGCAGACGGTGCTGATGGCGAAGGGGCTCATGGACCGTTGCCTGGCTCGGGAAAAATCCTTGGAGCGTGTTCGTGCTAAGGCCAGGGCAACGGCAGAGGAGTTGGACGACCTGAAGCTATGGAAGCTCCGTCATGAGAATAAGCTAAAAGTGTCGGAGGAGGCTCGCGAGGCATCGGAGAAAGAAGCGGAGGCGTTGAGGGAGGCCCTGAAGGCTAAGGACGACGACATCCGTCGGGTTAGGGCTGAGGCCATCCAGGAGTACCGAGACTCCGAGGCACTGCTAACGGAACTTGGTGCTTCCTTTGCTGACGGGTTTGACGACTGTCTCCGTCAAGTGAAGGCGTCGTACCCCGATCTTAGCGTCGGACACATTAACATCGACGCTGGAGGCCAAACCCTCGCTCGTACCGTCGAGTCCGGGGAAACCGCTGACCTTTTCGGCGAGGTGCCCGACGGGGGCGAAGCCCTTCAAAGCAACCATGACGGTGCCCGCCCTCAAGAGCCCAACGGTGCCGGGGCGCCAGCTGACGCCCCTCGAGTAGAATAATTTTTTTATTTTTTGGCGTTTTTGGGAAAGAATTGTAATTTTAAGAACAATCGGTCATGCAATTTTAAGACCGTCATGTGTACCGTTGTAGGCAATTTATTTAATGCAATTTTTACCCGTCGTATGTTTCCTTGGATGCTTTAAATGCTTTTTAATATTTTGTGTATGTATAAACAATCAATTCGTCGACGGTATGAGCCGAATGATTAATCCGTCCATCCTGTGGACTTTGTAACGAAATCAATTGCTTAAATGACCCGTCGTCTTTCTCATGGACTTTCAATAGCAGCACGTCTTGGGAACGTCCCGCCATATTGTCGACTGTCCGTCCAGTTCTTGGCTGACTCGCGCTCTTTGTGAACTTTTTAGATTAATCAAGTCTTTAAGATGGTCCGTCCACTCTGTGGACTTCGTAGATTATATCCATTTCTTAAATGGTCCGTTCATTTTTGTGGACATTGTGGATTATACCCATCTTTTAGATGATCCGTCCACTTGTGGACTTGTAGGTTAAATTCATCATGTTGATGATCCGTCCACTTGTGGACTTGTAGGTTAAATTCATCAAGTTGATGATCCGTCCACTTGTGGACTTGTAGGTTGAATTCATCAAGTTGATGATCCGTCCACTTGTGGACTTGTAGGTTGAATTCATCAAGTTGATGATCCGTCCACTTGTGGACTTGTAGGTTGAATTCATCATGTTGATGATCCGTCCACTTGTGGACTTGTAGGTTGAATTCATCATGTTGATGATCCGTCCACTTGTGGACTTGTAGGTTGAATTCATCAAGTTGATGATCCGTCCACTTGTGGACTTGTAGGTTGAATTCATCAAGTTGATGATCCGTCCACTTGTGGACTTGTAGGTTGAATTCATCAAGTTGATGATCCGTCCACTTGTGGACTTGTAGGTTGAATTCATCATGTTGATGATCCGTCCACTTGTGGACTTGTAGGTTGGATTCATCAAGTTAATGATCCGTCCACTTGTGGACTTGTAGGTTGGATTCATCATGTTGATGATCCGTCCACTTGTGGACTTGTAGGTTGTATTCGTTTTTAAGAAGATACGTCTACGGTGTAGACTTAGTCGAGCGCTTTCATTGTAGATTTAAGTATCATGTAAGCAAGTTTAAGACAATCCAAAAACTTCTGCCATTGCGAAGTACATAGAGCTTCATTCAAAAACATGAAGGCCGCCTTTTGGCGTTATGGCAGTACTATAGGAAATAAAATTATAATCATTACAAAAAGATAAACCGGCAGTGGGAATAGAAGGGGTGTTGTTTTTCGTCGCCTCCTATTGGTAGTACTTCTTTAAGTGTTCTGTATTCCAGGGGTGGCTTAGCCTCTTTCCGTTCAGCGTCTCCAGGTGGTACGTTCCCTTCCTGTGCCAGGCTGCAACCCGGTAGGGTCCTTCCCAGTTTGGTCCAAGCTTCCCTTGGGTGGCATCCCTTGCAGCACCGACTACTTTCTTTAGGACAAGATCTCCGACTTGTCTCTGTGCCTAACTTTTGCGTTGTAATGCTTCGCCATTAGATCCTGGTACCGTGCCATCCTTTGTTCTGCAGCTGCCCTTACTTCGTCCACCAGGTCAAGCTGGATGCGCATGGCTTCATCATTTCCTTGTACGTCGTGGCTTGCAACACGGTAACTTGTCAAACCCACTTCAGCCGATATGACGGCTTCGGCACCATATGCCAAACGGAACGGCGTCTCTCCAGTCGGTGTTCTTACCGTTGTCCTATATGCCCATAAGACACTTGGCAGTTCTTCCGGCCATATACCCTTTGCCCCCTCAAGCCGAGTCTTGATGATTTTGAGCAAGGATCGGTTTGTAACCTCGACCTGCCCGTTGGCTTGTGGGTGTGCGGGTGACGAGTAGTGATTTTTTATCCCTAACTGGGAGCAGAAATCCCTGAATGCCTCGTTGTCGAACTGTTTGCCATTATCCGACACTAGGACTCGAGGTATGCCGTACCTGCAAACGATATTTCTCCATACAAAGCTACGGATGTTTTTCTCTGTGATGGTCGCCAAAGCCTCGGCTTCCACCCACTTAGTGAAGTAGTCGATTCCGACCACTAGAAACTTTAACTGCTTCGTGGCCATGGGGAAGGGGCCCATGATGTCGAGTCCCCATTGCGCGAAGGGCCATGGGGCAGCTATGGGCGTGAGCTCCTCCGTTGGTTGCCTAATGAGGTTACCGAAGCGTTGGCACTTATCACAAGATCTGACGTATGTGTTGGCGTCCTTCTGCATCGTCGGCCAGTAATATCCCGCTCTGAGAAGTTTGTGCACTAAGGATCTTGAGCCAGAGTGGTTTCCGCAGACTCCCTCGTGGACTTCCCTCATGACATAGTCTGCCTCTTCGGGGGCGAGGCATCTCAGATAGGGTCGGGAGAAAGCCCTTTTGTATAGCACACCTTTTATCATGACGAATCGGGATGCTTGAACTCTCAGTTTTCGCGCAGCCTCCTTACCGTTTGGTAATAGACCGTCCTTCAAGTACGCTGCAATCGGGGCCATCCAACATTGCCCGTCGTTTACTTCCTGCAGACTCATACCGTCGATTATCGGTAACGTTTGGGCGAAGGATAGTACTTGGTCTAGGGCAATCATTGGCTCTGCGGAAGCTGCCCTGGCAAGTTGGTCAGCTTCTTGGTTTTCTTCCTTTGGCACTTGAATTACCCTGACGTGGAGGTTGCTCATCCGTCTTCTCACCTCAGCGAGGTACTTCTTCATTCTCGCACTCCTGCATTCGTAACCGCCGTTAATTTGGCTGGTGATGACTTGGGAGTCAGAGTAGATATCCACCTTTTCTGCTCCAGCTGCAACGGCGATGTCCAACCCTGCTATCACGGCTTCGTATTCGGCTTCATTGTTTGTGGCCGAAAAACACAAACGGATCATGCATTTGATCCGATCCCCTTCTGGTGTGCGGACTACGATATCGACTCCTCCTGCGTGCTTGTTGGAGGACCCGTCTGTCTGAACTCTCCATGTGGGAAGCTCGCTTGTCCCTTGATCTGCTGTGTCGGTGAACTCTGCAATGAAGTCCGCCAGGATTTGTCCCTTCACTGCGTTTCGAGGTTTATACCGTATGTCGTACTCACTCAGTTCAACCGTCCATAGTGCCATTCGCCCAGCGGCATCTGGACTACTCATAGCCCTTCTCAGGGGCTGGTCGGTCAACACGTTTATCACGTGCGCTTGAAAGTAGGGCTTTAGCTTTCGGGCCGCGGTCACCAATGCGAAAGCCAATTTCTCCATCGGGGGGTACCTCTCTTCTGCCCCCCTGAGCGCCTTGCTTGCGAAGTAGACGGGCTTCTGAATCCTGTCTTCTTCTCTCATAAGAGCGGCGCTGACGGCCGCTGGAGAGACGGCAATGTATAATAGCAGCTCTTCACCCTGCTGGGATGGGCTAAGTAGTGGTGGAGAGGAGAGGTATGTTTTCAGGTCTTCAAAAGCTTTCTGGCAGTCGTCCGTCCATTCAAACGATCTTTTTAGTGTACGAAAGAATGGTAGGCATTTGTCCGTTGCCCTTGAAACAAACCTGTTCAAGGCCGCAATCTTGCCGTTTAAGCTTTGGACCTCCTTCAGTGTCTTTGGGGGAGTCAAGTCCACAATTGCCTTTACCTTTTCCGGGTTGACCTCGATGCCCCGTTGAGATACAACAAAACCCAAGAACTTCCCAGTCGTCACTCCGAACGCACATTTGCTGGGGTTCAATTTCATGTTGTAGGACCGGAGGGTGTTAAAAGTTTCTTGTAGGTCGCTCAGATGGTTGCATTCCCGTGCACTTTTTACTAGCATGTCGTCCACATAGACCTGCACATTCCTTCCGATCTGATGGGCGAACATCTTGTTCATCAACCTCTGGTATGTGGCCCCTGCGTTCTTGAGCCCGAAGGGCATCACCCTATAGCAAAAGAGCCCTTGACTGGTTACGAACGACGTTTTTTCTTGGTCCCTTTCATCAAGCTTTATCTGATTGTAACCAGAGAAAGCATCCATGAAACTTAACAGCTCATGCCTTGCCGTCGAGTCTACTAGCATGTCGATGCGCGGCAATGGGTAGCTATCCTTTGGGCAGGCCTTATTCAGATCCGTGAAGTCAACACACATTCGCCACTTCCCATTTGCCTTCTTGACCATGACTACATTGGCAAGCCAGTCAGGATACTGTACCTCTCGTATAAAGCCCGCTTCCTTCAATTTTTGGACTTCTTCGGCGATAGCCCGGTCCCTCTCCGGAGCGAATACACGCTTCTTCTGTCGGATGGGGGAGAATGATGGCGATACGCTCAGCTTGTGTACTATGACCGTCGGGTCGATCCCCGGCATGTCTTCATGACTCCAGGCGAATACGTCCTGGTTCTCCTTGAGGAAGGTGGTTAGGCTTTGCCGTGACAAGGGGTCGGTCATTGTGCCGATCCTAGTGGTCCGTCCGGGCCTTGTGTCGTCCAACACTACTTCTTCCAGTTTTTCGACGGCTTCGGCTGTGACTCGCTGTCCCTCAACATTTAGCGCTTGCAAGTGGTCATCCATCCCTGTCGTCGCGACATAGCATTCTCTTGCCACGGTCTGATTTCCGCGGAGCTCTCCGACCCCGTACTCGGTGGGGAATTTAACCATCAAGTGGTAAGTTGATGTCGCGGCTTTCCAGGCGTTGAGGGTAGGTCGCCCAAGGATCGCGTTGTAGGCGGACGAACAGTCTACCACCAAGAAGACCACGTCCTTGGCGATTTGCTGTGGGTAATCTCCCACAGTTATGGGTAATGTGACGGTTCCAAGGGGATAGACTCTCGTCCCCCCGAATCCGATGAGGGGGTAATTAGTCGGGACAAGCTGATCTTTATCCATTCCCATCTGCTAGAACGCAGGGTAGTAAAGAATATCCGCTGAACTTCCGTTATCAATGAGCACCCGATGTAGATTGTATTCCCCGGCTCGTATGGTGACCACGAGGGCATCGTCATGTGGATGGTGAAGCCGTCGGGCGTCTTTGTCGGAAAAACCAAAGGTCGGTACCTCTACTCGTGCGAACTTCGTGGTGGCGCCCGTCGTTTGCACGTTCTGCACCATTCGTAGGTAAGCCCTGTGAGCCCTTTTGGACGGTCCGGGGGTACCTCCCACGATCATCCTTATGTCCCCAACGGGTGGTCTTGGGCGCTCGTTCCCCTTCGGGGGGAGTTGGCCCTGTAGTGGGTTCATCCCCTCCTTACTGACGAACCTCTGTAGCTTCCCTTGCCTGATGAGCGCCTCAATCTGTTGCTTCAAATCATAGCATTCGGATGTGTCGTGGCCGTGGTCACGATGGAAGCGGCAGTACTTGCTTTTCGATCTTCAGTCGGGGTTCCCCTTCAACTTCCCGGGGTACGTTAAGGCTTCCTCGTCTCTTATTTTCATTAATACTTGGTCGATCGGGGCCGTCAGAGGAGTGAAGCTGGCAAATCTCGGCATGGGCGGTTTTGGACGTCTGTCCTCCCTTCTTCCATCCGTCCTTGGCCTCTTCCGCCCTCGCTCTGATCGGGCATCCTCCTGTCTCACCATCTTCCTCGGCTTATCGTCTCTCGCTATCAGTGCATCTTCTGCGTTCATATACTTCGTCGCCCGGTATAATACCTCGGACATAGTTTTCGGATCATTCTTATACAAAGAGAAAAGGAACTTGCCATTTCGCAGCCCGTGGGTAAAGGCCGCTACTTGTATCCTATCGTCTGCCTCGTCTATCGATAGAGACTCTTTATTGAACCGCGTTATGTAGGATCTCAGGGTCTCGTCTTCCCTTTGCCTGATGCTCATCAAGCATGCCGTGGACTTCTTATACCGGTGGCCTCCTATAAAATGCGACACGAACTGGGCACCTAACTCCTTAAAAGTTCCAATTGAGTTCGGCGGCAACCTGCTATACCAGACCCTCGCGGATCCCTTCAGTGTAGTAGGAAAAGCCCTACACATAATCGCGTCTGGTACTCCTTGTAGGTGCATTATAGTCTTGAAGGATTCCAAGTGGTCCAAGGGGTCCTTAGTCCCGTCGTAGCTCTCCACCTGAGGCATTCGGAACTTCGGGGGCAGAGGGCACGAAGTGACCTGTGCTGTGAAGGGTGAATCGGTTCGCTGGACCAGGTCGTCGAGGTCGCTAGACACCCGTCCTCTGAGAGCGTTCATCATCACGGCCATTTGTTCCCGCATCTCCTGCATTTCTGCGGCGACGAGGGGCGGCAAGGTTTCAGAAGGGGTCGTCAGATTGGTAGCCCTCCTTTGCTGTCCGCTTGGTGCGTTACTTCCCTCTAGGGCCTCGTCATCCCTCCTTTCTATGCTGGTCCCTTCCTCTTGCTCTCTAGGGTGTTCATCCTTCCGACGTAACTGTTCCTCCAAGTCATAGTTCCGTTTGGTCAAGCGTTCGACCGCCGCTGCTAGCGTCTGGACTTGTCTCTCCAGCGCGGCTGGGTGAGGCTCGTCGCCTCGATCGTTAGCTGTGGCCATCGATCTCGTGAATACCATGCAACTCTTTGTCTTAGGAGTCGGACAACGTTTGATCGTCCTAGCGATTCCCACAGACGGCGCCAACTGATGAGATCGAAGTTCA